>CM075194.1:25100825-25270825 GCA_037577475.1 Chaunax sp. Z400
ACCTATCTCACATCAAAGATCATCGTATAATGTGGATGCAAGCTATCTCTTCAAACAGTCACCCCAAATGTCATCACAGATTAGTGTAGACAGGTGCAGTCACTGACTTTTGGGGGGCTGAAAACTTTAACGCTAACAGACTACAGCACTTCCTCCCAGAGGATGACACTGGCTCTGTCCATGGACCTGGTGTGTTACGAGGACGAAGCCCAGCAAAACAAAGGATTGGAAGATGGTGGGCAGTGGATGTAGGAATGAGATGCAACCTGCTGGTTGATATTCAGTTTCACACTGCTCCTCAGTCCCTCTCTGCAGCCCTCTGTATTGCCCTCTCTCCGTCTGCAGCCTGTGCTCACTTTCCTCACTTTCCAGTTTCCCTCCATTCCCCGTCTACACACCACTTCCCACTTCTTCCCGACTTGCAGCCGATTCTCTCATCAGACACTTGATACCAGTGAATTTCTTTGTCCCTGACATCTTTTACCCTTCTGTTAGGACCTTCCCTGTTTAGTGAGCGTTTGATTCTTTGCTGCCTCCTTGTCGGATATGTTTGCCTGTTTGGTTTTGAGCCTTGGCTGCCTCACCATCCCGTCTGCGTTTGAACCTCTGTTTATTGAATGATTTTATTGCATCAAGCTGCCACAGATGTCTGTGTTTGGATCCTCCCCCTGTAGTCCTGTTACCCTGCTTTGCACCACATACTGACCAAAATGAGCCCACAGCCATGAATACGTGCATAAAAAGAATCTGGACATTTTAGGGATGTTTGAGCTCCTTTAATGCATCTCAGTCTTACTGATATCTTTTGTTTGTATTTCATCCCACTGCCAAGAAATCAACGGCATGCTTTACTCTCAGATTCTGGTAAGAACTCTTTTCTTTAACTTAACTTCACTGTGCTTTATCAAACTGAACTGAACAATCTAACTTCATACCATTCAAACACCCTCCAGAAGGTGATAGAACGCAGGGACACAAGGGTTCTTTACTTCAATATGTTAGTCTGGTCTGCCTGACTCATTGATCCTTTATCTGACTGATCTGACTTATGCAAAACACAATAGAATCTCATCCATGGCCCTGAAGTAGCAGCTGTCTAACTGTGCTGTGTGTAAATGTGGAGCTGTGGTGCTGACTTAATGGATGTCATTGTAATTTGAGCCTTTTTCCTCTCTGTCCCGTCCTTCAGTCAGTTTCTTCCTCAGTCTATAATATTCTCTAAACTATATACTATCAACAATCAATTCAGTACAGAACCAGGTTCAGGTGAGGGAACGGGGAGAGAGAGAGTGTGTTAGCAGCACGACAGATCACAACTCTTACCCTTGAATGTCTCTTTGGTTCTCACTTAAGTGTTTATTTGACAATCTAATGTAGCTATTATTATGCATGCCTATGTATGATTATTCTTAATGAATGCTGAAATTGTTCTAATTTTGATTACCAGGGCCAATATATGCATATGTCAACCTCTGTTAATGAATGACTGGAGATCTGTTCAGGAATCTGCTATCAATGCAGCAAAGCACAGAATTGTCCAGACAGTTGTGTTTATGTGATCATCCATGTGTGTGTGTGTTTCTGTCTTTGTGTACAGGCCATCTCAAAAAGTTATTCAAGGAATTTGTTAAAACGAGGTGGGACTAGATCCTTATTGAAATTTATTTTACAATGAATGTACTATCTCCAAGAATTTGTGAATAATGCAAAGACGTGCTACATTCTGTGTGTGTAAATATGCAGTGGAAACACAGAGCATGGTTTCTCTGACTGAACCTAATGTGATCCCTGTGTGGTGCCGCCATCAAGCTGTGCCAGAAATGAGGAGAGATGCTTGACCTGAATGACGACTGAGAGATAGGAGTAAATTTAGACTTGTGTGTAATTCACCTCAGCACGCTATGGGAGACATTTTGACTTCCTGTTCAGTATGAGGTGTCACTTCAGCGAGGAGGAGAGACATCTTTAAGCACATGACACAAAAATGACCCGTCTGTAAGTAACCCAGAGAGGGATTTTAAAACAAGAGAATAACTCACCCAAAGGGTGAGTCAAAATGACCCACTTTTTCTCAAGCCCTGAAATAAAGTGACTTCATTATATCTGTTATAGATACACGTTGAGAATATCTGAGTTTTCTTTCTTTAAGAGTACAGAAACTATTTAATAAGGGTTCATAAGTTCATCCATTCATCCATCCATTCATCCATCCATTCATTCAGTTCATTTTTATTATAACACACCTGTCATAATTGTTTTCCTGCACTGACTGGCAGAGGGAGAGATGCTGCTGCTCCACCGGCATATTGCTGCTGCACATTCAGCCCAACTACCACCCCAGCATCCACCTGTGTTCTCCCATTAAGGGGGCTCTCATCACTCCCCAACATATCCATTTGAACATATCTGCTGGGAGTGATGAGGTTGGAGCCTGGATGAAAACTGAAAGTCTGCTGCAGTAATTATAAACATTTCAATCCTGAGTTGTCTGACTGATTAGTTAATACAGCTCTGAATGGACAGTACCTCCATATTGACTGTTCCTCTGTCTGCAGTTCCCTATGGTCATTAAACACTGCAGCATTGCAGATCACTGTTAGTGTATGTGTGTGTTTGGGGGTTTTGCGTTGTGTAAATGATTTTATAACTCCCAGGTCATAAATGACCCAAAGACAGTCTTTGTACCCTGATGGTGTACAGCTATATGAAAATATGAATAAAGACAAAGCTTCAATTTTTCTCATGTTGGGGAAATACATCAAATTTCAAGTCGAAAAAAAAATCATTGAGGGTTTTTGGCTGCTTTTAAACAACAAAACAAGGTCATTTTTGACCCTTAGGATAAAAAAACTCTCTCTGGTTAAACATGTCAAGCTAGATTCATCCCTGATCACTACCCAGAATGCATCAGTGTTAAGGCTGCGCCTCCTTTGGAAAAAAATCACATTTATAACCAAGGCTTCCAGATTTGATGCACATAATAGATTCATGAATATTCACTGTCAATGCTGTAAATAGCTGGACAATGATTCAGTAACTACTGATGTACATTTAGCATGTGTATGAGGCTACTTATGTGGTAAAGCAGCATTAGTAGACATTCAGTTGTCTGGAGTCCCAACAAACTGAACATCTGGACCCTTGTTTTATAATTGTAGAAATATGCAATGTATTTCTAACATTATATAATTTCTTCTATGTTTCCATTCATGACCAGCCCTTGAGAACTGCAGCTCAATCACAACATCTAACTTGTTGTAAATGTAGCTAATGAACTAGCTTCATAACATGCAACATGACGCAGTGAGACCTTAAATCTCCATTCATAAGACAACATTTCCACATTCTCCAAAGCTTAAGACAGCATTCAGACCAAATCAGGCACTGCAACAAAAACACTAGTTTTTCCATTCATTGTGCATAGTGTAGTGCATTCAGGTGGCCTCGATGTGGGTCACAGGGATCTCTGACAAAAACTGCAGCCACCCTGCTGGGTAAAGCTGGAACAGGTTAAACTTTTGGAGGAATGCAACACTCACTGTGGTGGCCAATCACACAACCCAGTGATCAGACCAGCTCGTCAGCAGTATTGTTTATCAAGCTGTTAACTATTTGCTGAGAGTTTCTATTGTGTTGCTTGGTGCCTCAAACTGCATTGTGCTGCCAGGAGACTCAGCGGGGGAGGAGAGGTGTTATGAAAACGTTTGCCGATGGAGGGAGAGTTGTGGCTCCCAAGCTGAAAGGCGGAAACCAGACGCTGTCCAGGAACATTCAATGGATCAGACAATGGTACGGTCCAGCTGTGTCCGCCTGCACCTCTGCTAAATGTTGTGTTAAATGTTGCAATGCAGAACACAGCCTAATGATTTTAATTAAATGCTTAATGGAGACATCCCACACTGACCCTACTGGGTCCAAACTCATATATTTAAATGGATCAGTATAGGCTACAATAAAACCCTTTGACATCTGATCTGATCTGTATAATTCAACCCTTTTTTAAGTCCCATTCGCGTGGAACCTTGAATGTCTGCTAAAGTTTATGGCAATACTTCAGATAGTCATACAGATATTTCAGTCTGAACCTGGTGGATTGTTGTTGCTGTCTTTGTTTCATTCTATTGTGAACTGAATCTGAGTCACTTAGCTGGTTGGGATAAACTGGTAATTATAAGCCATCCGTTTGTGTTCAGGGAACTTATGATGGACAATTGATGAACTAAAGCATCATCATCTATAAATCAAATGGACTAATGGAATCATCCATTCATGAAAAAGCCCAAACTCTAAAAACAAATCTCCTATCATAGATTTAAGGCAGTCAAACAAATGCATTACTGCTCTGAACTATAACGACATAGAACGTTTAGAATCCAACACTGTTTATACTGTTGCATAAGTGAAAGTGTTGTCACTTCTCTGCAGTGCAATCATGTCTTGACTTTTGTAAATACTTCCTTTAGCAGACCTCAAGGAATGAAGTCAACTTCAAGGAAGCCTCACATCATACCTTTAAAGTGCCAGCAGATTACACCTTAATTACTGTTTTAAGTATCACAGGATTAGTGAGATGGAAAATCTGTTGTACTTACTGTAAATGTATCAGAGACATTAAGACTGGAGGTGGTCAATTAAAGCTAACTGATAACATCTTGAAAGTGTATTTCTCAACTTATAAGGTTTCTCAGAAGTCTCATTTTATGACTGTTCTCCCTCTCCTCATCCTAGAGCTTCTATTACTCACAAGCCCAGTCTGTGCAGAGAATCTTTGGATTCATCACCATCGTGTCTCTGACGAACAAAGCACAGGATTATCCAAACAAGTGCTGTGGAAATTGATTGGGCCACCCAACCATGGAGGCCTGGCTCTGCCTCATTGTGAGTTTGGGGAATGAGAACAAACTGCCTTAGGACAGTGCTGACTGTCTGGAAGGCAGCAAAAAGTAAACACTTTCAAGCCTTCTACTGTCATGCATCCTCCCATTGCTGTAATAAAATGATCACAACTCCAACCACAACCAACTAAATGTTTTATGAGTAACAAAGAAAACTAATTACTCTGTAATGAAGCATTCAGGTGTTTGAAGTTCACGCATCAAAAATTGCCAACATCCTAAGAATGAAAAAATACAACCTTTGACAGGTTGCAGTAATATCACAGTGAAAACCTATTTAATATTTTGTGTATTATTGCCATGAAAACATCCTGATAAATAGTGTTTATGCAGCCAGGAGATGAGCAACATGTACTTTGGTGCTTACTGAGTAAAACTTACTGAGTTAAACTTACTTATCTTAAACTTACTTAGTTAAACTTACTGAGTTAAACTTACTGAGTTAAACTTACTTATCTTAAACATACTTATCTTAAACTTACTTAGTTAAACGTACTGAGTAAAACTTACTGAGTTAAACTTACTGAGTTAAACTTACTTAGTTAAACTTACGGAGTTAAACTTACAGAGTTAAACTTACTGAGTTAAACGTACTGAGTTAAACTTACTGAGTTAAACTTACTTATCTTAAACTTACTTAGTTAAACTTACTGAGTTAAACTTACTTATCTTAAACATACTTATCTTAAACTTACTTAGTGAATGTTTTACTGAGTAAAACTTACTGAGTTAAACTTACTGAGTAAAACTTACTGAGTTAAACTTACTTATCTTAAACTTACTGAGTTAAACTTACTGAGTTAAACTTACTTATCTTAAACATACTTATCTTAAACTTACTTAGTTAAACTTACTGAGTAAAACTTACTGAGTAAAACTTACTGAGTTAAACTTACTGAGTAAAACTTACTGAGTAAAACTTACTGAGTTAAACTTACTTATCTTAGACTTACTTAGTTAAACTTACTGAGTTAAACTTACTTATCTTAAACACACTTATCTTAAACTTACTTAGTTAAACTTACTTACTTAAACTTGGTTCCTTTTCTCTGCAAATCCAAAGATTACTAGTTTCTTTTCTAGCGGAGTACTGCATCTACACTTTAGGGTATATTGTTCACATTAATGAAAATGAAAACAAAAATGATGGGACATCCCACTAATGGTGCAAAAGAAAGCAATGAATGCACCGCCTCATGTGATCTCTGGAGAAGCATCTGTGTATAATGTAAACTAAATGACTAACAGAGTTGATCCTACTTTGCTGTGAGAACATAGAAGAAACCAGTGTGGAAAAGGAAATGGTTGGGAAGATGTGGTCAACATGGAATGTTTATCCTTCAGCAAGATCTCAGTTTAATATCTGTCAACAGTAGTATGCTAACTACCGTTAGCCTGAAGGGCAGAAATGTTTACCGTTGCTTGTCAGCACCATCAGCTGGTGCAGGGCGTCTCTCTCAGTGGCTAATGTGGTCCTACTTGGTAAGTACTGATACTAAAAAGGTTTGGAAATGGTCAGCGTGCCACCGATGTGTCCATTAGCAAATCAGAAGGTGTAAGACTGGATCTATAAACGCCTCACACTCTCCAAGAATCTGGGCTGAACATCAGGACCGACCAAAGTTCCAGACCAGGTTTCTCCTCCAATCATCAAGAGGTGAAATTCAGCCGTAATGTGAACCTGGTTTCAGATAGTCCATGTCACTGAGTGTATGTTGGTCCCAGATCAGCTAAATGAACCATTAATGATTTGCTTTTACATTATCATTAAGTACTTGTAAACATTGTACAGTTCCAGCCCCTCAGAAACCTGGTCATCAGAAACAGCATCACACAAACAGAGATTTTATTCATAACAGTAGGAGCTGCAGTACGACAGTCAGTCATGGTTTCATTTAAATTTTTTGATTTTGCCTTCTAGTTACTCTGATGTTCAGTTGGATTGATTGTCATTGGCTGAACATCTGGGCTTTGGAGAAAGTTGGGGCTCCACATGATGACAAATGTGATTGGTAGAATTACTCATTTCAAAAATATAGAGCTGCTGTTCTTATGGTGTTGAACGACTTTAGTTTGCAGATGGCATTCAGCTCCTCCATGTTTGAATAGAGCTGTTATATTGAGCTGACTATGAATTCACACCTACTATTATATTATATTATATTATATTATATTATATTATATTATATTATATTATTATATTATATTATATTATATTATATTATATTATATTATATCTTATACAAACATTCTGTGTTAATGCACATACATGCATATATTTGATCTTTTTTGTATGAGTACTGAGGGTTCCGAGATTTTTGAAGAGATAAAACTACTACTAATAATAACAACAACAACAACAACACCACAATAATAATAATAATAATAATAACAATATTATTATTATTATTATTATTATTATTATTATTATTATTATTATGTTTTTAAATCCTTTTTTTAGGGGTCTAGGATCAGGGTTTCAGGATTGGTTGTAGTAAAATGGATTCATGGCACCTCGTAGAAAATTTAGAAGAAGCAGTCCCTGCCATCTGTACATTATAATAATAATGAATTCATATTATTATCAGTGGTTGAACTGGGACAGTACGGAGCAGCGTTCCAATGGTTTGGATTGAGAGCAGTAAATGTGATTAACAGTTTTACACTTAATGTGAAGCCGGTTCATTTTTCCTGTGCTGCAGCAGCCTGTCATTCCTTCCATCGAGCCGTCGAGATATACATTCAACAAAGTCACCCAAGGCCCCGCCCCCACAGACCCAACACTGTGGGGTGCAGGTCCATCTATCCAGGAATCTGGCCTAGAGGAGAAATCAGCATCAACTCTGTATCCATGTAATGGATGTGTTTTTTTTATTTTTATGTGCTTCCAATTATCATCTTGAAGTTTTTAGTTTCACTCAATTGCAGTCTTCCTGTTTGTAAAAAGCGTTTTCTGAGATCCATATCGCAGCAGTAACTCACTGTTACTCAGAGTACTTAGGCTGTTTATCGCTTTGTGACTGAACATTTGAAGATAGATGATGTTAACATGCTGTATAATGATCTGAACGAGTTAAACAGAGTCATGCTGGACTTCATCATGCTTAACTTTTTCATGCATTTACCGCTCGGATAAAGGACTCACACATAAAACCAGGAGGAAAATGTTCTAAAGGGACTGACTTCAATACCTTTTATTGATTTATTCATGCACAGTTCTAATGTTTGCATCAAGTGTGAATGCTGGACAGAAGAATGCAAACAAACAGTCATCACCAATGTTGTGCAACTTTTGTTTTTGGACACTGGTGCTCCCTTTTATGTACGCGACGAGACATTCTGACTCTTGAAGTTAAAGTCAAAGGTCTTTCAGCTGTCAGTGTGTGTGTGTGTGTGTGTGTGTGTGTGTGTGTGTGTGTGTGTGTGTGTGTGTGTGTGTGTGTGGACATCAGATTACACTGCAGTCCTTGGTGATTGTTCCTGATGGATTGTTGTGTTCAGTGTGTTTGTTGAAGCGTGGCTGTTGTTTGTGCAGGTTGGTGAGTAGTGGTGGAAAGTGAAAGTGTGTTTGATCAGTAGAAGACAACAACACTCAGCATTCTGTCATCTTAGCACCAGATAGTCACATGACCTCACTGTCCTGCTGTCAGTGAGGTTATCAGCTGTGGTTTCAGTCTGTCATTATAATGTCATAGTCCTGGAAATGATGTAATGAGGTTGTACATATTTTAAATAAGTGGTAAAATATTCATTTATTAAATGACGTATTTTCTCTGGACCTAAAGTTGTGGAACTTTTACAGCTACACCAGAATTCAGGGTTGCATCTGATAAATCCCACTTTATTCCCTGTTTTAAACCAAGTGATGCTTTTTCTGGTTAAGTTGTGTCAGATTTGTTGGGGTCTTTCTGGTCACATAATTGAATAGTTTATGTATAAGAGGAAATACTTTTATTAAAAGTTCTGTCAGCAGGGAGTAGCTGAACAAACTTAACATTAACAGTTAATTACACACATGGCTGTGTGTGTGATCTGATCAGTTTGTGTTTGATCAAGCTGCTACTACTACTTCACATAACATTCTAAACATGGGTTGAACTGGATCACTGCAACTCCAAGATTGTGGTGTCAGACTAACCTGTTCTTCACTTTGGGGTTTTAGTGAAGGATGATGTCCTGTGCTGAGTCGACACAATAAATTGTGGCTTTTTATGAAGTGGAAAACTTTAATGTAGTTTTGTTTGGGGTTATTTGTTGCTCAGATCAGAAACTGAATGTGTTTAAGTTGTTTTTGGGCTTGGATTATTATCTCTTAGCAGTTTGCTTCTTGTCCAGGTGCACATGGAGGGATGGTTTCGATCTGACAGTTTCTGAATTGTATGATGCCCCTTTCATTGTTTGACTTTGGTGGATTGTCCTCATGTGATTTGTAAATTTCTCCTTTGCTCATTATGATGAGTCTTTCACTCAGGTTTCATTAAGTAACAGAGGCTGTTAAAACAGGTGTATTATATTAAATCTGTGATTGTTTTCGCTGATCCATTATAATAATAATAATAATAATTATTATTATTATTATTATTATTATTAATAATAATATTATCCTTATTATTATCATTATTATTATAGTTATTATTATTATTATTATTATCATCATTATTATTATTATTATTATTATTATTATTATTGTCATTATTATTATTGTTATTATTATTATTATTATTATTATCATTTTTATTATTATTATTATTACTTATTATTATTACTTATTATTAGTATTATTATTAGTATTATTGTTATTATTAATATTATCATTATTGTTATCATTATTATTGTCGTTATTATTATTATTATTATTAAACACTACAAATGACCACCAAACTCCTTAGTTGGCCTCTGAAGGTAACACTGTGTGACTGTTTGAAGTGAGGTTTGCCAGAATGAAAGCCATGTAACAGCTTCTTCCATTTTTTATTGTCTCAAAAAAATATTTTGTGGTAAAACTCATGTCACTTACTACAAAATCATTCAAAGTATTATTATTGTAAATTAAAGTTTCATATGTTAAAAAGTATTATCTCACCCAGTAAAATGAGTGCCTTAATTAGGGGTTGAACACTTTTGGGAAGCGCTGCATGTACACTTAATGATGAAAAGTTGTAAATGTAATGAATGGTCATGGGAGCATTAGACTCTAATCAATGTCAGTCTGTCTATCTTCATGTTTATTAAAGGAACGGGACCAGAACTGAAATGAAAACAATGGATCACTTTTTCTCGTGATCCTGATCAAATGAATCAAACCACAGGTCCACATCCTGTAAAGTCATACAAAGGAAAGATCTGTTGTACCACATTTAGTCACAAAGACATTTCTCTCTGCAGTCCCTGGGCAAATAGAAGAACTCACTTTTCTGTGTGCATTGCCTTTATGTTTGTCCCTCTGCAGTCAAACAACGATTTATTTTTAGAGCTTTGCAGCAGGCTGAGAAGAAAGCATCTTAAGGACTACTGGGACCTTGAGAGTGGTGTTAAAAAAAAACATGTGACTGAAAATCTGTTATTTTAAAGACAAACGTCTCAAAAGAAGAGAGAATCTCTCTTTTAACCTTCCAGGAAAACACAATAAAGTGACAGTGAAAGCTGGGATATTTCACTGTCGAAGCCGTTCGACATGTTGAGAGGAAGTTAGTTTGTGTAGAATGTCCTTGGTGATGTTTTCACACGTGAGAAACAATCAGAGGACGTCCTCTGCCATAAAAACCAGTTAATTCAGGGCCAGTCTAAATCTCTGAGGTGGCTGTTGATACTAACACAACAGTTCCATTAAAGTAAAATTAAGCATCACAAAGCCGGTGCCTCAGCAGAAATATACAGCCAGGCCTGTCACATTAACATAAAGCATGGTCCTCAGAAATTATTAGCCTCTCTAATCTCAGGAACACTCAGATGCAGCATTGCACTGTTAAAATGACCTGTCCAGCATGATGCATGGCTGTTTTTCCATCACCTACAGAAGAACACCAGCCTCTCCTGCCTCCCCCCTCCTCACACCCACCACTCTTTATTTCTTGCTCTCTTGTTTTTTTTTTTACCGCTTGCACCAGATTTATGCAAGTCGGGGCAGTGAGGTGCAAAGCTTACACAAACAACAGGCAAGGCAGACGGGCAAGGTGAAGGTCAACAAACACATTATCCTCCACTTATCAACACTCCACTTATCAACAGTGCATTAACACAGCTCATTCCACTCCTGCATTACACAGAGACAAACTAGGTTGCACCAGCCTCCCCCCTCCGACCTCACCTATCTGCACCACCCAGAGAGGGAGGGAGTCACAGAACTTTATAATGACATTAAGCTTAATCTCCTGCACCTTCCTGCCACACTGAGACCCATTCCATCACAAACAGCAGGAGTGGATGAAGAGCTGGGACGGGGCTAAAGTTGAGGCATCTGTGCATAAAGACACACTTTTATGTCATGCACTCGGTGCTAATGGTGGGGGGGTAGGGGTGTGGAGGTTGAAGGATCGATGGGAATGATCCAGCACACAGCAGGACAGATATAAAGATCAGTGAAGGGGAAAATAGACTCTCTGTCATACCGCCGATTGCAATGATTGCCTGCCAGACTGCTCACTTGTGACCAGATGGCCCATCAGCACTGATGGACAGTGAATATACCTGTAAGACCCCCTCAGTGGGCCTGGCATGACAAACAGCAGCCTGACCAGCAAGGGTTCAATGAGGATCAGTATTGGGGTCTTAACAGACGCGTATCAGCTGAAATAAACCTGATTCTTTGTACTCAACAGTTTTTTGTTTTGTTTTTTTGTTTGTTTGTTTTTCTTGTTCACTTTAAGCTGCTTACTGCATATTTGAAAAACAACGATAAATACTATGAAAACACCTGGTCAGCATTTCTACGAAATCTTCAACGGTGATTCCTTTTTCCACAAATGCCCTAATATTTGAAGTATTGCTATTTTTTCTCTCTCTCTTTCTTCCCTTGTAAATCTACTCAAAGATACAAGATACAGTTTGTTCCATCAGGCCGGTTGGTCTAGTCTTTGTCTGTCCTGTCATGTCTTGTTTTTCATTCTTTATACGTAAATAGATAAATAAATAAATAAATAAAAATACATACCAGCTGGATGGCGTAGCGGTTTAAGATGTCTATAACTTTATATTTATAACACCAAGGTTGCCTACCTCTATTACCAATGAAGGAACTAAGGACAATGAAAAGACCCGCCTCCACATTGACCAATAAGCAGCTGGTAGCACAACGCTCCAACATCAATAGAAGGAAGCTACTGTCACTGCTGGGAATTGAGAGGCTCCAACATAATGGCAACACAACTAAGCAGTACGGAGAAAACACAACAGTGTAGGAGAGCAGTGTTGAAAATTATTCCACTCCACCAGTCATGACTGCAGCATCCACGGAGCTGGGGAAGAAAATAGTGTACAAATTCAAATTTTCAAATTCTTATTCTTGGCCATATTTTCAGGAAATTTGGCATTCAATTTTGCCGCTACGCAGATGATACCAGGCTCTATCTATCCACTGGGCCCATTTCCTCCCAGCCTCTCCCCTTCCTGACTGCTTACTAGAAATAAGATGTTGGTTCTCCTCTCTGGCATTAAATCTACATTTAACCTCATTGAACCTTGTTTCTTGCCTTTTCTCAGTATTCAGATTTCCACAGTTCTTCCTTCCCTTCAGGTTAGTGTCATCCTGAACATCACAGTCATTACAATATCAACTCAATCTCTACGTTCAAATCCCATCGCAAAACAAACCTTTTCAAACAGGAAACTCAGCCTTAATCTGGCTTCAGTGGTTAAACTCACATTAAGTTTTCTACTGATGATGATTTTATACTTTGTCATTGTATTTATTCATTATTGTCTTTATTCGCATTGTGTTTTGAGATGGGTCTTTAAATAAAATGCATCATCTTTCCCCACATTCAAACAAATTTTCAAAATTCTGATAAAAACTGACAATGATTGGAGTTTAGAGTTACAGAAAATAACTAACTTTACAAAATGATCATGTTTTTCTGGTGGTCAGTTGAGGAAGGAACTTTTTCAATCGACCCTCTTCTTCCCTGCTTCCTTCCATTCCACCCTTCATTCCTTCTCCACATTAAGCCATGAAGAGATCTCAACTCTCTTATTCTAATTCACCGCCAGTTTATTCTAGCATAAACTCAAGACAACAATAAATATGTTCAACTAATTAAAGTTTTAAAATGAATGATGGGTTTGCCTGTGCTATGAATTTCAGTTTGATGAAATGAGTACAAACCAAGGTTAGCAGATTTAGGTCGAGGCATTCTGAATGTTAAGTTAGCACATCGCTGTACTTTTTAAAGAATACTGATTAAATCTATCCTGTTAGCGGTGCTGCTGGGCTCACTGCTTTACTGCCTTCTTTTGTTGAGATTACTTTACTCGAGTATTCTTCACCTTTCCTTACATGTAATAATTTAGCATCAGTCCATGAAAAAGACTCTGCCTCTGGCCAGTCTCCAAAGCTCAGGGAAACATTCTGTTATGGCAGAAAGAAGGAGTTGAAGACTCTTGAATTCAAGCAAAACCTCCACCTCGACTGTACATGTTGTGTCTGGATTTAGAGCTTCCTTTTGTCACTTTAACACTTTTAGTTTCACTCTTACTTAATCTTTCTGTTGTGTTATTCTCTTTGTAAGAAGCCTGTTTAAACATCTGAGCTTCAATTAAGGAATTGATGTTAATTATTGTGCAAACAGTGCCAGTAGCTTACAGAAATTATTGTCTTTTACAAGATATAATCCTCCAGTAGTTATTTTGACTAAAAATTAAGTTAAATACTTATGTTTTTAGCTACTCTGCCCGCCTTTGTTGAAACATAATCTTAGTAAGACATATCGATGATGAAACGGTCTGCTCTAAGTCAACAGAGCCCAGACTCTGGCCTTGGTTTTCCAAATGTAGACATCCAATCAGCCGCTGAAGCCCAAGAGCTGAATGACCTCACATGTCAAAGTCAGGATGAGTGAAAGCAGGGCTGAAGATATGAAGAGTGTAAGAAAAAATACCTTTCAGACCAATACATATGCACTTACATCACAGCAATGCACTGATGGAGATGACTGTAAGGGCAAAGACAATAAATAGGAGACATTCAACCCTTTCAATCAACTGGACCATATATTTTAACAGGGCAATTCCTTTTCCCCTGCATACCCATGATGAATCCTCCACATCTATTCAGAAGACCCAGCACAAAATGACAAACGACTCTGGTCCAGTCCCACATGGGGGGTCGGGTGGGGGCGGGTTCTCACAGCTGGGACACCCTGCCGTGTTTCCTGTGTCATATTCAAATCCATTTTTCACCGACTGCTGGTCTATCATGGGAGGTCGTTCACTCTTTTATTGCACCACTTCATCTTTTGTCAGGCTCCTCATCATAAGCTCGGTGACAAACCCATGATGAATATGAGAAATCCAACTCCAGCACCATCACTCCTTCAAACCATCAGCTCACTGGCCAGAGGCTGCTCAGGAGATCAGTGCAGTGGATGACAAAGCTTTACGATGGTTGGGAAAATATCAGTATATTACTACAGTAATCACTCATTTCATTATGGCACATTGATGCTACCATCACTACTACCTCTTTTTAGCTTGCAGGATGAAGTATTTGTGAGAACAAGGGATACTAGAGTGCAGCAGACCATCAACATAGTACCAGCATTCTGACTGCCAGTAGGGCGTTTTTTATATCCCTCTAGAAATGGGCATTTACAGTATATTAACTATTTATCATGTCTAAAGTCTATCCCGTACCTTAACCAAGGGGATTTTGTTGCCTTATCTGATAGTGTTGACTTAGCTTTGGAGCTGGATATAGTGGCTATGTTTTGGAATTGCAATGAAAATGAGAAAGCAGTAGAGTGTGTCTCCCAATGCCATTCACATATATAAATTTTAAAAAAAAGTACATGAATAAAAATATAATTATGTAAATATAGAATGAAATTAATATAGTAAAATAATTAGATGAAATAGTTGAAGAAGTGCCTGGTTCTCCTTTTTCATTACCATGTAGTGTCTGATTGAATTAAATTAAATGTGTTGGATAATAAATAAAAAATAATATGTGTTCATAAATATTAGTTGATTAAATATGCTTGATTTTTTTATAGATTTTTTTTGTTACCTCTATCAACAGAGTTTGGTTGGGGGTTATGTGATGATCCATGTTTGTTTTACTGATTTTGTACAAAATATCTCAAAAGAATAAGAAGAGTTTTGGATGAAAGTTTGAGGAGGTTCTGGGCCAATGAAGCGTTGAATAGATTTTGAGGCAGATAATGTGGATACCGGATTTCTTTCAGTTCTGCTAACATTGCAAGATAGGGCATATTTTGAATTTCATTCATTTCTCAGAGACTGTACACCTCTCTACCTCTACCAACACTAATGTCAATAAACCATCAATAAACAATTAGGAAATAGTTTCCAGACCAAGCCACAACAAAAGCTCATTGTCTATGTTCATCAGGGTGTTCATCATCACATCAAATAGAATTATTCAAATAGAAAGTATCCATACAAGCACAATTTGAAAGAACAGCCATTAAATGTAAAATTCAAAAACATATATTAGTATTAATGTTAAAAACATACATACATTTAAATATTTTAGAATATTTTAATTAAATGAAAAAAAATAAATAAATATGCTTCATTTCTTTCATTAACACTCAAAGCTTGCTAACTTGGAGAAAACTTGGATCTGAATCCTGATCTGGATCAACTAGATCCATCCCTCTGCAAAATGTCATCAAAAACATCATCATCTATTAGCAGAGGTACAAATAGAATAGAATAGAAATGAAATGAAATGAAATGAAAGAATGGAATAGAATAGAATAGAATGTCACCACCTGGTTGTTTTACAGATCTGTAGATTTAGGTGATGATATTTAGTGGGTTTGTCACTTGACAACATTCTATTAATACAAAAAAGAGCATAATGGTTTGAGTCATTTTAAAATATTGAAATTTGAATTTGGAGATGTATGTTTTTAACCAGACAGTGATAAAATGTAATAATATGATGGACAAGATGATGACTGACATGTTATTTTAGAATTTAAAATGCCATCAGTCTTCCTGTAGTTTTGGTAATAATAATCATAAAAGTGTAAAAGGTGACATTTTTATTTATTCTGCTGATGTATGAAGACTCTTTTCCCCAGCGTCTCTAAGCATCCTGCATTCATTTGAAGTGAGTAAGATCGTGGTAATGGGCCTGTTAATGAGACATTCAATGGAAAAGTTAATACAGTGGCTAATATTAATTGGGCTGTAGCGATGATGCATCCCTGTGTCAACAGGCAGTCAGCTGTCTTTTTCACTGGTCTGTCACACAGGGTCAGACACAGTGACTGCATGCCTGTGGTATCTATGTCTGCTTGACATCAGTTCGTCATTTTAAAGTGTGGATTGGATAATTAAATCCAGGCTTTACACAGCCTGGATTTAACAGGTTTGAACAAAGAGCTCGTCTGATCATCTCACAGCACTGGAATCGACTCTCTTAATGGCTTTTTGTCACTTGTCATGCAGCCATTTTTATCAGTTTGTGTAAACAACCAAGAGCCTCTTATCTTTGAGGGTTCGACTGTCTCAAAGTGTGTTGACCCAAATCATCACGTGAAACTACAAAGTGATGAAAAAGACGTAGATCATGGAGGCATCGAAATGCAGCCACAGACAGGCTGTAACCCCTTTAACACAGACTTGTTCAAAGTAAGACTGTTGTGCCTTTATTGTGCGTCACTGTTTTGTATCACACTTACTGTATGAAGATGGAAATGGGGGTAACTGTTGATCTGCCACTGAGCTGGCAGTGGAGTTAGTAACAGCACTGAATCGACATCTATATAAAAGATGCAAGTCAGCAAGGTGGCAGGGGCGGGACGTTTTTACAATGTGTGACCTACAACCAGGATATTGTGAAAGCAGCTAGTAGTTAGCAGCCAACTCAAAGGGGATGAACTGAAAATGCCTGAAAACTGGACAAGAAAAGTATGGGAGGTCCTTATTCTCCAAGCAGAGGACGAGATCAACCACCATACACATGGAATGATGAGTGATTTTTGCCATAGGAGGTCACATCGACAGCTAAACTCTCCTCACACTCTCCACCGTTGTGCTTCACATCATTCCTGTTGTGCTTGCAGAATGCCTGCATAACATCTAAAGTCTGCTGCAACAATATGCTGTCATTGGTTTGGTCAGATGGCAAAAAGAAGGGTGTTTGTTTGCAGTGGTGATGAATGACCTTGGGTGAAAAGGTCATTTAAAACTCTTTTTTTTATCTCCCGTTTCCAGTGTGGCCACTCAGAAAATATAGGAACACATTTGCCTTAGATGTGGCCAGAAACCCTTGAGCTTGTGGAAAAGATGTGTTTTCACTGAGAAATTAGAAGAAAAAAAAATAGGAATAGATTATGATTAATAATTTATGAAGAAGGATTTTTCTGTATGACCTGTTTGTTAGGACAGGGTAAAAGGTAGGATGGCAAATAATGACAAAGATAATTAATATCCAGCCTCTGATCAATAAGACAGTCAGCAAGCTGTTTGCTTTTGGATATGACTATAACATCTCCTCCACACTGGACAAAAAACCCCCACTAACATCTGTTTTTGTCACTAGTGGCGAAGGATACTAACAGCTGTAGGAGTCATGACTATTTATCAACTCTAGCTCCACACATGGATACATGGTTGTAGCCTATAGGAACGACTCAAAGAGCTTTACAACATGCTACATCCAACCATCCACACAACATTCATAAACTCTAACAATGCCTCCTATCAAAAGACAGCGGTAATAGTTCTATACTCAAACATTCACACATACACTCCCACACTGATAAAACACCGAAGGACACCTGTGGAGCAGGGGATCAAACCATCGACCTTCCCATTAGTGGACAATACGCTGTCTGTTGAGTCACAGCCACCACACATGACAGCAGGATGCACTCGCTAATTTTCATTGTTTTTCGGGCGCACATTTAAATTCTAAATGTTGGCATGTGAAGAGTTCTCCATCCATCTCCATTCAAACAGCACTCAAAAGTCATTCAGCTGGTGTTGAGTTGAGCTTAAGTAAAAGAGACTAAACAGAAACCACCGTAACAACGTCACCAACCTCCAGCTTTCCTCCTCTCTCTGTTGTCTGGTGCATTTTTAAACATGTCACAGCAGAGAGAAAACAAACAGAAAAAAAGGAAAACTCATCGACTGGAAATGGAAAAGGAGTCAAAAGTCGACTTAAATGTGTTTATTAACCTTAAAAAAACCTGCAACACATGCATTTTAAAAGCTATAGAAAATAACAGGTAAATGCAGAAAATAAACCAAATAAAAATTCTGTTACCTTCAAGGTATGTGTATCTTTTTTTATTTATTCCTGTGTGAACTCATGTTATGTACAAACACTTGTACAGTTTGTTTTGTGGCATCTGACATGCTACAGCATTATAAAGACTGCTTCATGGGGGCCAGTGAGCAGTTTTACCTGGACATCCCCCAACTATCCCCAGGATTTCATAACATAGCCAGAACTTTCAGAGCTTTCAGAGCTTTCAGAACTTTCAGAGCTGTCAGAGCTCCATTACGTGGATTATCACCCTCACAATACTCGGATTAACTGCAGTGAAGAAAACTGGCTAATCTTTGTTAGAAGCCTTTATTCCCATGAACACATCTGTTGTGTTTATGAGTATACCAGCTACCAGCTGGTTCAATCATCCTCCTTCTGATTGAAACAGCTTCAGGTTGATGGGTGCAGGAGATGTTGCTGACCTGAGCAGGGACTGCAGGTCTGGGGGACTGTTGCATGACATCAGGGGTTTAGAGCCAAAGCAAAGAAACAATATAACAAACATTGGTACAGGACATAGTTTCAAGCTAAAGACCTTGTGTATAACTCTGTATATGTTTTTGGGTGTGGCACGGTGGTGTGGTGGTTAGTTCAGTTGCCGGTTTCCTCCTACAGTAAAAAAAAAAACCCTGACACGGGTGAACTGATGGCTCTCGATAGGTGTGAATGTAAGTGTAAATGGTTGTTTGTCTGTCTATGTGTCGACCCTGTGATGAACTGGCGGCCTGTCCAGCGTGAACCCCGCCTCTCGACCAATGCCACCCTGAAGGGTAAGCAGTTATAGATGATGGATGGATGGATGGATATGTCTTTGGTTGTGTACACTGTATAATTTTCTATTGAAATGTTACGTCTTATGTGTCTTAAGTGTGTTAATGTCTTTGTGTAGCTGGGTGTGTGTTAACATGCGGTTCCCGTCTGCCCTCGGCCGTCTCTGGACATGAGATGTTGATGCTGCTCTGCCCTCTGGTGGTAAATCGTGTCAATGCAATCAAATCATCAGTTTGACATTAGTCTCTGTACTCAGTCCAACACTCAGCTCATACATGATGACATAATGAAGGTCATTTCTTCAGTACCGTCACTCTGCATGTTATTGTATGTGATGTTTCTTTGGTCTGGACCAAACCTTATTAACACATGTGCAAACATGATGAGACTATTGTTAGTGTTTTCTGTCTCTCTGCTTTCACCAAATGGTAGATGGACTGAGGTAAATCTGGACTGAAAAACTGACTTACTACATATTTAGGTTGATGATGTTGTGGCAGATAGTGGCACAGTCAAAGAGGTCACGCATCGAGGTCACGCATCGAGGTCACTTTGACCCTTTAGCTGGGTCACAGAGTGCAGGGTCCATGTCTGTTCCCGGCACAACAGCTCTTATCATATTTACACAGAAGGTCACATCAAGGATTGAAGGACATGTCCTAATTTGGCTATAGCTATTCTCTATCATTAAAACTCCTTACATGGTTCTGTATGTGAGCAAATGAAAACTTTTTATATTAAAAAATATAACAATATAAAAAACACAATTTTACTATAAAAAGCCCCACAAAAAACACACTTTCTTTACACAGTTAATTGAATGAAGGCTTTACGTTGTATTTGTACCAACAAACGTTTAATTCAGTACTGTGATGAGTGAAGTATGACGTTTGTATAAGTGTGAAGTATGACGTTTCATATAAGTGTGAAGTATGATGTTTGTATACAGTACCAGTCCATAGTTTGGACATACCTTCCCATCCACTTGAATGGGAAACTGTGTCCAAATTTTTGACTGGTACTGTAAGTGTGAAGTATAATGTTTGTATAAGTGTGAAGTATGACAGGTAGATCCCAGTGATCTTTACTGTCACTGCATGTGTGCAACAAACAGGAATTCTTCTTTCTGAATCAGTCACTAAACACAGCTGGTGTCTGACTCTAATTCTCTCCGCTGTGATCGAGTCTCAAAGGACAAGCCATTATGAAAGGTAAAGACTGCTTCCCCTGAAGTTCCTGCAACTTGTTTCCAATACAATAACAAGCTCTGATAATTCAAACATGCTCAACAGCCACACACCTCTGATGGATGCATCACACCTGAAATCAAATCCCATAAAGAACCGAATCACTTTGCAGCAGTGCTCCTCAGATATGCGTGACACTGTAGGTGTACAGCTGCAGAAGTTGCAGAAGTGAGTACAGTCAGCAGAGAGGGTTGATGTGACAGTACACACCATCTGTGTGTGATGTTTGTGTGTGCACACGGGACAGCTGAGAAAGAATAAGATGTCAGAACTTACCTGTCATCAAATGTTCTCTTCAGTAGAAACACCTGATCATATCTTTACTGTCATCTTCATTATTGTTTTATAAGCAGTCACAAGGCTCCAGGGTTATCAAGAGCAAACATTTTCATTCGTCGCACTAGTGCACCTTAAATTTA
Source organism: Chaunax sp. Z400 (assembly GCA_037577475.1). Lineage (NCBI taxonomy): Eukaryota > Metazoa > Chordata > Actinopteri > Lophiiformes > Chaunacidae > Chaunax > Chaunax sp. Z400. The sequence goes on from CM075194.1 coordinate 25,121,623, forward strand.
ACAAGTCTGATTTTTTTTTTAATGTATAAATGCATTTTTAATGTGCAGAAGTACTTTTGAACAAATATAATCACCTATTTTCTGTAGGTTATTTTGTAACCATAAAGCAGGATTTTATGCACATCTTGCACATGTGTCTGTCATGTCTGTGTGTGTGTGTGTGTGTGTGTGTTAAACCATGCCATGTGCTGCTCACACATTCCTTACACACAAACTAGAATAAATCTGACGTATTATTTTCAGTCATACTATTGATTAACAACGCTGCAGGGTTTCCTCCATCTGTCCTCAGGCCTGAAAGATACAGCCCAGACTACAGCAGAGGTAACCTGACTCTGTTGTCCTCATATGTCTATCCACAGTGTTTCATCTGGTTACGTTTTGCCTTGGCGACCATTGAGGAGTAAAGAGGGGATGAGATTGCTGTAATCTCTTCCCACGGTGAGTACAGGATTTATAAATGGAGAAAAAACAAAGCAAATCTATGAATACTACACATATAGCCAGTATCCCATTAAGAAAGGGAAAAATATTGCTTTAAAACTGAGTTTAAAACTTTTATTTTAATCAATTAAGGTTTTTTTGTTTATAATATCCAAATAAGAATAAAATTTCTGTTGAGTGTGTTGTGATTTAAATGAAGAAAATCATTTATCTGCACCGTTATCGCTGTTCTCAATAAATAAACATAAGAAACAAATCACTTATGTGTTTGTAATTTCACACAAACAGGTATTACTTAAAATGCATCATCATTTGCAGCTCCAGTGTAACCACTGACCTCTGGAGCCCTGATGGAACCTAAGAGTTGTGTTTTACACTTTTATCTGATGATCATGTTGTTTATGTATGTATGTATATATGTATGCATGTATGTATATATGTATGTATGTATGTATGATATTTAACAGTACTCACGGTCATTGCACTGTGTCCCGGTGTAAGAGGTCATGGAGCAGTCACAGGTGTAGTTCTCCCACTGCTGGATACAAATGCCCATGTTGGCACACGAGTCCTCCTGACATGTGGTGCTGGGACCTGTGGACATCCAGCCATCCCCACAACCACACCCAGACACCCACCCAAACAAACACACACACACACACACACACACAGAACTGTGTTTAATTCTAGCTCAGTGGAGGTTTAATTACGATCAGTAAAAACCTAAACTGAAAACTACAACCCAGATATACATACTCTTCACCTTATACAATATATATAACTGTGTTTTTGTCATTCAGTTTATATGTATTATATGTATTAGGATAGTATACACACCATTGATTGTGTCTGTCATTTGTCTGACATAGTTGCAGCATTAAAGTTTTTTTTTTCCTTGTCTGACTCGAGGGTCTGGAGCTTGTTGTTTGTTGCTCAAACTGTAAAGCAAGTTGTGATTCAGGCTGTATGAACAAAATGTACCACTTCTTGGTTTTAAACTCTGATAGTGTTTGTTTCACCCACACATAAACCTCTTGACTGATTCTCTAAACAACATCTTTCAAACTAAAAGCATCCATTGTGCTTTTGCCAGAATTTTCGTCTTTTCACTCCCAAAAACTCGTAGCTTCTGGTGTCTAACTACACAAACACTTTTGGTTTCATGAGATGTTGACGTTTTCAGACCACGTCACACATCTTTCATCTTAACCAATCACACAGCAATTCTTTTACATTTAAAACGGGCTTTTACTCATCTTTCCACCTGGACTATAAAATGTTCCATAAACCTGACATGGTTGTATGAGAGGTTTGAGACTGAAGCAGAGTAAAGTCTTTCTGGACTCATCCAACCCAACAACCTCCTCATGACTCCACTGCTGAACATAACAGTCATGTTTCATTTAGTGAAATAAACTAAAAATAAATAAATATAGAGATAAAATAATCCATTAAATTTCCTTTACAGACTTATTTGGAGTTGCAAATTTTTGGATTTTTTTATGGAGTGACCAAAAACATTGTTTGTGATGAAGAGTATGATTGTTTGTAATCATTTACATATTTATAATCTGTGAATGACCATTTATATTTATATATGGATGAAATCACTTATATTTTATTGCTATTTCCCAAACTTTCGATGTGTCTCAGAATATAACAACGATGAAGCTGAAGTAAAATACTGAATATAAGTCACCATCATTTTCCAGTTAACAGCTTATTATAATGGAAATAAAGACATGCTATTCACTTTTTACATCTTATGTTTGAATTATAATCACACTTTGTTCTGAATGATTTTCTCCTTTTACATAATGAAGACCAAGTTGCAGACGGTCAGCCTCCCATCGAGTGCTGGTTCTCTTATGATGGGAACTATTAGCTGTAAGGAGATAAGCTGTAGCTCATTTGAGAGGCTGTTTTGTAGCCGTAGCTCATTCCAGTCTGACGGCCGGCATTCTTGAACTCTTTTGACAGTCGGGTCAAGAGCAAATGTGAAAGGAGTGGTTGAGCAAAATAGAAACCATTTCATTCTGACACACAAGTCTGATTAAAGGAAAGGTCAGGAAACAGCGTTGTATCATCTCAGAGATCAGACGATGTGACATTGTGTAAAAGTACATGCTTACTAATTCAGTTGATCCATGGACCATTTCAGTTTAATCAACTTTGACTCTTCAGTTAATCAATGTCAGACTACCTCGACACTGTCTGATTATTTTTTAAGTTTTTTTGTGGGTCATTTTAAAAGTATTGTTGAAGTTTGGGGGGTGGAACCGAAGCCCATCTGGTCTACACAGGGTCACTCTGATACCCATGTGTCACTTGGATCCAGCATGTTAATTGACTGTAATTATCCGTTTTTCTTTCTTTTCTTTTTTGCTAAATACCTGCTGCACATTAATTTAGATAAATGCTCATGACAGCAGAGCGGCTGCTAGTCGTAGAGTAGAGACTTACCTGTAAACTGATGCTCTGCTCTGTTAAAGGAGCTGTTCAGGACCAAGTGAACCGAAGACGAGTTGGAGGAGATGGACTTTTGGAACTAACATTGACAGTGGCAATTTTTTCTATTACTGGTGCCTGATCCACTGATCTGGTTCATGATGTAAAGTGCAAACAGCAGTGAGTATTCATGTTACCTCTGCAGAGACTGTTGTGTTACAGTGTAGTATTACCATCTAGTGGCTGTGGGATGTATTGCTGCAGACTGAACTGAACTAAATGATTGTTAATGAGTTTTGATCAGGGCTTACTGTCTGGGGAAATTCATTTTATGCAATGAAAGCTCGTAATGAAATGCAGACATTTACATGGAGATACAGTTTAAATGACTAATCAACTGATCATGATAGATAGGCAAAGAAAAAAGAAAAAAAAACAAGCACACAAAAATGAGACAATAGAATGCCATGGACAAGATCAACAAACTGTGATTGATGAGATTTTATTTTGAAAAATAAATTAATCAACTATCACTTCCTTGCAGTACATTCAGTAAACAAACAACATTGTTATGAAGCTCATTCAGATTGTCACAGAGAGGTGGAAATAAAGTACACAATGCTCTGTTTTGATTCAAATGAAACATCAACATACAGTACACTCAATGCTCTGAATGACATGGCAGGCATAAGAGAAAACGGCCGTACAGAAAATGATCTCCATGCAAACAACAGCAGGTTGTGGAAGCTGTGCCCAGAACCTTAGAGGATGACAATAACAACAAAAAGAATGCACCACTTGCACAGGAAGATGGAAACATTTTGTCCACAGTGACATTTGCTTGCTCGTGCAAAATGTTTCAACAGCCCATATGCATGTACACTTATAAATAAATATAGAAAAAAAGTAAAACCTTAAATAAGGCTGGTGTGTGGGTATGCTGCTGTGATGTCATGGTCAGGTGGAAAACTGAACATTAAAACAAAACATTCTAAATATTTGTCTTCTACTCCCCCTGTGATTGACCGTTAGCTAAACCCCTCCCCCTGATAGTGATGGTCCATTCATAGCTTAACAACTGTAACCATGCATTTTGACTGTAGAGTCAAAAACCAAGTGTCACCTTTGAGGTCAAAGGTGAGACTTTAGTGAAGCATAATTTAACATTTATCAGTCGTTTGTCTCAGAGTCTGACACTTTTATAGTCAGAGGTGCACATGTGTGGTCAAAAATAAAGGATTTTAGGTGTGAATCAAACAACACAGGGTGTTGTTAATGACTTCTGTAACTCTTCCATGCTTGCGGTTTATGGTATGAGCGGAAGACAAAGCTGGTTTCTATCTGCACAGATGGAGCTACAGTCAGCGACTGAGTTTACAACTGGGTCGTTCAGTTTCACAATATTAGATGGTCTGCATGGAGGCAAGAGATGAAAATATGGAGGCTGTTACCTGCCATTCAAATTCAAGAGGCTACAAATGATGACAGTGATCTAAAACATGTCTGCTTCATGCAGCACAAAAGGTGAGCACCAAGAAACATTTTCAGGTCTTCCTTTGGGAACCAGACCAAAAATGTTATGTGCACCCCTGCTGATAGTGACCTTACATGTGCATTTAGGGGTGTGTCCAACTCCCTGTTGCTAGTTAAATGAAGCACAATCTGAGCGCAAAATAAGGCACAAAGGGTTTTCTTAAGTTCCTTAATAATTTAAAGTGTTTTTTGGGAATAGCATAAATTGAACCTGAGCGTCATCTTCCATTCCATTTAAAAGCCAGATGTGCTGTCACCTGGCTCACTGAGCAGGATGTGCCTCACTGAGGGACAGGTATGTGGTCTATGGACCCTCGGCCTCCACCACCACCTCCAACAACTCCACTTGACTGCATGCATATCAGTAAATGCACCACCACTAAGGAGGAGGAGGAGGAGGAGCACAGCTGTGGCGCACCAGTGTGTGTGTCATAGGCCTAATGGTGCACGCACAGTTCAGGCAGGCCAGGCCAAAAAATTATCATTTTGATTAATAGTGGATGGGATGTGGGGAGAGGGGGTAATACGGCATTAATGAGGAAAATATCAATTACATTACCTGCAGCGGTCCCACAGTAGCAGGAACGATAAGAGGCCTCAGCCGTCACAGAGACAGGATCTAATGTTCATTAATGTTCTGTGTTCTACTCATCACAAAGGTCAAACACACAATCTAGATTTACAGTGAAATAGTTTTACAGCAGCCGTCCTGATAAACCCTGAGGCGTCGTGGAGGTTTAGGGTCGAGTCTCTACATTTGATCAAAGTATTTGTTCGGCTGACTGACCAGTGAATTAAAAGGCCCATGTGGATTTGGAATATGTCATGTCGTTCTTGCATCACTGGTGCGTAACAAGCAGAATGTACTGCAATCTTGACTTTAGACCAGGGTTTTTGTTGGTCAATGGTGCCTCGCTTCCTGTTGCCTCAAGACAGCAATATGGAAAGCCTGACAAGCAGAAACTAAGGGGGTGGAGTTTAGTGAAGGGCCAATCAGAGATGTGGATCTTAAAAAAATTACTGTAAGGCAAAATATAGTGACTGTTTCTCCGTTCAATCAAATTCATTCACTCATTTTCTGTAACCTCTAATCCTGTGTAGAGTCACGGAGGGGCTGAACCTATCCCAGCTGACTTTGGGCTGGTTCACCCTGGACAAATCACCAGTTCATCACATAGAAAGACAAACAACCATTCACACTCACATTCACACCTATGGTCAATTTAGAGTCACCAGTTCACCTCTACTGCATGTTTTTAGTGGTGGGAGGAAGCCGGAGAACCCAGAGGAACCCATTAAGACACAGGGAGAACATGGAGACTAACCACAGAAAAGTCCCAGGTCCTCAGCTTGATTTGAACCCAAGACCTTCTTGCTATGAGGCAACAGTGCTACCACCGTTCATCCAAATGAACGCATGTTAATTTGATTGCACAGTTAGTTGATTGTACTTTGTACAACACACCTGAACCAGACACTTGTTAGGAGCTCTGTGATGCCTTCTTATGTCATTATATTGTTCAACACTCTAAACATTCACAAAAAGTACCAAAAAAACAACAAAAAAAGCAACACAACTTTACAAAAGCATAGGGGATGAAAATGGAGCCCCTGGCAGTGTTTTATGTCACTGCTCTGGCAAAAAGTGTTGTGATGATTGTGACGGCACTGTCAGTGGGAGACCAATGTGGCCGATAACACATGGTGTCGGTGAGGAGGTGTCTGAGGTTTGGCCTTACTCTAGCAGTGGGTAAATGAGGCAACAAGTACAGTTAATAGGATAAAGGGCCTCCCGTGTGGATGCAGGCCTGAGGAGCTACTGTTTGCATTGAGCAGGAAGAAAGGGCTCCTGGAGCTGGAGTTGGAGTTGGACTTTGTGTTGTAGTAGTCTAAATCAGGCTCGGACCTGAGGGACGGTGTACCTTCGCATCCGCGCTCAATCTGCCCGCTGCGAAACAAGGCGTCACTGAGGAGGTCTGGCAGGCGACCGTTGAGGTCCACGGATGCCAAACAGCCCTGGAAGCCTTCTCTGGAAGCCACCAGTTTAGGCAGGTTGCCATACATGCCTGGACCCAGTCCTGCGATGAACAGATCACCTGGGGCACAGAACACGACAGTAAGACGTAGAGAAACGAGTTCTTCATGAGTCGGGGTCTGACAAGAACACACTTAATGATCCTTTATCTGACATTCTGGGATGTCCTCACAAGGCTGAGAAACAACATGTCTGTGGATAGGACAGAGACAAAAATGGTTTTCTGTGTTCAAGTGAATAATACAGTAGATAAATAAATAGATAAATGTTTATTGGGACTAAAACAAAGCTGCTCTGTGCCCCGTAAACAGATGATATGTTCTATTCATGTTTACGTCTGGTTCTCGTTCTCCTACCTGTAGATGAATGCTGTTGTTAACAACACTCATCTTTCTTCATACATAATTTTACAAAGTCTAGTTTATTTTAAATTATTTCTTTATTATTTATTACATGTATTACTATAATAAGTACAGGTAAAAAAGGGTTAAAGTGTTCACCTGCTTCCAACCCAGTTCTAACACAATCAAGTAAAGTGTAAAGACAAAAAGACAACTGAGCTTCAAAGCAGACATCAGGAGGATGGGCCATACTGTCAGTGTGGAGGGGTGGGGATGATTCATGGACCAGGTTTATTAATGATCCAACATCATGACATCACAGAGTTCAGACCAGGAGGCGGAGTCTCAGTCCTACACGCCTCTCTGCACTTCCTTTAGAGTTAACCAGCCAAAACCCCATAAAGACTGTGTCTGTCCCCCGACCAATGAAATTATTTAAATCACATGCAAGAAGAGGAGTTTCACGTGCAAATCTGATCAAAATGAACTCCATCAGTGAAGTAATTTAAAATGTGGACTCTTGAACATTAGAAGCTGTTTTAGTAAATGACTTAATATCAGAATATCAGATTGATTTATTCTGCCTGACTGAAACCTGGCTACGTCATGAGGAATATGTTAGTTTAAATGAATCCACCTATCCACCTATCTCCCTATCTCCCTCACTCACTCCACCTATCCTCCCTATCTCCCTCAGTCCCTCCACCTATCCTCCCTATCTCCCAGTCTCTCTCCACCTATCCTCCCTATCTCCCTCACTCCCACCACCTATCCTCCCTATCTCTCTCACTCCCTCCACCTATCATCCCTAAGTCCCTCCACCTATCCTCCCTATCTCCCAGTCTCTCTCCACCTACCCTCCCTATCTCCCTCACTCCCTCCACCTATCCTCCCTATCTCCCTCACTCCCTCCACCTACCCTCCCTATCTCCCTCTCTCTCTCCACCTATCCTCCCTATCTCTCACTCTCTCTCTCTCCACCTGTCCTCCCTATCTCTCTCTCTCTCTCTCACCACAACTGGTCAAAGCAGAGGCTCCGCCCACCTTGAGTCTTGGATCTGCTCCAAGTTTTCCTCTCCACTGTCTCCATGTTCTTCTCATGGAGGATTGTTGGGTCTCTTTAGAATAAAGAGTAGGTCTAGACCTGCTCTTTTTTTAAAGTGCCTTCATATAAAACTTTTGTTGTGATTTGGTGCTATATAAATAAATTGAATTGAATTGAAAAATTGAATAGGTTGACATATCGCAGGGTTGAAGCACCCAGTGTGACATCTATGCATGTTTATCAATGATAAAACATCATACTGAAGTGCAGGACCAGCTGCAACATCTGATGAGTTGGGAGTGAGAATGATTTCATACAAACATGCTAAATAATATTAGGAAAATGACCTTAATCTTTGGAACAGGTAAAACAAATTGGAGACAAATTAAATTCATGACCTACACAGTAAAATGGACATATTTGAATGTAGAATGAAAGACAGCAGGAGATAGAATCACTATGAGGTCATGTTTTTTTCATACCTTTCAGGTCCAGGTTCTTGGCCCCATTGATGCTCTGACTTGTGACTGTAGCATCTACTTTCAGTGTGTGGGTGTTGCTGTTGTCTCGAGTGATTGCCACATTGTGCCACTGGTTGTCATTCAGGGCTCTTTCACTTTTACCCTTGATGAGGTTGGGTCCATTTCCAAGATCAAAAACATAGTGGATGTATCTGCATGGGAAAAGGTCATGTTAACATTCAGCTTTCTGTTTTTTTTAATTGGTCACAGCCTGAAACAAAAGGTGAGCGTTTGATGACTTCAGTACATGATGTGATGGCTGTGGTGGCTTTTGTTTCATTTCTTGAAGTTGGAATTCTGGGACATTCTTTGGAATTCCAACATTATTCAAAAGATTTCTCAAAACGAACCTGTTTATTTTTGAACATATATTTAATGACAGTCATATTTAATATATTCCCTATAATGATAACAGGTCTTTACTATATTCGAGTGCAAAGACTAACACAAACAGTTGAGAGAAGAGACACAAACATGGGTTCATTCCAATCACTGGTGATAAGAATGAACCACTTTAGTCCAAACATTTAAATACGGTTGTGTGAGATCCTCGGTATACACTTTTGAATTTTACAATCATATAAACTGAGACAATTAAACATGTTTAATTGTAACCTGCAAGACTCAATGATGTAGAATATGCACTCAAGACCTATGTAATCATTATATATCATTATAATCATTATACATGCAGGTAGCATGAAAGAACCAAATAAAAAGGATAAGTTCTTAATAGCTGCAGATTCAAATGATAATTCAATATGAGTGACCTCTGTCACACTGTCACATACTGTATAGTGTGAATAGAACCTACCCTTTCACCAGCTCAACAGCTATAAAATCATTGCCATCTCCAGAGTTGAAGAGTATGAAGCCATCTGGGGAGGTGGTCTTGAACTGGAAGAAGAGGTGCATGGATGCGTAGGCCTGCAGAGTGGCCAGGCTCAGATAGCTGCTCTTGGATTTAAAGGTGACAGGGTCGGCGATAATGGAGCGAATCCCAAATCGAGCATTCAGCTCGCAATAATCAATGTCACCGTTTTTGCACAGGTCAATGTATAGCATGCCGTTAAATCTGTGGAGAGGAAAAGAACAGGCGTTTGAAATGAATGCTCATCTGGGGGCAGAAGAACTCCACAGCAAGAAAGCTAACACGCTAGCCTAATTCATTATATGTCTGACAAGGTTATAAGACATGAAATATTTCACTTCACACATTCAACACAGACAAATGTGAGTCTGATATGAACTTTACACTCTGGTTTGGTCTCCACCAGCTACTGAGAAAAATATCTGGCTTTTTAGCTGCTCAACATTCCAAAGTCTTCAACAGCTACTGACTAAATCTGTCTTCTGTAGACAGACACTGAACCAAACAGTAAATGTGCTGCAAAACCATTGAACTTACTAAACAAACAGACACATGCAGCATTTAAGTCATAATTCTCTGTTGATTTGTTACATTGTTCATTTTTTTAAACACAAACATACCTTTGCAAAGTAAAAATAAGTGTTACCTTAGGCTCTGAAGATGACCAATGAAGCTGGATGGGATGCTGGAAACAAATCGGCGCTCTGTCATGATGCCTGTCTCGATGTTGTGGAACTCCAGACGAGTGTGGTCGCCCACCATTTGGCCTGAAGACGGGGAGGGTGGAGGGGATGGGTTGAAAAGAAAGACAAAAAACGAAAAGAAAAGAGAACACTGTCTGACACTAACACAAAAGGGCTGATTTAAGGAGAAAATTACAATGCCAGCATTAGATGGATGCAAACTGATGGTTACATCTGGCAATCTCTATGGCAACACACCACAGCATGGTGTCATACCATTGGCAAGGCAACGCTAAGAACATTGTTTCAAACATGAACCAAGTGGATGCAGGTAAGTACCTTCAGCTACATCATCGTCAACCAAAAGCTTGTAGGTTTTGCCGCGACGCACCACACGCACTGTATGCCATTCATTATCATTGAGCTTTAGCCCGGCATACAGGATCTCCGGTCCCTTGCCTGAGGACAATGGTCAATGGAAAAGTTAAAGACATCCTGAACCTAAAACCAAACCTTTGTTTCCCCAGCAGGCAGCCTGGAGCCATTGGCTAAAAGGTCTAAAAGCAACTCAGTAGGTCAGAATGGTTTTAAATGTAGTTTTCACACTAGTTTAGCTACATTTGGGAAACAAAGATTTGGTTTAGTCAGTGAAATACACAGAGGATAAAGACAAAGACATCTGTAAATGTCTTAAAATACTCCTGACAGCTATACTGCTAAACTTCAGGCTTTCACATAGTTTGAACAGAGAAACGCTGCAGTAGGAGAATTTGCTTTCACTCATAATAGGCTAACAAAAATATTTTCCTTTTGTCTGTCCGTCCCTGTTTCTACAATGAAATGTGAGGAAAAACATCACACTAACCCAAACCAAATAAGACATCAGGACAATATTATAAAGCAATAGCTTCTTTTTTTTGGAAACTTCCCCTAATCTATTTGATCTCATTTTTTTTTTTACATTTGGTAGATGTTAAATCACACGTTTAAGTGAATAAACACAATTCCTCCTAACTAAACAACCAAATGTGTTGTTCACCAGAATCTTACTAAATATTGGTTAAAAACAACAAACCCAAGGTCTGTAGATGAAAGCTGAGATCACACTTATTAAACACTTAAAAATGTCACAGGCTAATCCAGCTTGTGTGAATTTCATCACAACTCATGATGTGACTCAGTAGTGTGTTTTTCCCCCAAGTGTCTGTGTGCACTACTAACAACGTCTGGACATGCTCCTGATGAGTGTCCTGGGGGATCTCCTCCCAGACCTGGATCAGGGCATCAGTGAGCTCCTGGACAGTCTGTGGTGGGACTTGGTGATACATAACTTCCATAGGTGTTCAATTGGATTTAGGTCAGAGGAACGTGAGGCCAGTGGATGGTATCAATGTCTTCATCATCCAGGAACTGCCTACAGACTCTGGTCACATGAGGCCGGGCATTGTCCTGCACCAGGAGGAACCCAGGGCCCCATTGCACCAGGTGGAACCCAGGGCTCGCTGCACCAGGAGGAACCCAGGGCCCGCTGCACCAGGAGGAACCCAGGGCCCGCTGCACCAGGAGGAACCCAGGCCCTGCTACACCAGGAGGAACTCAGGGTTCACTGCACCAGGAGGAACCCAGGGCCCGCTGCACCAGGAGGAACCCAGGGCCCGCTGCAGCAGGAGGAACCCAGGCCCTGCTACACCAGGAGGAACTCAGGGTTCACTGCACCAGGAGGAACCCAGGGCCCGCTGCACCAGGAGGAACCCAGGGCCCGCTGCAGCAGGAGGAACCCAGGCCCTGCTACACCAGGAGGAACTCAGGGTTCACTGCACCAGGAGGAACCCAGGGCCCGCTGCACCAGGAGGAACCCAGGCCCTGCTACACCAGGAGGAACTCAGGGTTCACTGCACCAGCGTAAGGTTTGACAATCACTCTGAGGATTTCATCCCGGTACCTAACAGTCAGGGTACCGTTGGCTATGACATGGAGGTCTGTGTGACCCTCCAAGGATCTGCCTCCCCAGATCATCACTGACCCACCACCAAACCAGTCTTACAGCAGCATAACGTTCACCACGGCGTCTCCAGACTCTTTCACACCTGTCACATGTGTTCAGTGTGAACCTGATCTCATCTGTGAAGAGAACCGAGCGCCGAGCACAGGTCCCACTAGAGGAGGTCAGGCCCTCATGCCACCCTCATGGAGTCTGTTTCTGACAGTGTGGTCAGAAACATGCACACCAGTATCCTGCTAGAGGTCATTTTGAAGGGCTCTGGCTGTGCTCCTCCTGTTCCTCCTCACACAAAGGAGCAGATAGCAGTCCTGCTGCTGGGCTGATGCCCTTCTACATCCCTGTCCAGCTCTCCTCGTGTAATGGACTACTTGTGCAACCTGACTGGGCTGCAGGTCCTGCCTCATGCTACCAGTAGTGACAAGGACACTAACAAAACACCAAACTAGAGAAGAATCTGTCAGGAAGGATAAGGAAGGATAACTGTCTGTGGACACCACATGTAAAACATTCCCTTTTTGGGGTTGTGTTGTTTTTTCCTCTCCATTACATCTGTTGTCACTTTCATTTGCATCAAAGCAGGTGAAACTGATTCACAATCACTTTGCTTCCTAAATGGACAGATTGATATCCCTGAAGTTTAGCTGACTTGGTGTTAAACTGTGATGATTAAGTGATCCCTTTATGTTTTTGCGCTATATTTTAAGTAACAGATGTCAAGGCAAAGATTTCCAAAGCCTCATTATGAGTAAAAGCAACCCATAGTTATCTGTGAAAGCCTCAGAACTGCTTTGTTAGTGAGACACTGTACGATATGTTAAAACATATATGCATAATACTGAAAGTATATATAAAATTTTCCTCACAGATACAAAGTTATCTGGCATATTTTTGATACTCAGTCTCCAAAGACATACTTAAAAAAACATTTCTACTGTAATTATATTGTTGTTGTTGGATAAACGATTCGCTTCGAGACAGGAATGTACACAATCAATGAGCAATCATTTCTCATGAACTAATTGAATCATTTTAATTGAATTAATACATTAATTCATGTGTTTTTCTCAAGGTTAACAATCAAATGTGTTTAATTACTTAAAATACTGCCTTTCCTTGGGTTCATGATTTTGCAGACGTTTCTTTAATTTTTTATATCATATGTAAAATTATATTTAAATTCAAAAAATATATTCAAATTTAAGATGTTACATCTTTAAGGCTGAACCATTTGATAATATTTTCAGTCATCAATCAAGATGTGCTCTGATACATTTTATAGACTTCGCAGTAGTAGTTCCAAAATAAGTTAATATGTGTTTTTAAAACTGATGAGGAGGGGTCATAGTTTAATAACCTAGTGGTTTTAGGTGGGTATTGACAGCTCAGCCATATTCTTATTGAATATAAAGACATTACTTATATCTAAGTGTCCAGGCAGGATGATCCAGATTCTGTAATGCATCATTTTGAGGGCAGATTTTAAAAAAACTATTTTTGGTTCAGAATGTTCCCTCGTTGTGATGTTTCTCTCTGTGGAGGCTGTATAGATGTTACCTTTAGGGAACTGCTGCATCTGTTCTGGGTACTGATGAGTTTCAGCCATGATGGTCAGGTGACAACCAAATCTTACAGCTCTATCTTTCATTAATTACATGCTCATACACTAGACTCCATGTACGCTGTTTTAATCTGAGCTGTGTTCATACTGTGGCCTTTTCCACTGAATGTAACAGCTGGTTAAACTAATTCTGTTCCATACTCTTACACTGTGATCTCATGAAATGTGGGTTCTTGATGCATCAAGTATGGATCATTTCTGGAACTCTAGAATCGAATCTCATCAAAATTATTTATTCTTTAGAACTAACATTTTAGGATGGAGGGAAATTATGTTTGACATTTGTGTTGGAAAAACAACATGAGGGTGTTCTGTAGGTAGGATAATAAAGTTGGTCAGGGTAAAGGTTAGCCTATGGAAGTCCACCAAATGGACAGTGTGGAACATCTAGAGTACTCAAATCACTAATAGACTATTCAAATAAGAGTCGAAGTTACTGACACCAAAGGATGTGACAGGACTAAATTTATATAACCTTTTTTTGCACTAGTAACCTCAAATGGTTGGATACGGGCATAAAGCCAGGCTCAGACTGCAGGAGTTCTAACATCCTCTAACTATAAGAGGAAGTTCACCGATGTTCTTCACTCTAATGTCAAACATGCACACACTTCAAGGTTTGAAAATAATGGGCATTACGATATCATTTAACTTATTTTGTCAGAGGGAGCATCGCCCCACAGGACGTGTTCTCTCTCGTTTTCTTGAGATTAATGTGGTGCAACAATTTAATATAGTAATATTTTATAGTGAGACAAAACTAAAGCAGAAGGATAAAGGTCAGGAGGTCAACACAAAACGACTATTCAACACGGAATTCAGTGTCTGTCAAAAGTAAAACGGTGTTGACGTTCGCCTCAAAGGCTAGAATCTTTATCACTGCTTGGCAACAACGTCAGCTGCTTCAGGATGTTTCTCTCATTGGCTACAGTGGTATTTGATATGTATCCTGATGAGTCTGTCAGTAGTTTAGTAAGTTTAACAGTGGATCTGTAAACGCCTCACATTACCAAATCGGTTCAGATCAAGGTCCCAGACCAGATTTTACCCCTAATGAATCAGGATGAAATCAGCTCAGAACTCCTGTCGTCTGAGTCTGACATTAGTAGGTCTCAGGTACAATAACGACGTTTGCAGAATTTGTTTGAGTCAAAAATAAAATGATTTAGATTTTCTATATTTATCAATACATATATGTAATTTCTAGTGTGTACAATGCAGAATAGTGTTTGAGTTAGAAAGAAGTTGAGAGAAGTCTAATAGTTTAAACAAATCACCACTCATTCCATTTGACTGAGGCTATTTATGTTGGTTCCCATACAACTGAGCAAACTCACCCTCCACATTATAGGCTTAAGAGAAGGTGGAGGGAAGGGCAGGACTCTCATTTTCAAAAATAAAACACACTTCCTTTAAAAAGAAACAACATCAATACACCATCAACATAGAGAGCAAAATGAAACTTGAGTGTTAACTTACTGGAGTTACAGTTTATCCTGATACAGTCTAGATGGGGGAGAATAAATGACAGATGAAATTGCATCCTTCAAGGTTACTGCTGCAGACATCCAAAAACAAAAAGTCCACCCTTCCGGGGACGCACACATGCAGGAAGGCAGCCATTTTATTCCTTTAGTATTTAGGTTTAAACTTTATGCCAAATCACCATGAAATGAACACATTTCTGCAGCTCTCCAAAAATATCATTTCACACTAAATAAAACAATGCAAGGATGTGTCAGATATACAAATGTGGTGATTGATAAAGCTGCTTTTCTAGAGCTTGTGCTCTTTTGTTTCCCATAAATTCAAACGTATTACTTATGTACAGTATTTACAGTAAAATGGCCACTTGTAGTACCAGCTACATGAGCTTTACAACCCAACACTGCATGTTTGACTTTAGGTGTAACTATTCAGATTAGAAAAGTCAAAGTCTCAGGCTTCCACACCAACAAGGTGGCAGCAGCTATTCGTTTTAGAGCCGCGATCTATGGAGAGAAATGCACATTATAATAATTAGCTTTTTACAAGGTGATGTGAAAGCCAATGTCACATCTAATGGACCTGAACAGTACAGTCCCACTGAGGGGAGAATAACTGCTGCATGCAGCTGTGAAGACAGTGAGGGTTGGTCGCCATGTGGCTGGTGGTTTCATGTGTCGTCAACCGCAACAGAAAAGTGGGAGCAAACAGCCACGATCCAATCAGCACCAGCACCATGCAGAGGCACAGTAACCCCAACCATCACATCTGGAGTACTATGCTACACCTGCATGTGTCACTAAGCTACATCAGAGTCTACATGTGGAAATATGTGCACTTTTACAAAGGTTCTGCAGAAAGACACAGATTAACAAAGGCTAATGATTCATTTAAATGCTGACCAATTAGACTTGGACAAAAATCTAAGCTGTGATATGCTTTAAAGTGTATAATCAGAAAAGGACTGATATAAATGTGTTTTGGAAAGCTAGCTCTATAATAACATACTATATATATGCAAGATATAAATTGAGGTGTGTGACCAGTTTGTCATTATGGCATTCTTTATGATTGGAAGTATGTGGGGTCGCAGCCAGCTGTAGGTTTTGCTGGGCTCTGTTCTCGGGCTGTTCGCCTGACGGGCCGCAGGCTTAAGGCCTTTGAAGGGGTGAATACCATCTTTTGACAAAGCATGATGGAAAATGGAGTTTGACAGGGAAACATAAAAAGAAAAGAAAACTAAACACTGAAAAATAATGGACTTCCATTAAAGACATGATTATTAGCAAAGAAAACAACCACCAAGAAGAACAAGAGAGGGACAGAAATGACATGATGTCAGAGAGAAAGTTACTAAAGACAAGAACGGGTTCTTCTAATGTTCTGTTGATGGACTCAGATCAGTGGAGGTTAGAAAGTCTCAGCACACTTTAAAAAAGACTTTTTAAAAATAGAGTAGCCTATCATAATGTTAATTCTGCTTCTTGTGCTGTGACTGTCTCAAAAGTCTGTCTTAAAAGTTCTACTAACAACAAAATGGATATGACTATGGTTTATCTGGGCCAAACATGTTTACCACTGAAATAAAACAAATAGTGACAGCAATAGGTTGAGATGTTATCGTTAATAGCAGTATTCACTGGGCAGTCCATGGTAATCTGTCTGAAACTGGATGAACACCCATGCATGAAGAGGTAAGAACTCTTATATACGTTCTAAAGCAGGTGGAAATCTTTAAAGGATCATAGCAATGAATAAATGATGAAAAGACTGCACAAAAAGATTCAGAGAGTGAAAGGAGAAGTCAGTGGTCAACGGTTAATCGTCTCATGGTGACAGTGGAGGTGTGGAGGTGTGGAGGTGTGGAGGCAGATGAGTGAGTGGTGTGATGGCTCATACGATACCTAAGTTGACCGTGAGCTTGACGCGACCCCCATCCAACTCCAGCCTGAGCGTGTCGGCGGAGTCTCGGGAGGTGGTGGCCATGAGGAGGCCGTAGGCCCGCTGGGAGCGGAACCGCAGGGAGACGTCCTCCGCCTCTGTGTGCATGATGGTCGGCATCACCACCTTCATGTACATGCTGCCATCATAGGAGAGGATGGAAGCCTCTGTGTGGGGAAAAGGAGGAGCACAGAGACAGATGTCGGCCTTGTTTCAAATGAGGTTGGGATGAATAGAATCGTCTTGAGCAAATTTTCAGCTCATCATGCTAGCGGCTGCAGGCGTGGCAGTGTTGGTTGTGATGGTCGTCTCAGAGGTACCTCGTTAATTTAAAAGATGTTATTTACAACCGAGTTTAAGCCGGTATTTTCACAGTAGCCTCTATGCTAAAAATGTTAGCGTCCACCCAGTCTAGATAAGCTTTACCCCGAACATTCACCACTAGACCAGATCAACCAGAACTCATGATCTCTGCTCCAAACATATGAACAAAATAAATTCACTAGACTCTCTATTGGCCTGGGAATAAGAAAATAATGACTTGGGTGAATTTTTCCTTTATTTTAGAAATACAGTGGCAGTCAGACAAGCACACACACACAACAGCAGACCATCATTTCCACTGAAATGAAGACCCACACAATGCTGTACCAGAGCCAAACACACTATTAACATGCCAAAGAGGTAGGCAGAGACGTTCCTCTTATGCCACATTGTTCCACCACTCATGACTGACCACCAGTGTTTGCAAGCATAACACAATATGATTTCTTATATGGATAATGAAATTCTAAGCCATACCCACAGCTAGCTATACAGCCAACGTTGGAAAGGAAAGGTAAGCATTAGTAATCAATAGTATTGGTTCATCAATAGACACACGACACAACCTGAGGTTAAAAAGTATATTAAACGAAGCTACATCATTTCCCTTGTCTTACACAACACACACAAGTATAATGAGTATATAATGGGTCCAAAAGCACTGCAATAATGGAAGAGAGACAGGCAGATGAGACGTTCAGCAAATGTAAAGGTTAAGAAACGGTAAGGTCGACTTCAAAGATGTCGAAAATCATATCGCATGGCTTTTGGAGTCATAAAAACAGAAATGATAGACATGAGTGTTTTTATTATGAATTAGGAAGGCAATATATAAATGTTTGGATCCTCCTGACTGGTTGTTTTTACCTGATGTTTTCACCTTTTTTCCATGATATTGAAAAAATACTGACATTGTGATATATTTATTTCATGCAGTGTATACTGCAGTATGAAAAAATACAGGAATTTTGACCACATAACTTGAGCAGCTCTTTTTGAAAATGATGAATTAGTCTAGAACATTTTGTAGGAGTTTTGAAACTTTTATAAGTATAAGTAACATATGACAAAAAATAAAAATCACCGAATACCAGCACTGCAAAAACAAAAGAGATGTGCCTTCAGTTTTCAATAGGTTTATTGAACGAACAAGCGAACCATGAGTTTGCCTTTTTGTATCAAGCAGCAAAAAGATGAGTTAATTGGCCTTACTTGACTTTCAGTGTGACAACTAAGAGAGCACACATTGTAATGTAGATGCTGAATATATTGTGCAGCCCTAATTCAAGCACTATCACTAACCTAATGGCTGACAGAAACTCATCAAAATATACTGAGCAACAGTAAAAACTTATCATTTTGCAGGATTTCATGCAGTCCTGTTTATATTAAATATCAAAGGCAAATTATGGTTCACACATCATTATTCACACTATAACAGTACAGAACAATAATCTTTGTACAAATTAGTGGTTGTTGTATTAATGTTTACAAGTCAGAAAGTGTGGATGGTGAGACAGAGAACAACAACAGTCAGTACTGTGATCACCTCCACCATTTATCACTACTTTACACCTCCTGAATGGATAAGATGTTATTCTGGACTTGTCATGTGTTGCTGGAGCAGGATCTCTCTCTCTCTCAACGGGTGATACTGAACATCCCACAGATGCTCTATTGGGTTGAGATCTGGTGAATATGCTGGTCAAGGAAGGACAGAGACTTTGTTCTGGTCCAGGTAGGCTACTCCTAACAGACATGAGCCATATGTGGTCTGGCATTGTCATGCATGAAGGTGATGCCTGATTGCTGTATCCTGGGAATGACGTGTGGACCTAGGACCGTATCTCAGTAACGGATAGCTGTCAGTGTACCGTGGATGTGGACCAGGTCTGACCACCATCCATTAGCAATGGCTCCCCACATCATGACATCACCACCAAAACAGTCCACTTCCTGGATGTATGCTGCAGGATAGTGTTCCCCATGGCGACGATACAAACGCCTACGACCATCAGCTCTGTGCAAGTTAAATCTGGACTTGTCACTAGATGTGATCTGCCTCCTCTGTGCAATGAGCCATAACATCTGTAACATCTGTGCTACACGTGTCTGCAGAGTTCAGACCATCAGCATCCCAACTTCCTGGTCACATAAGTTTTGTAGAAGTCGTGACATCATCAATTGTTTCAGAAGGACATTAATTAGACCCAGGATTTTATTGCCTTGACCAGGTCTTTTCAATCATGCAGAAAAAAATCTCACCAACATCATCGTTTATTCTGAAATGCACCAATGACTGTTATTTCTATGGTATGACTAAATGATGGTTATTCATGATTTAACATGTTTTGGTTTAGAGTCATTTCTAGGTATCACATGTTTGTTTCAGTAGATTAGGGGCAGTGAAAGGAAAATATTGGGTTAAAAAAATGTGTTTTTACAGTTGCTCAGTATACTTGCACTGACGTTTAGCATCATCAGCCATCACTTTCCAAACCAAAGCCACCATTTGCTGCAGAAGTCCATATCTCTCTTACAGGGTTGCTCATGTGGACACAAGCAAACACAACAGCGTGGAAACAACAATAGCAGAGTGGGGGGTTCTATTACACAAAGGCTACGTCCACTGCCAACAACAGCTGATCCCTGCCAAAACATGAGGTCATATCAAGTACGCCTCATTTCTTTGGCTCCAGGGTTGTTTTTAGTCGGTGTCCTCATATGACTGGAAACTGTCGACACCTTTTGTACTTTTTGATTGGCTGACACACCATGCTGTGCTCTGCTTCTGCCGCCCCCTGTTCAAAGACATTTGGACAGGTCCATAGCAGTAAGTGTAAGAAAATTATAGAGTGCTCAAACCCATACACACATGCACACAAACAATAAGAACACACAGTATGAGGTAGTTTGTGTATGTGTATGTGTGTGTGTGCGTACGAAATAGTGATACGTGGATCGCAGTTACATTTGAAAGAATGGGTTGGGTCCTGTGTGCTAACAGTGCTAACCTCTACACCATCATGCTGCCCATCCAAGCTATTATTACCATTATTATCTCCATGACAACTGAGCAAACCTTTAAAGTGATGGAATAGAGTTGACAGTCTGGAAAATGTGGACTTTGAATTAGAATTGTTTTTGTGAAACATCAGTCTGTTGTTTGTTATGTCTCTACTTTTGCATTAAGAAATAAACTGAGCAATTTAAAAATGCATATTTTTGAGAAGCCAATATTTTCCTTTCACTGGCCCTAATCTACTGAAACAAACAAACATGTGATAAATGACTTTTGTTGTTATTTACACGCCCTGTACCCACATTGTTTAAGCTATTGGGACCATCTGTGCGTCCATGAGCATGTTGGTCACAACAGAAAGTAGTTGAACCATTGACCAAAACATACCTGTTCATTTTACAACACCTCATGTTCATGTTCACCTGCCACCCAGATGAAAAAAAACATTTTTTTCTAGATAAGTGGAGGAGTGTAAACTGCATGTGTCCAGGTACCCTGGCTCTGGGCTTTTATGTTTTGAGATCAGGGATATCACCCCAGTCAAATCTTAGGACTTGGGCTAGTTGAACTTGGTATGTTGATTCTATGTGTGTAGATAAATATAAATATAACATAAATATAATCCATATTCTCCTTTACGCCGTCGCTGTACCTATTATCATCTTGGTCTTTTCAGCTGTCACCACGTCTCTGAAGGGCTGGCAGTTTTCAAGTGAAGTGCAATAAGAAACCTGCTTAAAACGTTTCTGCTGCTATTTTAAGATCGTATCCCTCAACAGCAAAGAAGAAAAAAATGTGTTTTATTTTATTATTACTGCCCAGTCTCCATTCTACTTCATCTTACTTTGAAAAGCATTGCTTGTTGCCGTTTCCTTGAACTCTGCTGGTATCAATCAGAGGTGATTATTTGTCCTGTCAGAGTATCTCAACATGATAAATGAACTAATAATATGCTGAGACATTATGTGTCCTCTAAATGCCCTTTCTTTGCTTTTGCTGCATTAATGGGAAGCTGTAGTTCTACCAAAAGCCCACAGAGTGGAGACACAGCCCATCAGTTAAGAAGCGGGAGACAAAATAAAGTCAAGAATAGATGAACAGAAACAGAAAGAATAAGACTAAGAAAGTACATACAGGGTACCTGATGACTAACATTTAAAATGCAGCTGTTGCAATAGAAATGAAGAAAGACAGGGGAACGTGGGAATTGAAAAAAATAAAATAAGTAGAGTTAGTATTAAAGATGGACAGAATAAACAACATCAGGAAGTGTGTGCTTTCTGTTGTGTGTCACCACAATAATTAAACAAGTTTTTAATGTTGAAGGAATTATCATTTCATAATAATTTAGAGCTAGTTATTAATCGTCAGACTTATTATTTCATGTGCCTGATTTAATGCATGCCAGGCGAAATGCTGTGGGCGGGTCTAAGAGGCATGAGCCCACCCACTGGCCCATCCTAAAGGAATGGAGAAAGATATACTTTAACATTTATTTTGAATTACTAAAATGAATGTTTAAATGCACAACAAAGACTAAAACAACTGTATGTGCTTATGAGGAATAAGTTACGATGTATAATCACAAGCACTATTCTCAAACTTTCATATGCTGAGTCAGACGTTTCTCACCTGCTTTACTTTCTAACGAGTTAAAAGCAGAAGATTGAGGTGAACCTCAGCTCGGTTTTGATGGATGAATTCTCTGCAGGACTGAGACAACAGTTCTCATCATGAAAACTTTGAATCCAGCAGTGGAAACACAGCTGATTGAGATTTGCTAATAAATGTATTACATACTCTCACACACAAACACACAGGACTTTAATATTTTCACACTAATTCAAGCACTTTTCAAGTTTTATCTACTCATTCAAATGTTCAGCTACAAACTAAACGTATTAAACTATGTTTAATATGTGTTTTAATCAGTTCCTGTTTTGTTTTGTAATTTAATTTCTTATGTTTTAGTTTTTACTTGTCATTCCATGACTTTTCCCAACTTGTTTGCCCAGTTAGTTTTGCCTGTCTATACTTTTTATACAATACTTTTTGTATTTTTGATCAGCTTTTGCATTTACTTTTGTTTCTCAGTTGGATGACTCTCAATGGATTTATTTGTTGGACTTAGACTTCCAGCCACCTTTAGTTCTTTCTGTATTGACTTATGTTACCAACTCCAGTTTGTATATTACAGTTGTTGTTTTTTTCTTCCAATTGCTAACATGCATTGGTCAAAACTGATGTCACGTTGTCAGAAATCTATGGGGAGCAAACTGAATCACTTTTCATTGCTTACACACAAAATGCATTAAATGACCACAGTTACCAAAATCCATGAACCTGCTTAAGTCCACCTCCAAAACACTACAGACTTTTGCAGCACATTGTGTTTAAAACAGTTTAAAACACAATCAAAACAGAATGATGGAAAAAAACATGCATTCCTGCTGCAGCCACATTGAAATCTATAGAAAACATCAAAATATTAACCATAAAATGAAATAATAATCATTCCAAACACAGCTGACTGCAGTTTGCAGCTGAAAACCTACCGAGGTGACCTGTTTTTGGCCTCATTACTGTTGTAAGCAGGCCGAACAATCCTACACGTCTGTTTAGCTGTCCTGACCCCTGACCCACCCCCCCACAAGTATATGAAGAAATCAGTTTAGAAGTTTGTGTGTAATTATGTAAAATGCAGAAAAAATGCCCAAACCAGCAATGATCATGGATCAGATTAGGATTAAGAATCAAATTTTTTATTAAAACATGCAACAGATGATTCCTGCTGAAGACGATCCAAAGTGTTTCTGCTACGGTGAAAAACTTAAAGATGTTTCCTCTCATGCAGCAGCTTTGTTCATTTAAAACAGGTAAGCTGCATATAAGACATTTAGATGACCACTGATATTTAATTACCCTCCAAAACATAATAACGTGTGTGTAATATGGATTGTGTTTGCGTTAAAGAAATGTTCACAGATTGTTGCTCAGGATATAAAAACAAAATCTTCATACTTTGATTTCAGGCACCTTAAAAAAGTAATATTGATGATGACGTGACAAAATCCTAATCACTGTATTCGTTCGATCACCTTTGTGTTGACATGCTGTACATGGATCTGGGTCCATACTCAATTGCACATGAAATAAATGGCCACGTTTGGTCACTGCTGTCTAATTGACAAGGTGTCAGATTACAGCATGGTGAAATATACTCAATTTAAATCCTCATTACAGCTTTGATCTGGGCTGTCAGGTTAATTCTAAAATGTCACATTTGGTGGATGTAAGTGTGTATGTTTGCGTGTGTGTGCGTCTGTGTGTGTGTAATGACCTGCGTGTGAGACGGTCTCAACAGACTGTGTCCAAAGGATTGACACACTTTAAACTGACTGACCTTGCCACATTAATGCCACAGAGACGAGGACTGTAATGCATTTTGTTGGGTATGAAGGTTCTGCACATGTGACCTTTTCGCTGTCTTTTTAATTTTATTTTTGTGGGACAGCAGAAAGACTGAATTCTCTGAAGTCTGTTCCACCTTTATATTGAAGATGCATCGAGGTAATGAGGATCCAATCACAGCATAGAAGGGCTTAGAACACTCTGAGGAGAAAAACCGCTGATGTGCAACCATGCATACAACAGCTTTTTTGTCTTTTTTGTGAAGCCTTGGGCCAGGGGCTGGGTAAGAATCCAGATAGCTGCCATGGAAGTACCCCCCCCCCATGTGCAAACAGACACTGTTATTCATTTTTTGCTGGCCTTTAATCAGACTGACACAACCTTTCTGTAATTAGATCACCGGATCTAATGAGAATAATCAACACGTTCTCATTCCAGCTCATCATATACGGAGTCTTCATCATGCTTTTGCTTCTCATCCAGACATGCGAGGTATCCTTTGGCGTCTGTGGCTAACGCACAAAGCCTTTCTGCCAAGAAGTAGAACATGTGCTTTGTTTGAAAAGGCTCTCTGCTTAAGTTTAAGCACAAAAATGACTAGCAGTGATGTGTGTTTGTTTATGTGACTGATCACCAAACCTGGACCTCCATCTGTTTTGGTAGCTTCCCTGTTTGTAAAATGCATTGCCTCATGCAATAGCTGTGTTCAGCTCAAAGGCCCTGCTAAGACCTGGTGTTAACATCCATCCTGAGTTATCACCAATGGACAGCTCTAGTATAGGTATAGGTGTGAATGCACCAAAGATGCATAGAGGACACACTTTATTGGAATGTAGATTATGTGTCTGGGCTCGTAAGAGACAGATGTTTGTGAACACACCGTCTCTCTAGTAACTGCAATATCCCTTAAAAAGCATATCATTTAGAGAGTTGTTGAGTCAGCAGAAGCTGAACCAACTTTGCAAAATGGCTACAGCAAATTCTAAATCACTGGCATCTTCTTGTAATTACAGCATTAAATGCAACAAATCATCAATCTTGTAAAAATAAAAGCTTGTTGCAGCTTCCCTGCAGCAGCCTGTCTCCTCCGTGTATCAAGTGTGTCTCACCTAACATTCACCAGATGAATGAACTGATTTTGCCATTTACAGTACATTTATGAAAGACGACAACATTTACTGATGGTAATCATGTCATATTTTAGAAATACTGTAAACGGTGAATAATACACAGTGTTTCCCCTTCCATTCATTTAGAGGAGTGCAACGCAACCTCCCACCCCCTGAAAGAGAAACACACAAAATATTTTATTTATGTAATTTATGTAAGTTATATATGCACTCATTTCATTTCAGCAGAGTCTTTTGTTTCGTGTGTTTGGCTGTACTGAGCATTGATTCGACTCTCCTCTGCTCTGGTCTGGTTTTGTGTTCCTATCGACAACAGACACAGAGAGTGAATTAGTGAGTGACAGTAGCCCGAGATGAGGACGAAGTCGGTACGTCATATGCAATAAAAATTTCCCGAAAAACCAAACATGGACAAACATCAAACCCAAAGTGCAAACCAGGGCAAAATATATGTGTTTTTCAAACACCTGCTGCCACTCAACCTGAACCTGGTACCAGTGGTGAGGATGCTAACAGCCCCTCCGCTGCTAAGGGGAGGGAGGCTAGCCCTGCCCCGAGCACTGACACAGCTACACCCACCGACAAGCACAGGAAGACAGGCTTTGACCCATCTTGGCTGTCAGAGAGGAAATACTCCTCCTCTGCCCGGCCCCCTTAACCAATAAACCTAGAGGAAACACTGAACACAGGCTACCTTTCCAGGCCCTTTAATGGAGACGCAGGTGGAGACGTGTTACAGTGCTAAGTGTGAACTGCCAGACTTAAAGCTGTCTTCTTCTGATCAGATCACCCAAGACAGATGATAATACCTGGTTTGAACAGGCCTGCATTGACATGGATGTGTTACCATCGGAGGTACATTACAGTGTGGTGCACCTCATCCAGTTTGTCCACAAGCTCTTCCCAAGGAAAATGAGATTCTACTCCTGAGAAAGACACCTTGGTGGTAAAATGTGCTTTGGATACTTTGAAATGACCTCATGGGTGAAGAATCTGTGTTGGACTTTGACCATTAGGCATCACAGTGGATGAACAGAATGACAGATTCTTAAGTAAGGATCACCATGTGCTGTATCTACAGCCCAGCCTTTTAGGATTCAACACCAACCAGACCCATACTGTCGTGGCTCACTTCCTGTCATGTTCCTTTGAGGAGTGATCATCATAAGTGTGTGAGACCTCTTCTTTCACTTGACACTCGTCCCTGACTCATTTACTTTTCACGTTTCATACGTTCATTTTGCCATTATTTACCAAAGTGAGAGTAACACTGCTTCACTTACTATCCCGGGTTTGCTGGTGTTAGCATTAAGTTACAGTTCACATTAACGCAACACTCATGAGTTAGCTTTGTGTTGCAGATTTGAATATTGTTGAAGTGATTGTTTCTTTGTCCATATCTATTATGGTTGGTTCTTCCACGCAGGACTTTTGTTTGGGAGGGAACCAGTCAGCATTTCCTGATTTTCATGGTGTTGGTGATGTCACGGCTGAGATCACTTGTTCTTATAGGATGTGAAGTTTGGTTCATTGATGAATGTTCTCCGTCTTCCTCCCACCGAAAGAAACATGCAGTAGAGGTGAACTGGTGACTCTAAACTGACTGTAGGTGTGAATGTGAGTGTGAATGGCTGTTTGTCTTTCTATGTGATGAACTGGTGATTTGTACAGGGTGAAACCTGCCTTACGCCCAAAGTCAGCTGGGATAGGCTCCAGCCCCCCCGTGACCCTACACAGGATAAGTGGTTACAGAAAATGAATGAATGAATGTATTCTGCCTGATTTACATATGTGATGGAGACCACTGTAAATAGAAACTGACCTTTGAGAAAACACCATATCTGCTGAGTCTGCCTAACTACAACCTTCATTGACTTTAGAGCCATACCAGTTTAAACAGACACACAGAGGTGCTTCTCTGTGTTCAGATGAGACTCAGACGAATGTGTCAAAACAGACAATGACAATGAGGGAAAGAGACTGGGTTTGAATTATACATGCTAACACCGCATTACAAATACCAAAGCAATGGAGAGACCAATGAAAGCATTTTCCTGAGAATGATTAGATCAGTTCACTTCAGAGGGTCATGAAATATCAAGATTTCACACAGGGAAATTTACACACCAAGAAGTGAAAACTGTTGCCAAAAATCAAAGAAATGTAACTTTAGTCTGCATCCTCCCTGTGTCCTTGTTATTGTTTTATAGTCTCATGTTGCTGTAACGTAATATATCACAGGAACACTTGGAACACCACTTCTGCTGTGTGAGGCAAAGGTGTGATAAGTAGACCATTATCTCCTCTATAAATCAATGCTTAGTAGAACAACAGATGTCTTTGTTCATGCCAGGAGTAAGAGGTGTGATACACAATAAGCTCCAATATATCCTCGACTCAGCTGCACAATGATGTCTCACTGCTGCAGCACTTTGTTTGGCCGGGTAAACTGGTTGAAGTCGGTGCCAAAGACAAATAGCAGAACAGTTAACATCCACTGGGTAAACAGCACTGGAGCCAGCTGACTGTTGTGTCACACATGCACACAAAGACACAGAACTTATGCTATCTGCACCAATGACTATACATACAGCTCTATATAGATCCTTTAACACATTCACTGCACTCCGTGTGTCTATACATTATAGCTCTATATATCTATACATACAGCTCTATATAGATCCTTCAACACATTCACTGCACTCTGTGTGTCTATACATTATAGCTCTATATATCTATACATATAGCTCTATATATCTATACATTATAGCTCTATATATCTATACATATAGCTCTATATATCTATACATACAGCTCTATATAGATCCTTCAACACATTCACTGCACTCTGTGTGTCTATACATTATAGCTCTATATATCTATACATAAAGCTCTATATAGATCCTTCAACACATTCACTGCACTCTGTGTGTCTATACATTATAGCTCTATATATCTATACATTATAGCTCTATATATCTATACATTATAGCTCTATATATCTATACATATAGCTCTATATAGATCCTTTCACACATTCCTTTCAGAGAAGCAACAAAGTGAATAAATGATAAAACAAATAACTCTTCTTTCACATCGTACCAAAGACACATTTAGGATCCGATCCCTAGCAACGTTCTCTTAACGGTGTGAATGCTAATGTGTCCAGGACCTCATGGAAAGACTCCCTATTCACCTGATGTCTTCTGAAACTACAAGACACAAGAGCAGACAAAATGGATTCCACACTATCTGATTTCCATTTGGTTCAGCAGAATGTAAAGTATGTGTTTGGGCTGTCTGCTGTCAAGGTTATTGTGAACACACTTCTGTTTCAACTGATTTCACCATTTACATTTATTTAGTGAGCCACGTCATATTTTACAAATAGAGTAAACAGCAACCAATTTAGCTATTTCTTTGTTGACTCCATTAGAAAATTATTAACATTAAGTTATTTCTTTCTTTGTGTGAGAAACATCATGTTAATTTGTCCCAGTGATGTACGTGTTAATTTCCATATAGAGTGAGATCCCATCACATCTGGGGTCAGAGCTGTATTTAGTGGACTGTACTGTACTTAGAGCTGTCTGTGAACAGATTACCTGAGACAGCTGTTAACACAGGCTCTTATGTTCATTAGCTGGAGACTTGAACCACTACTTGCTTAACACTAACCCTCACAACGACCTTGGTCTAATGCTAATCTGAGTCATACCCCTCAGATGATGCTTTGTGTCACAACAGCTATCCAATCACAGCATCGGGTTAAAAGCAGAGCTGTATGTTTTCTTAGACCGAAGCATAATAACATGTCTTTATATAATTCCAAAGATGAATATATATAAAGCCAAACAGCAGTGTTAATGAAATAAAGATGTTATGCACGCCTGACTACCTTTTTCCTTTTACTTAAATTCCATATTTGAACAGAATCATCCTCGGTGAAATGTACATACAATGTATATCAGATTGACCTACAACGTCTCCTTTCAAAAGAAAAATGAGATTTGGGGTAAATTATTATCCAGTGGCTGAATGAAGCCGCTGGATGAAGGAGGATAAAACCTGCTGCAGAGAGATATGATCAGACAGCTGTTAGTTGATATGCTAAAAAAAAAGCAGCAGAAGTAATTAAAGGATATACGGGATGTCTTCATCATCTTTCAACTCTGAACTGTTTGGACATGATAAAAGAAAAGCGGTCAGAAGAGGAGTGGAATTCTGTCTGACAGACAGCTGTGGACAAATAGGCGGCTTGGCGGGACAGTAAGGGCAGGTCTGGGATCTGGTCTCTCTAAAAAGATGCTGGTCTGGGTCAAAAGCCACCACTGTGTATTTAAACTGCACTGCAATTTTAAAAAAAAGAAGAACACACTGCTGCACAGTTAAACAGCAGTCCAGGCTACAACTATACACTGACAACATTGTCAAGGTGTGTGTGTGTCTGTGTGTGTGTGTGTGTGTGTGTGTGTGTGTGTGTGTGTGTGTGTGTGTGTGTGTGTGTGTGTGTGTGTGTGTGTCTGTGTGTGTGTGTGTGTGTCTGTGTGTGTGTGTGTCTGTGTGTCTGTGTGTGTGTGTCTGTGTGTGTGTGTGTGTGTGTGTGTCTGTGTGTCTGTGTCTGTGTGTGTGTGTGTGTGTGTGTGTCCTGTGTGCTGGCAGTAGAAGATAATGGATTTGGACTAATCACAAATCGGACATGATGAGCTCTGGATATAAAATACAAGCTCCTTCTCCTCCCTTCCCTTCTCTCTCACTGTCTGCTTCTCACCATTTTTTTTATTGTTTTCTATCTTTAAGTAGACTAAAAAACACATTTTAATTATAACAAATGATAACAGAACCATCTCTAAACTGCACCTGGACACAGTTTTTGGAACACTTTCTATGAAGACCTCATCTATGGTGCATTATGGGGGCATTCACAGGGAAGGCATTAAATAACACATTCATAATGCTTTATGATGACTTCTGATACACACAAGCAGTCATGTTACTTTACAGATGTGAATTATGTGAAATATATGTGAAACAATTCATTAAGTGCTGATGCTCTACACCAGGTATAAACTCAAGGTTAACTGATGGGTCTTATAATGCATTTTAACTACCTGTACATGCCTCAGCAATCAACGGCAGCAAGGTGTCATGGGATGCTTTAATAGTCTATACAATAGTTATCGTTGCCTGTGTTCAGTACAGTGAAATACATATTGATGCATCTATAACTAGACAGCACTCAGAGCACAAAGGTCCACGTAGACAGCTCAGTTTCCCCATTACTTCATTGCACCTAATAGTCCCTTAATAGTCTGACCCTCATAACATGAAATGAAAACCTACTGTACCCTTATATCCTTGAATCACATTGGTCTAATTATTAGTTTGGTAGTTATGGTCATTTTATTCCGGTTCTAGCTCAGTATCGTTTGAAGACGCTTCAAACTTGACTTGACTTGACTGAGTGAATCAGCACAGTTTGATCTTAGTCAGACGTTTGTAGCATTATTATTTATTATGTCACAGTAGCACATTTTCTGTGAGCCCTATAAATTTAAGCACTCTGGATCATCAGATTACTTGTATCCAGATCATACTTTGATGTGTTCTAGATCTTATGGGATGTCACGTTGCAAGTTTTGTCTAAGTATTGTAGGCATTATCCATGAACTTATAAGCAACAATCTTGTAATTGTCTCTATCCCTCAATGGTAAAGAATGCCCTTAAAAAAATCAGGATCCAGATCACCACCAAATCTAAAGGATTGTTCCATGAGCCATACCCTGCCTCTCAAAAGAATGTCATCATCTGTTTCATAACTTTCAGTGACCTGGCCACCGCTCCCGGCCTGCCAACCAGAGAGCGCTGAGGATAAAGGCCGAAACACTCAGTGAAGGTTGGGCACCTCCTGAAGACCTCCCACAAAGTCTCCCACAATCCAAGATGCCATCAGGATAGTGTAACTACCAAGGGATTGAATCATCTATTCCTAGGAAGAACTAACCAACTTTATCATAAAGTTTCACTGTTGGTGCTCTTCTTTCTTCAGCTTTGCCCAAACTTCATCTGCCTAACACCCTTCTGTTGATGCTAGTCTATCTGACGTCACCATTCATACTAATAACTCTCTCGTAAATACCTAGAAAAGTAAAAGTGTCCAACGGGGATATTTATTCACCATCAACATTTAACGTAGACTTCTACCTCAGTCCATAAGAGCATCTGACTAAATTCATCAGTTCCCCGTCACCAAAGCCTCACCTCAAGATCCAGTCTTTCCCACTGAACCAGACAGAATGGTCACTCAGTTCTAGTCAGTTTGTATCTTACTCCTACTGCACATCCAAATACACATATTTACCTCTCTCACAGGTGCGTGACCAGTAGCCAGTGCCGGTACAGTCGCATATGAATCTATTCCAGCCTTCTTTGCAGACGCCTCGGTTCTTGCATGGGTAGCTCTCGCATTGCTTGCCAGATTGCTTGTTGCATGAGGGTTTGATGCCAGCGCCATTTTGTGCCTCAGCAATCTGGCGGATGTCCTTACTTCTACCATCAATGAAAAGGTCACGGATACAGCCCACATAGCCATAGTTGAGCATCGCTGTCCAGAGTTCGGTAGGCAGGATGAGGTTGGTGCGGTCAGTGGGAAGCCCTCCCAAATACATGTCACCCTCCAGGTCCAGGATCTCGCTCTCACCACTGGCTGTGAACGGGGTCCTTCTGCTGTTTACAGAGATGGTGCCTGTGGTGGAGGTGGAGGGAGTAGAGATCAGGTAATGGGCTGCATTGATACAAGGTAGGGCTCTAAGGAAGACAATCATATTACACAAGCAATCCTCTACTATTCAGCCTGATCAGAA
This sequence comes from Chaunax sp. Z400, assembly GCA_037577475.1. Lineage (NCBI taxonomy): Eukaryota > Metazoa > Chordata > Actinopteri > Lophiiformes > Chaunacidae > Chaunax > Chaunax sp. Z400. The sequence goes on from CM075194.1 coordinate 25,153,341, forward strand.
CATTAGAAAGATTTTAGTTCATAACAAGTTCTTTACAAGCTTTTAACACTAGAACCACCAAGAGAGAACCACCCTGGCATCTGTACAATAATGGCATCTGTATAATTTTGAGCTCATCGTTCCCTTCTTCCTGGCTGTGAGCAGGGATATAAATGACCCCTGTAGCATGCCTTGGGGGTATTAGACCTTTGGTAGTTCTAGGTGTTTAAGCTTTTGGTTTACTTTTAAAAATGTACTTAAATTCCTTTAAAGCTATAGTACACGTCTTTTAATCAGCTTCAGCAGGACAACTGACCTGAGCGTCCATCTCTCTGGATATCCACGTGATACCAGGCACCATCATTGACCTTTGTCTGGGTTGCCTTTACCTTGATAGTCCCTGAGCCCATATCCAACAGCAGGTATAGGCTGCCGTCCAACAGTTCCACTGCAAAGAAATCCACCTGCAGAGTGGAACAGAGATTCCCATTCAATAAATGCCCTTTTTAATGGAAAAAAGATGGAAGGCAAGATCTATTTATTTCTTCGAGTATTAAAAAAAATAAAATCAGAATGTAATGATTTGCAAACAACGACAGCTTAGTGGTGAAGCCTGGCCCATCCTACTGTAGCTAGTGAATGACTGAGCCTTCCAAGGATGCACCTTTCATACCAATCATGATATTATCACCTGTTAATGGACCTGTTCACCTGTTGAATGTTCCAAACAGGTGTTTTTGGAGCATTCAACACCTCCCTGAACATTTTCATGCACCTGACCCAACTTGTTTGAAACATGCTGCTACTGTGAATTTCAGAATAAGCATTGATTTACAAAAATAAATGTAAAATATTAAAATTGTCAATATACTTTTTTCAATTGACTATATTTCAAAAAAATATTAACAAATTGTTAATTAAATTAATAAATGACATTTGATTTGCAGTAAAGTTCCATGAATCATGTGTGTTTTTTCTTTCTTTTTTTAAAAATAAAAATACTACAGAACTCAAATTGCCTTTGACCTAATATGTATCATTGGATGGTATTTCTTAAGGTACACTTGAAATGAGCTGAAGGGATTATGGACTGACCTTGGTGTTCTTCTGGCTGCGGGCGGTGTCTTTGCGCTCCTGGGGTTTGCCATGGGTGAAGAGAATGAGGCCATTGGGCTCTGTTGTGCGGAAATCAAAAGAGATGGATCCCATCCGCTTGGTGTTCCACTTGGGGAGGCTGATGTAGGCCTCAGGAGTCTCGAAGGAAATGGGGTCCAGGGTGGCCACGTTCTCACACTTGTAGGAAACTTCACCCTGGATTTTCATCTTGGGGTCCACAATTCGAGCCAGGCGGGACAACTCAAGACGGATGTCATTGTTCTTATACACCACCTGTGGTGGAACAAGGATGGCATTACAGTTACTCCTCTACTGAGGTATTGTTCAAATCATGGATGTTTCCAACTGCAGCTTTAAAGTGACCTTAAAGACACAATGCAAATATTACCCATCGATAATCAACACACAACTGGAACATGCTTTCTCTCTTGATAGGTCTTTAGTCCACAGAACCATACTATTAAGACAACAATAAAGACAACCACCGCTAATACATTATTATAGTCCGATGTGATGCTATAAATGTAGTAATGTAAATAAAGCAGTAAAAATAAAACAGAATGAATAGAAAAAGCAGCTCTGTATAGCAGCTAGCAACTATGCAACCATTGCAGCAGTTGTGGAAATGAACAACAGTAGTCTCTCATTTCATATTGCTACCAAGCAAAGACCTGCATGCATGGAACCAGCATGGCTCAGTTTGAGTCATTAGCATTTTACCTCTAACTCTCTGGAGTTATAGCGTGCATCAGCTAGGTGAGAAGCCAGCAGTAGAACTGGACAGAACTGGCATGCCCACATTGTTCACTAAAATTTGGATCAAAATACATTTTGAAACAATGAATATGAAATATGTAATGTAATTGGTTTCCACACTGCCCTTTTTGACTTGCATTCATCCATCTAGCTAGCTGGTTTTTCAGGCAACCTAAGATTAAAGCTACATATGGTCAAAGTTCTCTAAATGGTCATCTGGAAGAAAGTATGTTTAATGTGCACTTAAAATGTAACTTTAGCTCATGTCCCCTTTGCTAATTTGGAGTGTGAGCGTGAGTGTTGGTTTATCACCATTAGTGCAACCAGCCACCAGGGGGAGTCATAATATTTCGGCTTGATTTGAAGGAGCTTTCATGTCCATCTTTACATCAAGTCTAACCTGATTAGTTAACAGTGACACAGCTGAGTGATAACCCAACATCAGACACAGACAACTGACAGAGTGAGAGTTCATCCTCCAGACTGTTACACTGACAAACAATGTCCAGATGTGTTCATCCACCACAGCAGAAAAACACAGCACTGATGCTGCCATAGACACACGCTGCTGATGTAAGGCTGAGTAAAGGACCAACATAACACGGTAAATAGAAAGGTGGAGATGAGCAAACTGGTCCCTTTACAATAAATAAACCACTGTCTGACAACATATAATACAAACATATGGGTCAGAGGATGATGTCTGAATTAACTTATTCTACTTCTAACTCTGTAATGAGTCTGCTTTCCTATCCAATAAATCAGTTTGAAGAAAAACAGTAAGAGAAAAATGATTATCGGGCTCCATCTTTTGAACCCCACTGATAGACCACTGATCTGTCAGTGTTGTGTTCATACACAGATACTTATTTCACATCCTTTGCCGTAAAGCTGCAGTTTTCCTGTATGACTGAGTGTTTTGCCGTTGATGGAAAACAAACGAATAATAATATTTTTTTTTTTAAATGAAGTGGTCAATCCTTTATCACAGCAGCCCTAAATGCCATCAACAACGATGGGAGGATGGACTCACAGAGGGGGGGGGTTAAATTGAAATCTGCTCAAGTGGAAAATTGAAGGCCCTTTTTTTTATCTAATTCTCTGGCCAGAAAAAAAAAACACCCTCTGTATGGCTATATTTTGGGCCCATACATCCACAAAGCAAACATACCCACTCCTCCGTTTCACTCTTTCATATTAATGTCTTTTCTCGCGCTCCTTGCCCTGGGCTGTGTCTGAGAGAGCAGTGATGGCTGAGAGGCTAGACTGAGGGCCCGGGCCGAGATTATTGATAATCCACGAGTAGATCTGACGGTAAATCAACTCAGCTCTTAAGGTGCTGGAGAATTGGATGGAAAATTGTCTTTTCCTCTTCCCTCATTCTCTTTCTTTGTTGCCTTTCCTTCTCTGTGAGTTACATCAATCCTCCTCTCTCTCTCCCTCCATCCGTCTCATCCCTCCACCTCTCTATGAGAAGCAGCCGTTCTTTCTCCTGCTCTGACTGAACATAAATACTCGGAGCCTGTGGAGCAGCCCCACCACTCCTTCTTCCTAAATATAAGCCTAAATAACAGTGACAGTTTCTTCAGACTCATCAACAGCGAGGGCGAAGCTAAGCGGAACTTGCCAACAAGCTTTTTAGCAAGTTATACAGTGAAAACCTGGAGCATTTTCAGGATAATACTAATAATATAATTGCACTCTGCACCTCTTGAACACCATGGGTGCATCCTAAATAAGTCTGTTTAGCTTCCTTATCCCCATGTCCCACCTCTCCACAAAGGTACATGAACATTTGTTCAGTAGTTTCTGCATAAGAAGGGAAAATGATGAAAAATGTCCACCATCTCGCAAAGATGAAGAAAAGATTATTGGATCAGTCCCTTCATCTGGATTCACACCAGAATGTAATGAGTTCATGCCCCATCCTTCCAACAAGTGGCCTGGAAATTTGTGAGGTCGTTTTTGTGACATCCTATAAACAAACAATCAAGCAGACCCACATGAAACACAACCTCCTTGGCTGAGGTGAAAATAAAAAAATACAAGGACACTCTGTACAGCAAATACAGCTGGAAACAAAATTATTCAACACTTGTCAATTAGGTTTATTGACAATATATGTTATTTATCAGTTCAAAAGACCAAATCAAACAAGAACCATTTAAATAGCTGAACACAACAAAGATTGCATTGTTTTTTTCCCACATTTGACACAAAATGCTACTTTTACTACTGCAGTCTCAAAATGATTCAACCCTTTTACTTTTCTACTTCTTTAGAGTCCCTTCTGCTTCTATGACCTGCAGCAAACATGATGCATAGCCGGACACCAGCTTATGGCAACGTTCCTGAGGAATCTTAGCCTATTCCTCATTTACACAGGCCTCCAGTTCTGGAATATTCCTGGGTCTACGCCTAGCTAAATGGTTTGCAGCTACTAGATCTGACTTTTCTGGTGCCTTTGGGTCAGCAGTGGTGCTGGTCTTGGAGTTCGAGTATGGAGCCCTTATGCAAGTGTAGGCCTTATGGGAATGTGTGCTCTGTTCAGGGGCTCAAATAATTCTGAGACTGCAGTATGATTCACTTTGCAGTATTATACTATTATACATGAAAATAGTATTTTGTGTTGAATGTGGGAAAAAATAAAACCTGTTGCCTTGAGCTATTTAAACTGTTACTGTTTGACATTGTTACTGCAAACAGTTGATAAATTGTATATTTTGCCAATAAGCCTAATTTTGCTTCCAGCTATACCTCTGCCCAGGCCAAACAATCCTGTCTTGCAGCCAGCCCCCCCCCCCTGAGTTGTTTTTGCATCCTGGAAAGTGTTGAAAAGTGATGTTTTCTGCAATGTTAAAGAAAACAGAAAAATCCCTGTATCCGCATTAAAGTTAGCAGAATTGTTCACTGCCAGTGTTTTATTTTCTAGTTTGCCAAATATACTCAAAATCTAGATGTCAGTCAGTGGAGGGAATCCAATCCTGTGTCATCATTGTCCATATTCAACGATCTTCTCTACAATAGACTGAACTTATCTGTGAGCTCACTGATGAAAAATGTTCTTCAGAAACTGCTCCTGTTTGAAAACCAAATTCTGTTCACTTCTCTCATAGATGGAGGAACGCAGAAAAGGACCATCCTCTCTGGAGCTCTAGCCAATCAATAGGCTCCTCATAAAGTTGATGTGCTAGAACAAAAGGACTTCTATACACCTTGAGTTATAAACCTAAATGTAATAGAGCATACCCATATCATTAACTACACACTCAGAGTGCCACTGTAAACCCCATACTTCTGATTTGCTATATATTGATGATATGATGTTAGAGCAGGGAGTCAGTCTGTTTTGTATTTGTTGCACTCAACAACTGGACAGCATTAAGTGTTCAGAGGTGAAAATCACGTACAGTAGAGTGCATCCCTCTGCCACAGCTTAATAACCCTACATTGTTCCTGCTTAGTCTGCCTGACCCATGCCCTGCACCACACTAGTGGAAATCAGTTCAGGTGTTTTTGCACAATCAGGGAAAATGTATCGCAATATAAAATTTTTTTAAAAAAGAACCAGGATCCAACACTTTGTCTATATCAACACTAAAATTTAATGGGTTCTTTTCTAGTCCAGGTCCCATCTTTCTACCAGGTTTAGTGGAAATTTGCCCAATAGCTTTTGTGTAATCCTGCTAACAGACAACCAATCATAAAAAAAACATGGACACGGGTGAAAACATTAACCTCCCTGCTGCAGGAAGGATGAGGATTTATGGTGTTTTTGTTCTCTTGAAAAATAATTTAAATAATGTTGTTTTGTTCCCCAAAACAGGAAGTTGCCTATAATGGGCTGCCTGAACACACACACACACACACACACACAATGGTATTTAATGTGGTTAGTGAACACATTTACATGCTTGCTGAAAAAGGAGAGCATAAATCATAGAAAACGTGGCTTTGGACTGGAAGGGGGAGGGGGAGGGCTGGCAGGGAGGTGGAGGTGCGAACGGAGGGTGTAGCTGACAAAGTGACAAGTCACTTTCAGGTCGCTGCCACCTCTGAACAATAATAGCAAAAAGGCCTTTCAACATGCAAAGGGAGCTTTATCAGCACGCTGCAGACGGAGGCTGCAGGTTAACATGAGAATGAAGCATTAACTGATAGCTGAGTGAGGGATACCAACACACACACACTCCACATCAACACACACACAGCACACACACAAACACAAATACATATCTAAATACACGTGTGAATATGATGGCATTTGAGTGAGTGAGTGAGAGTTTAAGGAGCAGAAAGTGACTGAGCATGCTTGACAAAGGCAGGATGATAGAAATCCATCACTGCATTATCTCCTCAGCCAGGCCTCCAGGACACGCCGCATTACACACACACACACTCTTATCAGTGTGTGAGAATGAGCAGTGTAACACAACATGTCTCTTTGCTTGAAATTAACTTTGTAGATTGATGGTCAGCGCTGCTAGATTTTAATGTTACCATCCACTTCAAATATGCACGAGACTCTATGAAAGTGATTTAGCACCAAACAATCCGAAACCACTGGTTTATTGTGTTGCATAGAGGTAGAGGCTGACCTGCAAAGTTTACCCTGCAGCCACAGTGAGGCGGGGGGGAATGTCAAAGAAATGTTTTTATTATTATTTTAATTACACATTGTCTGTACTTTCACAGTTAATATTGACATATAAATACTTTTTTTTTTGTCATTTTGATGAGTATAAGGAGTTTGTACTTGATGCAGCTGTAGATACTCCCATTGCACAGGTGATATGACACAGAGGTTTGGAGCTTTTGTTAAAATCCATGTATATCCATGACATGTATAAATCAGCCAGTGACCGAACTGATTGGTACAAAGATGATTTGCTGTCATTTAGATGCACTTTAGTCTCCACCATAGAAGAAATCAGCTAAACATTTGGCACACACACAAAGATGTGTGCATCTATTGTGTATTGCTGAGATGAACGTGTCTGGACAGTAATGTGTGCTTATTTACTCTGTTGGAAAAACTATTTGAAATATAAAATTTGGCCTTAAAGGAAAATGGCACAGCGGTATAGAGGTTATCAGTGTCTGTGTGGGTTCCCACTGGGAGCTCTGGTTTCCTCCCACAGTCAAAAAAACATGCAGTATAGGTGAACTGATGACTCTAAATTGTGTGTAAGTGTGAAGGGTGAACATGAGCATGAATGGTTGTCTATGTGTTGGCCCTGTGATGAACTGGGGACATATCCAAGGTTTATCCTGTACCACATCTTTTTCTTTTCCTCTGATAGTAAATAAGCTTTACAGATGGTTCATCCTCTGGGAAACATCCCACAGGCTATATTTCATAGTGATGTGGGGATTTTTACTATTATTATTTTATAGAGATTCAACCACACAAATCATGTACCGTATTTAAGTTGAAATAATTTGCAACAGTAAATGTGCTTTGAACCAAAGCATTAGTTACATAATGAGGACATGTATGACGGGTCTGATAGCATCAGTAAAATCTTCACTTACAAACAAATTTAATTTCTTTACTGCCAGAGAATCCATTTTACATTACATCTGCTTGTAATGACTACAGCTTAATTAAACGCACAGTATGTAGCTGCTGTCGCAGAGCGTCTGTCAATAAGAACAAAAGACCTGCTGTATGTAGAATGGGATCATGGATGTTGTTGTTTTCATTGTTTCCAGTGCAGATAAATATGTGTCTTATGTGACTCAGGCAGTAATGTTTGTGTTTTATTTAGTTGTGTTTCTCTCCTGGATGTTACAGTACCATCAAACCTCCTGACATGCACTGTTACCTAGAATAAAACTACAGCTTTCTCTGGGTTTAACATTATTGGACACATTTGGAATAATTAATGTGCGATCTGCACACATCACTAGACACACACAGGGATACACAGGAGAACCCTCCCTATCAGAGAAGAATCAGGGCGTTTGCTTCCATACATGGGACAGAGGACTGGTAGACAATGAAAGCAGAGGGTCCACCAGCTGTAAGGACTACATACCTGTCCTTCAGCCAAGGAACAGGAGACTCTATACTCTGATTGGTTTAATCCATGATACGCCCAAACACACCTATGAATAATAAAGGGACTAAATACATCCCATTTACATCTTTGGACCTTAGACTGCATCTAGATCTTGTACCATTTAGCTAAGAAACAGGAGTTGGACACACCTTAAATGCACCTGAGACTTTAGACCATGTGCTTTAGATTGTCTAAATAGTTTTAGGTTTAGACACTACCTGTCTGACATTAGGGGCACATCATGGCCTTGATTTAATACAGTTAAAAATCACTCACTATCTCCGTCTCCAACTGCATCAAAAAATAAATAAATAAGCAAATATAACATCTCTAAAAGTATTCAATCCCACGTAATCTATCTAGTCTCTACCATTAAACATTCAGTACAGCCTACAATCCTACTGTAATGGATACAGTCACTCAACATAATATACGCCTGAGTCTCAGTGTTTGTGTGTGTGTGTCGGCGCTGGGAGACACAAACATTTATCATCCTTGAGATATCTGCCTTGGCCATAAATCTCTGCCGACTGATTGTATGGCACTGTGTGTGTGTCTGTGTGTGTGTGTCTGTGTGTGTGTGGGTGGGTGTGTGCGGCATGTATGGCTGTTCATAAATGACTGTCAGGTGTTTGCAGAGAAGGACTAGTATGCCATTGACTACACTAACATCACAGAACAAGTGTGCGATTGCAGGTTTTCCACACAAATATATTATATGCATGACGAGATAAGATATGAGTTATTTTGACTTAAACAGGGTTGGATGTTGGTAATAGTCCCAAACAACTAAAATGTATATACTATACACATACTGTATCCATATTGGTGTAATCCTAATGTAGACCTCAAATGAGCCTTTCTCTGTTTTAGTGTTGCAGCATTAATGGTCACGTGGTCTTGCCACGAGACAAACAGAGAGCAGAGATTTTGCAGTGTATGATTTTACCCACTAGGTGGCACTATTCCCTTGGAAAAACACAATATGAGCTCAGCTCCACATTTAAACAGGTTGTGTGTGAGAGGAGGCTGGTGGTGCTTCATACATTCATTTGATTAATTCAATAAAGACAAGATATATATATATATATATATATATATATATATATATATATATATATATATATATATATATATATATATATATATATATAATTCGCATTTTATTAACAGTTTTTTTTAAATGAATGTTTACTGTCATTTTTACTATGCTATATCAGTGCCAACAGACCCGTAAAACATATGTAAAATCCATAATAATAATAATAATAATAATAACTTTATACTTATCCACAGTAATAATAATAATAACTATATACTTATCCATAATAATAATAATAATAACTATATATACTTATCAGTAATAATAATAATAATAAATATATACTTATCAGTAATAATAATAATAACTATATACTTATCCATAATAATAAATATATATATACGTATCAGTAATAATAATAATAATAAATATATACTTATCAGTAATAATAATAATAATAACTATATACTTATCCATAATAATAATAATAATAACTATATATACGTATCAGTAATAATAATAATAAATATATACTTATCAGTAATAATAATAATAATAATAATAATAATAACCATATATATTTATCCATAATGATAATAATAATAATAATAATAATAATAATAATAATAATAATAATAATAATAATAACTGTATACTTGACCAGAAAGTGATCTCAGACCTCAACCAAGGAGGCGGTCAAGGGGCAGTACAAAACCCACAATTCAAGTAATGAATAAACCTTTATCTCAACAAAAACTACACTTCAGGATCCCAGGAAGTAAACGAAACACAACAGCCGGCCAACAGAAACAAACCCAGACAAGCTTAACTCCTGTAGGATGGCAGGCCTGGTAGCAGGGCAGTAGGATGGTGAAACCATGGAGCTGGAGAATAATCTGACTCAGAATTATGGACTTTGGCTCATTATGGGGTTTGGTAAACTAACTGACCATCACTGTCAGGATGCACTGGACCTCTTTCAATGTTAGATGAGCACATTTTCTGAATGTATTCATATTTTACTACTAGAAGGGAAGGTGTGGCCAGACTGATGTGGCCCATTGGTTAGAAGGCCTCATTCTAAAATCATTTTAGTCTCAATTCTTTTCAAAGACAATCTTCCACAACTAAAACTTGCCTGTGAAAAAAGCAACATAATAGAAATTTCACTATATCTATGCTTGTCCTCTCAGACTCTGCCTCCTCTGTATTTGTATTGGGACAAACAGCTTCTCTGTGTTTATCTTAGAAGCACATCGAATCAACATGTCTGTAAATCTGCACATGAAATATGACCATGTATCAATAATGCATTCATCAAACATGACTTCAGCACCATATGAACAATGCATCATTTTACAACGTGTATGTAAAATGTGTTATTGTGAATACAAATCATATGATGGTTACAACAGAATAGATCTTCTACTGTCACAGACAAAGTTAAGGAACTAATAATATTAATGTAATAATATTCAATATCATAACTCTTATAACAAATGAAAATTCTGCTTTTAGGCATTCTTCTTCTGTTTGCCAGGAGACACAAGATGAATCCATACAATATCCTGTCAATGCAGAGAGGGGAGGACGGGTTTTGCCTTGCATTGTGAGCTTCATTGCTGTCTGTCTCCATAGGTTTTCCTCTCTGGGAGATGTACAGTACAGTATAAATGGGCAACTGCTTGCAAACACTTTCACCATAAGAACTTTATAGAGTGACAATATAAGTGATAACAAACACGTTTAGACATTACTGACTGAAAATATCACCATATGGAGTCTGGAGTCACCACCTGGAGTCTGTGGTGATGTTCTCATGCTGGTGCACAGGTAGCAACATGTTTCACCAGAGCAGAAAGCAGACCAACTGTAGTTTCATTTATACAAAGAATTTACAATAGAAATCTTTTTAAAAGGTAAGCATATTCTCTCACAGGTATGACTTCAGTATGGAACACTACATTTATGTTCCACTCTGGAGTCAAAAGAAGGTTGTTGGGGTGGATGGATAGCGCAAAAAAAAAAAAAGCACAAGACTCTGACAGCAGAAACCACATTCCCAGTCCAGACTCCAGTCTGCGGTTAGCTTTTTGTTGAGGGTTAGGGAAGAATGATGTTTTGGGTTAGATTTCCAAGAAAACAAAATAAACACATTATCAGGACTGATATTTTATGTATAACATGTTTGCAGCTTACCATATATGTTAGTAACAACTATTACTATCAAACATAATTGGAGCACATTATTTGTCTCTAAAGTAGTAGAGTAGGAGTAACATTGAAATATTTATGAAATACTTCAACATTTTACTGACGCACACAAATTGAATGAACAAATTGATTAAATTATGTGAGGAGGTGCCACAGGTTTTGATTCACTAATATCAGCTTGTCTTCATGGAGTTAAATTAAATCTGGAAACCTTTTTTTTTAAATGCAGTCAAGAAGGAATTGGAATGAACAATACTAATGCTCATCCTCAGTCTACAGCCTGTGAACCTTTGTGTATCTTTGTTGGCTACAGCACACAGGCACAACCAGAAGGCTCCACATGAGTGGTTGATGGAGGTGTAATAACAATGATAATTATAGCAATTATGTATTATTGTAGGCCATTATGTATTTTGTAGGTTTTTAGAGATGTAGGCTTTTTCTGTAATTGCTGCCTTATGAAAGGCACAATAATCATGGGCCAGCCAGCCACATGACTACCAAGGGCGACCAGTACTTGATGCCATGGTAACAAAACATTTATCCATAATGCCGCTCTGTGGATGGCGAGGACAAGAGCATTGGCAACAGGCAAATTAGTCGTAATGGCAGGGAGTGGAGGATGAGAGGGTGCTGGACGTCAGACAGAGGGAGAGGTGGTGGGTGCTGCAGATCTGTGGGTGGGTGGGCCTGAGATTAGGAGGTGGGCACAGTGGCTATCTGAAATGATGGCAGCATGTTCACTGTGTGTATATGGATGCCTGTATATGTGTAGCTGTGGAGAATGAAAGTTGTGTGAGTGTTTGTGTTTAATATCTATTTAAACAGAACAATAACTTTGACTCATGAGTCTGTGACAGAACCCTAACCCTAACCTTGTGACAGAACCCTAACCCTAACCCTGTGACAGAACCCTAACCCTAACTCTGTGATAGAACCCTAACCCTAACCCTAACCCTGTGACAGAACCCTAACCCTAACCCTGTGACAAACCCTTACCCTAACCCTGTGGCAGAACCAGCATTAAGGGCTTTATCTTATTCTCCATGGAGCACAGCACAGTGTCGTTGTTTGTTTGGGACTGATGCTGTCATTTTCACGGCAAGTACCCAACGTGCTTAAGTAGTAAATGTACTTGCAGTCATCCATGTGCCCATGGAAGTGTTCCTCTTACAAGATGTCAGACTCATTGTTGGGGCAGTGCTATCTAGAGGCAGCAGGAAACGATATTAGCAACAATTTGGCCCAACAAGAACCTGGTCTGAAGTCAGTGACGCTCTGTTCTTGTTATTCTAAATGGAAATCTTAGAGCTGCGTGGAAAATGTCGGATATATGTTTTTCACTGTTGGTGAGAACATTTGGTACAGCAGTAATAATCAAACATTTAAGTCGTTTGAGGATAAAAAATCTTCTCAATCAAGTCAAATGAAAAATCTTACACACATTCACTATTGTGCATATTTAGTGTTAATCAACAGTTGAAAATATATTAATAAAAACCTCGTTAATTATAAGAGAGAAAACCTTATTAAAATGATAAATTCATAAGCAACATATGCTGTTTCCATTCCACTGTGCCACTTCATCTGCAGATTTATTAAAAAATAATTAATACCTATAAAAATGTAACAGAACTAGTTTACTTATCTACAGTTTTTTTTTTATTGGGATGAGAATAGGCCAAGATTGAGTGAATGGTTGCGGGTCCTGATGAGCAGGTGGTGCCTTGTATGGTAGCCTCTGTCATCACTGTATGGCTGTGTGTATGACTGTGTGTATGACAGTGTGTATGACAGTGTGTGTGACTGTGTGTGTGACTGTGTGTGTGTGACTGTGTGTGTGACTGTGTGTGTGACTCTGTGTATGACTGTGTGTATGACAGTGTGTATGACTGTGTGTTTGAATGGGTGTATGACAGTGTGTATGACAGTGTGTGTGACTGTGTGTGTGACTGTGTGTGTGACTGTGTGTGTGACTGTGTGTGTGACTGTGTGTGTGACTGTGTGTGTGACTGTGTGTTTGAATGGGTGTATGACAGTGTGTATGACTGTGTGTGTGACTGTGTGTGTGACTGTGTGTGTGGCTGTGTGTGTGACTGTGTGTATGAGAGTGTGTGTGACTGTGTGTGTGACTGTGTGTACGACAGTGTGTATGACAGTGTGTGTGACAGTGTGTATGACAGTGTGTATGACTGTGTGTGACTGTGTGTGTGACAGTGTGTGTGACTGTGCGTGTGACTGTGTGTGTGACTGTGTGTGTGTGACTGTGTGTGTGTGACTGTGTGTATGAATGGGTGTATGACTGTGTGTGACTGTGTGTGTGTGACTGTGTGTGTGACTGTGTGTATGACAGTGTGTGTGACTGTGTGTGTGACTGTGTGTGTGACTGTGTGTGTGACTGTGTGTATGAATGGGTGTATGACAGTGTGTGTGACTGTGTGTGTGACTGTGTGTGTGACTGTGTGTATGACTGTGTGTGTGACTGTGTGTATGACAGTGTGTGTGACTGTGTGTGTGACTGTGTGTGTGACTGTGTGTGTGACTGTGTGTATGAATGGGTGTATGACAGTGTGTGTGACTGTGTGTGTGACTGTGTGTGTGACTGTGTGTATGACTGTGTGTGTGACTGTGTGTATGACAGTGTGTGTGACTGTGTGTGTGACTGTGTGTGTGACAGTGTGTGTGACTGTGTGTATGACTGTGTGTGTGACTGTGTGTGTGACTGTGTGTGTGACTGTGTGTTTGAATGGGTGTATGACAGTGTGTATGACTGTGTGTGTGACTGTGTGTGTGACTGTGTCTATGACTGTGTGTGTGACTGTGTGTGTGACTGTGTGTTTGAATGGGTGTATGACAGTGTGTATGACTGTGTGTGTGACTGTGTGTGTGACTGTGTGTGTGGCTGTGTGTGTGACTGTGTGTATGAGAGTGTGTGTGACTGTGTGTGTGACTGTGTGTACGACAGTGTGTATGACAGTGTGTGTGACAGTGTGTATGACAGTGTGTATGACTGTGTGTGACTGTGTGTGTGACAGTGTGTGTGACTGTGTGTGTGACTGTGTGTGTGACTGTGTGTGTGACTGTGTGTGTGAATGGGTATATGACAGTGTGTATGACTGTGTGTGTGACTGTGTGTGTGGCTTTGTGTGTGACTGTGTGTATGATAGTGTGTATGACTGTGTGTATGACTGTGTGACTGTGTGTATGACTGTGTGTGTGAATGGGTGTATGCCTGTGTGTGTGACTGTGTGTATGAATGGGTGTATGGCTGTGTGTGTGACTGTGTGTATGACTGTGTGTATGGCTGTGTGTGTGACTGTGTGTGTGAATGGGTGTATGCCTGTGTGTGTGACTGTGTGTATGACTGTGTGTATGGCTGTGTGTATGACTGTGTGTATGGCTGTGTGTATGACTGTGTGTGTGACTGTGTGTATGACTGTGTGTGTGACTGTGTGTGTGACTGTGTGTATGACTGTGTGTGTGACTGTGTGTGTGACTGTGTGTATGACTGTGTGTGTGACTGTGTGTATGAATGGGTGTATGACTGTTTGTCTGACTGTGTGTGTGACTGTGTGTGTGACTGTGTGTATGACTGTGTGTATGAATGGGTGTATGACTGTTTGTGTGACTGTGTGTGTGACTGTGTGTGTGACTGTGTGTATGACTGTGTGTGTGACTGTGTGTATGAATGGGTGTATGACTGTTTGTGTGACTGTGTGTGTGACTGTGTGTGAGACTGTGTGTATGAATGGGTGTATGACTGTTTGTGTGACTGTGTGTGTGACTGTGTGTATGAATGGGTGTATGACTGTGTGTATGACTGTGTGTATGACTGTGTGTATGACTGTGTGTGTGACTGTGTGTATGACTGTGTGTGTGACTGTGTGTGTGACTGTGTGTATGAATGGGTGTATGACTGTGTGTGTGAATGGGTGAATGGATGGTTGAATGCTGGCTTGTGTTGTAAGGGCTTTGATTGGTCAGTCAGACTAGAAAGGTTCTATATATTACTATGTCTCTATTTTATCATGAGCAAATATGGGACTGAAACCTAATGTGCACATTTGTGTGTGTGTGTGTGTGCTTGTATTTGTTTGTGAACAGTCAGGCATAGGTGGCACAGGGTATTGCAACCTGCCCAGCATGGCACAGAGCAGGAAGTAGGCCAGAGGGGGATTAATAGCCAATGCGCCACTTTCAGCCTCTCCCCGCAGCCCATATGATGCTGTGTGTGTGTGTGTGTGTGTGTGTATGTGTGTGTGTGTGTGTGTGTGTGTGTGTGTGTGTGTGTGTGTGTGTGTGTGTGTGTGTGTGTGTGTGTGTGTGTGTGTGTAACTGGCTCCAGTCAAGTGCAAATATATGACATCATCAGCTTGAGGGAACAGTATATTTGGAGTAAGTGTTCTGTGTGTGTGTTTTCAGTCTTGACTGAAAGCTTTGACAAAATGTCTAAACAAAAAGCTGATCTTTAAGGATTTGGTCAGAATCACTGTCTGTGCTGTAAGCAAAAACAAAGAGAAGTTTGAACACACTAGAACTATAAGTAATAAACACATACTAGTGATTTATTCGCTTGTTAAAACTAAACTTTGTGCCTATGAAATAGTCAAAAAACAAGTGCTTTGGTTTCTAAAAAAACCCTCAGGTTTATAACAAGCAGAACAATTCAACAAGCACCTGCATGCTTTCCATGTTGTGGCCTAATAAATCCCATTACAACTGCATATTGTGAGACTTTCATTGCATATTGTGATATTTCCATATTTCCATCCATTGACTGACTCAGGTTGAAATTAGGCCTCATTCAGACCAAATCAGGTGAACATCATTACACCAAACAGCATGATGCAAACACAAAACAACTTCACAGACATCGGTGTGTTTGCATCTGTATAATAGTGTGTCTTTAAATTTCAGACTGTCTGGTCAACCTAATAAAACATGAAACATTTACATGATAAGTATTTAGTAGTAAGCTATATTTACAGTGCTGTGATGTCAGGTTGCATTTCTCCAAAATACACATCTGTCTCAACTTGTTTTCACAAGACAGGAGTTTTTTCCAGTTAGTGCAGAAACACAAGGCTTTTCTAAGAGTTGCCATAATATCAGTGTGTTGACGGCATTGATTTTTGAGAACGTGAAAGCTCCTAGAGGGTGAAGTCAGGTCTCAAATGAATGCTTACTGTGCAGCAGTCGGTCTGATACAGAGATCTCATTGAAATTCACATGAGAACTGGAGTTATGAGGGAAAATAGATGGTAACTATAGAAATCTGCTGCCTAATTTGTAATGATGCAACACCAGTTCATGGATATTTAGAGATGTAATACTGTGTTTTGGACTAAATATTTTTTCTGGACATAATCCACTGTACCTTTGCCAAACTAACGCACTTTAACTACCAAACAGTAATGTTAAGAATGGAGGTGACTTCACTGTTTAAGTACCCGGGATATCAAATATCCTCTTCTACCTTGACATTTGGCCTGCTGGTCTGCCAGATGGTCACTTTACTATCTTTTCAGTTGCTGATCAAACAGGAAGCAGTGAGGTGACGGAGATTTGTTGGATTCCCTACGATTATCTGACTAACAACCACAGCAGAATGACATATACCAACAGTTGAGTTTCCTGAACATGACCCCGGAGCAAAATGGCTGCCATGTGAATGTGATCTTTTGCACATTACATAAATTTCACATAGGTTGTGCAGCAACCAGTCATCACACATCCCTCAAAGAAACGCTGAGTCAGGTACTTTACCTCTTTCAGGCAGCCCATGAAGTTGTTACTGACTGGAGATCCAGGCAGGTCAGCAGTGCTGGGGCTTCCTCCCACATAGAAGAAGTCATCAGAGCCCAGCATGGTGTAGTCTTCTTGTGTGTAACCTGTGGTGGTCAGAATGCCATCCACTGATATCGTCACCTGACAATGAGGAGTAAACCGTCAGGGTGGAAAGGAAAGTTATTCATGGATTTTAAAGATAGAATGTGGCCTACAGTGTTGTTTATAAATGTCAGGCCTGCTGATGTGTTTACCTGTGTTATAGATCACAGAGGACAAAGAACATCTGCTATTTGTGGGAGTTAGAATGAATTAGTGAGGAGTAGGTAAAATGTTGTTAAATGTTTGAATTAAGCTCCAGACACTGACAAACATGCACTGAATTGTATCTTCATGTAGGACAGACAACGCACAACGTTTACTGTTTGATCTTATTTTGTGTCCAAATAAGTGAAGGTAGAAAGAAAGTACCTTAAAAACCAAGAGAAAGGAGGGAGGAGTTAGACACACAAGATTAAACGCAAACATGCAAGAAACACAAAGAATGGTTTAAGTACAGAACTACACTGCAGGTCTGAGAACAATGTAATGTACTGAAAAATTACTTTATTTGTACTATGAAACTAATTATTAAACTTATTAAAACATAAATCAAATATGTCCAATTAGTGACAATCTTTGTAGATAGGAGGGACCTTTAATGGTAGAAGTTAATGCCATTGTGGTTTCTGATTTGTTGTTGTGTTTTCTGATTTGTTGTTGTGTTTTCTGATTTGTTGTTGTGTTTTCCTATTTTTCCTTTTAATTTGTAATTTGCCAATTTTTAATTCCCTATTTGCCATTATGCTTTTGTGTTGTTTTGATTTGTTGTTGTGTTTTCTGATTTGTTGTTGTGTTTTCTGATTTGTTGTTGTGTTTTCTGGTTTGTTGTTGTGCTTTCTGATTTGTTGTTGTGTTTTCTGATTTGTTGTTGTGCTTTCTGATTTGTTGTTGTGTTTTCTGATTTGTTGTTGTGTTTTCTGATTTGTTGTTGTGCTTTCTGATTTGTTGTTGTGCTTTCTGATTTGGTGTTGTGTTTTCTGATTTGTTGTTGTGCTTTCCTATTTGTCGCTGTGATTTGCACTTCAGGGGCCACCGAATCAAAGACATAGTGTACCGGACACAAAAAAGTGGATTTTGTCGTTCTCCTCTGGCCATTTCCACGATATTATTACTAAAATCATTTAACAGGAAAATCGGGGAGAAAGCATATTTAGAAAAACCCACGGGAAGCGAAAATGATGGATGACTGAAAAAAGAGGACGAGATGAATAAGAGAAAAGAGAACAGCAACACCAGTGGAGGGGAATGTTAGAAGGATGATATCTCACTATACAGAAGTCAAAGAGGAAGAGGAGAATTACACAGCAAACCAAAAGAATGACAATGACAATGATATCTACCATACAATGGAGGGTGTTAACCATGCTGTATCCAAAGCCTGTCTGCTTTGAAGAGATGTGGGGAAGGTGAGAAATAAATCATACATGTGACAAGTGGCAGCAGAATTATGATAAGTGAGGAGTTGGTACATATTAGTAAAAATGTCTTCAGACTTTGGCATCATATTCATGTGATTTGATGATACAAGGCTGAGTTAACAGGTGCAAATAGAGGCAAACAAAAGCTGTCAGGCCAGACTAAAATATATCCAAAAGTAAAGTCTGTCTTATCTGCTGAAGAAGTCCCTGACCAATCAGGCTGGCACGTTACAACTCAACTGCCATACATCATCATCAATACCATTTATTAGAAAAGACTTAATCAAAGGTTTTAAACAAACCACAATGTTTGTTTTTTCACATAATCCGGTCGCCTTCTTGCCTTACCTGCCGCAGGTTGCGGGTCACTTTGACATCATGCCACGAGTTGTCATTGAATTTCCCATTGACTGGCTCCACGATAGCCTCAAAGGCTCCAGAGCCCAGGTTGATGACGAGGGAAACGGCTCCGTCCTTCAGAGCCAGGTTAACGTAGTCAGCTGACTTGCCGGTGTGAAGGATGAGGCCGTTGCGCTGCCACGTTTTAAAGGAGAGCGTAATCTCATCGCTGCTGCTCTGGATGGGGTTCTGGGAGAGATCGTAGCAGAAATACTCAGAGCCCCGAAAAGTGGCCACGTTCTCCTCCCTTGCTGTGGTGAGAAGAAAAAGAGGAGAAGTGTTGGAAACAGTAGAGTTTTAGTCATCAGACTGAATGACAAATTCAAACAAGGGATTAAGTACAACCATTTATTTCTGTTTTATTTTCTGTTAAATTTTTACCTCTATACTTAAATCTACTTAAATCGTTTCACTGTCGACACCAAGACTCAAATCCATCTGCAGCACATCTCAAATCAAATCTCAAGCCCTTGAGCACAAGTTCAGATCAAGTGACAGTTCTTCAAAAGACAATAAAAGTCACTTCTTCATTCTTAAAACTAGAATGGTCCTCAGATTAGTGCATACTTCCACCATGGCATACACCATCCTCATTCCACCACTTATCCACACATTTTCGTGGAAATCAGTTCAGTAATATTTGTGTAATTAAGGAAGATGTTGAAAAATGCCCTCCTAATGTTATGAAAACAATTCCTGGATCCATCACTTTATTCAGATCTGCACCTAAATGTAATGATTCCCTCCTGGCTGATGCACCAGTTTCTGAGTCGTCCTGCTGACAAACAGACCTAGTGACAGGCATCGGTGGAAATGTAACCTCCTTAGTGGACGTAATGAACAGACATTAAAACATGTTTCCATTTTTTTTTAAAACAACTGAGAAGAGAGTAGAAGAGTTAATTATATTTAAAAGGCCTAATAATGCATATTTTAGGGTGAGGGTCAGGTTAAATAAGTTTGATTATTACCAGGGGTGCACATAACTGGTGCACATGCATGGTCAAAATGAACTATGCACAGCATGTATTAGAACAAGAAGCACTTTTGTGTACCACCACTGTGTAGGTGTTTATTTAATTAATTAAGGCATAAATTCAATGGTACAGGACACATTAAAGGGGTTCTGCTACTCTTCCATGATTGTGGTTTATGGGACGAGTGGAGGATGAAGTCGGTTTCGGTCTGCAGACGAAGCTGTACTCAGTGTCGGAGTCGTTCACAAAGTTTCGTGGGATGGCAGTGATCAGGGATTCCCTTGTGCATAGTGTTACAGGCCAGGCCGTTTAAGAAGGTAGCCTTATGGGTACTGTGGACAGGTAACGTGGGGGAACATGGGCATCGTAGTTTTTAAGTTCCGTTGATGTGCGTATGGCTGCAGCAGCATGAGAGCGATGCTCAGAGAAAACCTCCGTCCTGTTTGGATTTTATTTTGTTGTCACGTTGTGCCTGTTCTCTGCTTCAGAGTAGATCTGGACCCTGTCTTTGTTACCAACGAGCTAGAGTTCAGCTAACCTCACTAGCGTGATACCGGAGGTCTCCTTACCACAGTTCAGGGGCTGAGAAGCAACAGATATTATTCTGTGTCCCAACCACATCATTGAAAACTGTGCCAAGTCAGCAGATCACATGGTCCAGTACTGAGAGACATTTAATCGCCCCTTTGTAAAGTTACTAAGCTTTTATTTACAGAAAAGATGTGCAAAAAGAACAGAATAATTAAAGAAGTTATGTGGTCAGAATAGCATAGACTTTGTTAAACAAGGGGAGTTTCACTATATTAGATGGTCTGATGGAGGCAAGAGACTGTTGAAAATATGGAGGCTGTTACCTGCCATTCAAATTCAAGAGGCTACAGGTGATGACAGTGACCTAAAACAGGGGTTCCTAAAGTGGGGTTTGTGACCCCCCAGGGGGTCGCAAGACACCAATGGTGGGGCCATGAGATGATTTCCAGAAATCAAATAAAATGTAATAAGTTTTGTAAACTAAGACTGCTCTGCATGACAAATTTACTGAGCCAGTCTGTCCAGAATATAAGAACCTTTAAGTATATTCAGCATATGAGAGAGAGGAATGCTGGGAAATAGGAGAATTAAAGGGAGACTACAGACATCTAATAACAACTACGGCCTAATCTTGATGGTCGTTATGCTAACAATGAGACAAGAAGAAGTAAAGATGGTTGTGAAGCTGCAGAGAGAAGCCAGGGGAAGTCTGAAGCAAAGGGAAAGACCCAGAAGTGTCATGAGATCATCTTAAATTACGTCCCTGTCACAGCAAAAACATACTCGGCTGTGGGCTCAGTCACAACACAGCACAAGCCCATCATCAGCCACCAGGACATTATGGGGATCTGCATGAGTGCAGCGATCACATGCTCTGCAAAAAAAACATCTCACAGTGGAAAAAGAATGAAACAAAATGGCCATGGCTTTCATTTCCTTCAAACACCTCAGGCAACACATCCCACACAGCAGACCATAGACCAGCATGTATGAGGGGCAGGAATGTGGGCTTAGTGTGTTGCTCTGGAGACTTTGTAGGTAAAATATGAAAATTATTCAAAGAAGATCCAAAGAGATTCAACCTCAGATTGTGACTGAGCAACAAAACCTCCTTAAAAGAATGACAACAGACCAAAGTTCAATCAAAAAGAGCCATCAATAGCATGACTGACTAAAGCTCTTACTCAGCTGTACAAGTTTGAATCATAAGCTACAGATCAGGAAACAGCTCAGCTAAACCTCCTAAACCTTCCACATTCCTTCTAACAGCACCCTGACATATTATCTCACTGTTGGTACGGCAACCTGACATAGCAGGAAATCAAACCTTATACATCACACACTATACATCATTCAATGCAATCTGATAATGCCATTTATTTATTTACCAGTTCACAAATCATATTGATTCTTTGTGTTGTTGGTCATTGTTTTATTTTCTTATTGATGTTTTTAACCTTGTTCATAGTTTGTCTTAGTCTGTGTGACGCTGCTAACCTGAGTCATCATTTTGTTGTATTCTTACAATAACAATAAAGTGTGTTATGTTTAAAAGCTGCCCTGCATGCTTAGTTGACCTCTATGTGCCTTTAAATGGTTAAAAACTGAATAATTCCCATTTGTAGTGTTATTAACAAATTGTAGTCGTTGTAACATCTCAGTCATATAATACTGCAAAACTATGTTAATCAGAACCAGGGTTTTAAACTGTATTTTCACCCTCAGGGCATCATGAGTTTTGGTGTGCTACACACAATACCTGCACAAAAAGACACAAGAATTCTCAAAGTACCTGTAAAGAGTGAAATGTGTTGCCGAGTAAATAGCTTCTTGGTGCTCTGGTGATATTTGCTCATATTTAGATTAGGTGCTAATTATCAAATACCAACACATTACTGAAAATGATTAGCCTCTTCAGAGAGTTGGAGGTGACCGACATGGATTCATAAAAACCCTGCTCAGAACTAAGACTGACAACAAGTTGAAACAGTTCAAACAAATGTGACTCAAAAAGACAATGCTTAGTTTTTATAGCAGCAACGCTGTTCTTACCTTCTAAAGCCGTGTTCAGGCCAAAGATTAACGACAATACAAGTCAGTGAATCTGCTTCACTGACATCTGCTTGAACCGCCAGCTTCAGGCTTTCACTGTAACTAAATAAACATTGTAGAGTCATAAAATGTAGGTATACTGAGGCCACGTTTTTTTTCTTTGTGTTTTCAAAACCTGCGTTCACACGGCATCGTTTCCAAAAGATCCTCGTACACAAAGATCTGCAAACACGACTGAAAACGCTGTCGTCTGTAGGCCAAGGCAGTAGATGATGGGGTAACTTTTCAAAATAAACACCACAGAATAAGATCCCAGTGGAGGTTCAGCAAATCCACATTAGAGGAGAGTTAATAAGCTAAACATAGTCTGCAGCACAAACTAAACCAGACAGTCCGACGTTGTATTTTTGTTGTTGTTCTGGCCATAGTAGGTTGTTTACTGTCTGTGTACATGACAACGTCTGGCAGGAGCCATTATAGGGGGCTGTGTCATCATCGTTTTTAGTCAGAGTTGTGTTTTGCCCATTTACACAACACTGATACGGTGTCGTTTTGAAACGTTTCCACTCTGGTTCTGGTTCCACTTCCTTTCTCATAGAAACAAACAGCCAAAACGCAACAAAAGGTTTCCATTTCTGGGTGAAACGGTCGTCGTGTAAACGGCCCCTGATGAGTTACTTGCTGCAGTTGCTTCTCTGGTATTGATGAAACAATAAACAGGAGGTGTGTGTAGTGAGTGTGTAGTGATTGTAGTGAGTGTGTAGTGATTGTAGTGAGTGTATAGTGAGTGTGTAGTGATTGTAGTGAGTGTGTAGTGAGTGTGTAGTGATTGTAGTGAGTGTGTAGTGAGTGTGTAGTGATTGTAGTGAGTGTGTAGTGAGTGCGTAGTGATTGTAGTGAGTGTGTAGTGAGTGTGTAGTGAGTGTGTAGTGATTGTAGTGAGTGTGTAGTGAGTGTGTAGTGATTGTAGTGAGTGTGTAGTGAGTGTGTAGTGATTGTAGTGAGTGTGTAGTGAGTGTGTAGTGAGTGTGTAGTGATTGTAGTGAGTGTGTAGTGAGTGTGTAGTGATTGTAGTGAGTGTGTAGTGATTGTAGTGAGTGTGTAGTGAGTGTGTAGTGATTGTAGTGAGTGTGTAGTGAGTGTGTAGTGATTGTAGTGAGTGTGTAGTGAGTGTGTAGTGAGTGTGTAGTGAGTGTGTAGTGAGTGTGTAGTGATTGTAGTGAGTGTGTAGTGAGTGTGTAGTGATTGTAGTGAGTGTGTAGTGATTGTAGTGAGTGTATAGTGATTGTAGTGAGTGTGTAGTGATTGTAGTGAGTGTGTAGTGATTGTAGTGAGTGTGTAGTGAGTGTGTAGTGAGTGTGTAGTGATTGTAGTGAGTGTGTAGTGATTGTAGTGAGTGTGTAGTGATTGTAGTGAGTGTGTAGTGAGTGTGTAGTGAGTGTGTAGTGATTGTAGTGAGTGTATAGTGATTGTAGTGAGTGTATAGTGATTGTAGTGAGTGTGTAGTGATTGTGTAGTGATTGTAGTGAGTGTGTAGTGAGTGTGTAGTGATTGTGTAGTGATTGTAGTGAGTGTGTAGTGAGTGTGTAGTGATTGTAGTGAGTGTATAGTGATTGTAGTGAGTGTATAGTGATTGTAGTGAGTGTGTAGTGATTGTAGTGAGTGTGTAGTGAGTGTGTAGTGAGTGTGTAGTGATTGTAGTGAGTGTGTAGTGAGTGTGTAGTGATTGTAGTGAGTGTGTAGTGAGTGTGTAGTGAGTGTGTAGTGAGTGTGTAGTGAGTGTGTAGTGATTGTAGTGAGTGTGTAGTGAGTGTGTAGTGAGTGTGTAGTGAGTGTGTAGTGATTGTGTAGTGAGTGTGTAGTGATTGTAGTGAGTGTGTAGTGTTTGTGTAGTGAGTGTGTAGTGATTGTAGTGAGTGTGTAGTGATTGTAGTGAGTGTGTAGTGAGTGTGTAGTGAGTGTGTAGTGATTGTAGTGAGTGTGTAGTGAGTGTAGTGAGTGTGTAGTGAGTGTGTAGTGATTGTGTAGTGATTGTAGTGAGTGTGTAGTGTTTGTGTAGTGAGTGTGTAGTGATTGTAGTGAGTGTGTAGTGATTGTAGTGAGTGTGTAGTGAGTGTGTAGTGAGTGTGTAGTGAGTGTGTAGTGATTGTAGTGAGTGTGTAGTGAGTGTAGTGAGTGTGTAGTGAGTGTGTAGTGATTGTGTAGTGATTGTAGTGAGTGTGTAGTGAGTGTAGTGAGTGTGTAGTGAGTGTGTAGTGATTGTAGTGAGTGTGTAGTGATTGTAGTGAGTGTGTAGTGAGTGTGTAGTGAGTGTGTAGTGATTGTAGTGAGCCTCTTGACTCCATTTCAGACCACAAAGCCCTGATTGGCTGAACCAGAAGATGTGCCTCACATCCTAAAGACAGACAGTTTCATACACTGCAGCCTTTCAAACATTCTGGATGACGTGATGGACTCCAGGAGACTTTTCACCTTCATCTCCCTTATTGTGCACAGATCAATAAAATACATGTTCTCAGTCTCTTCTGATTGAAATGAAGCTTATCCTAATTCTAATCAGGAAGAGGATCCTCATGTTACTCATCCTGTTTCACCCCCCCTGCTCTCAGCCTCTCCTCATCCTCGTATCAGCTGATTAGGGGCGTTTACTCCTCATCACTTTCAGCCAATCTTACCTTTGCTGTTCTCCTCTCTGTTGCTGTGAGCTGTCATTTCAGTGTGTATGTGTGTGTGTGTGTGTGTCTGTGTGTGTGTGTGTTTGTGTTTATGTGTGTGTGTGTGTGTGTGTGTGTGTGTGTCTGTGTGTATGTGTGTGTGTGTGTCTGTGTGTGTGTGTGTGTTTGTGTTTATGTGTGTGTGTGTGTGTGTGTGTGTCTGTGTGTATGTGTGTGTGTGTGTGTCTGTGTGTGTGTGTCTGTGTGTATGTGTGTATGTGTGTGTGTGTGTGTGTGTGTGTGTGTGTGTGTGTATGTGTGTGTGTGTGTGTGTGTGTGTGTGTGTGTGTGTGTGTGTGTGTGTGTGTGTGTGTGTGATATGTTGCCACATGGGTAATTGCAATCAGACTGAAAATAAGAGTAAATTGCTCTCAACTACAAAACTGTAAGGGCGTGTTTGTTCATGGTGTCATCAGACACAATCCATTCTTCTTGTGTTTACTCCACACTATATAGAGAGCAGGGTGTTTATCTAGGATTCTGGGTTTGATAAACTCAAATCCAGTTCTGTGTCTGTCTATCATATTAGAATTATTTTCAAATTCTTATCTTTCAATTCTTATCAATTAAGGTTTAGGTTTGCGGGCGACTAAAATCTAAAATGTAATGATTCGATCTAGTGTCATGACCTTGATCTAAGTTCACCTTCTTTGTTTTTTATCTGTGTGTGTGTGTGCTTTTTTTTTGTTTTTTTGGGGGCGCGGGGGGGGGGGGGGGGGGTCCATCTGTGGGTGTGGGGATCACTTTGCACTTTCCTCATCAACTCATCAGACAATCCTTTGCTTTTTTACTTAGCTTCTCTGTGCTTCGTTTCTTCTTTACCTGCTGCTGACCTTCCTCTGAGCTCCAGGACTAAACCTCTACTGTCTCCACCTGCTCCAGTCCAGTATCTCCTCTCATGATCTCTCCATCATCCCCCACTCAGACAGTTTCCACCATGGAATATATCATCCAAAGGACTACTACTGAATCTGTGTCCTGCTTAAAAACAAACTCTCATATTGGTTTTAACATCATGACCTGTCAGAACCCTTTGTTGGCTCTAAGAAAGAATGTTTTCATTGGCTGTAAATGCTGCCTGAATGTTGACTAAAGAGATTTATTAGATTTATTTATCATATTTTGGGGTTATTTGCCGATTTGAAACCAGAATATAACCGGTTATCAGAGCCAACCCTACTAGCTAACTACGGCGTCTTGTTTGTCAGCTACAGTTCAGCATCAATACACAAAATGACTGCAGAGAATTAAATACATTTTCCTCCCATCCATCTTTTGAGTTGATAAAGTCAAACTACTTCTTGTCTCCAACATGGCTCCCTAAGGTGGAGATGGCACCCCTGCTTCTTTCTCCATCTACTGCCCACTGTGAGGAAAAAGCAGCTTTATGTGTGCAAGAGGAACCATGCCAGTTCATCCACTGGGGCGTTTACCTGCAGGGCTGGAAAAAAAAAAAAAACACTGCCCTGCACATGCAAGCAGAAAAATAAAAGGAAGGCTGTAATTTTAGCAGAATAATGTATCAATATTGGCAGATTTTAAATTACTTCGTTATGGACTATAAACACCTGAATCCAAACATACAGTATGTGAATGTAATACTTCTGTTTTATATGATAAGTGTTGATATACTGAAAGAATTCAATACAACATTACAATCACCCAGAGAGGCAGCCAGAGCCATTTTGTTGAAATATGGAATGGTAATGAATTGAGAATGAAAAGAACTTCTTTATGACTGAAACGAGGCTAAAGTGAGGAGATTGTTATCGGCCCATAATGGTTTTAATGGCATCCGTAAGCCGTTCCATTTGGAGCCTGCGCTTGATGGATGAGCTTGGATGAGTCCTGCGAGGGGTTATCCATAAAAATGTCAGAGAGAGAGGTGGCATAAGGAGAAGTTATGGCCACACTAAATCTCCCTTATATTTGGGAGGTAAGGAGATGCTGTATGCTCCGGATGATAAAGAACCGAATTTTCGCCTTTTTATTCCGACTTTTCGGCGGCATCAGCTATAAATTATGATTTTGTTGTTTCTCCACTATGCTATTATTCTTTAACTATTCTGCTTTGCTTCATAAGTTTCAAGAACATCCCCCCCGAGGGTCTTCACACAATGCTCCGTCAATAATATATAAGTAGCACAGGTGTTCTTAAAACACTAGTGTAATACAGCTAAGTAAGCTGTAGCATCTCTTTAAGTGCATCGTTGGTCTGTCCTCAGACATTTGTTTGACTTGTTGTCATGTTGTTGTCATGTTGTTGTCAGACTCACCCATTGTGCTATTTCAAATACATCACCTCAGAGCTTAGTGTTGAACCTGAAAAGCTGTTTATGTGACTGTGAAGTTTGATGAATGAATGATATGGATTCTACTGTGTGAATCATTAATGTTACGACAGGCCTCAGGGTTACAGCTGTAGCCGTCTTTGGCTCACACATAGCTGAGTGACATCATGATTCATGATGATGCAATAGTCCGCTCAGATGAACACTGTTCTGACGAAGAACGATGAAGCATCTTAGACTCGATGTTGTATGTGATCTGCTGAGCAGGTGTGTTACATATGCATCAGTGAGACGTGGAGGTAGAACAGAAGCATTCCAGATGTGATCTCATGGGACGGTGCATAAATAGCTTCAGAACATTCTGTGCGCCATTCTGTGCATTTTAAGCGTGTCATTCAGTGTCCATGTTGTGTTTGTTGTGTTCAGGTTGAACGTCCTTTGTTTTTGTAGTAATGTGACCTACAGTCACTTTTTTTTTAGGTTCAAGCACAACAATAACTTGTTTAGGTTTGGATATAGATCATGGTCTGAAAAGGATGCGTTGAGTTCACATACTGTATGTAATGCAAATAAGCTCCTGTCCAAAGAGTTACACACTAATTATGCACTCGCATTATGAGTAAACACACATAATGATGCACCTCATCAACAGTCATAAAATATTATTGATGTGACATGAATTATAAGTTCAAGTGTCTTGTTTTCTGTTGACTAGTTACAAATTAGAGGTTGACTGATGGGGTTTATAATACATAATAATTACATATACTCCTCTACACACACTAACGATCAGCTGTAAGGACTCATAGAGTCATATAATGGTCCCTGCATGTGTTCAATAATGACTCAAAATACAGCATACGTTACTTTAAATGCAATAAAAATCAATTCACCAACAATGAAATATAATGATAAAACATGTATTATTATAGATGCATCCATCAGTTTGTATTTTATTTTACTTACATACAATGACAACTGCATGGACTATTAAAGTACTACACTGTAGCATCCATAGGACCCTTAAAACGTATAAATCAATGTAAGTAAGATGAAATAAAAAGATTTAAAGGTTTATCTTGTAACCAGAGAAAGGAGATTATTACAGCAGAAATATTCCCTCTTCTTGGTACCAGCAAAATAACTTGACACTGACTGAACTATAGCTGCAGGCAAGAGAGAGACACCTGAGGGAGTCCTCCTTAAAAGAGTCGAGATGTGAAGAGAACTAAGAAACCCAAGCATGTCAAACAGTCTGCAGGGTTTGTGTTTTTTGTTAAAATTTTAAAACAGAATCAAGAATTCAACATGGAATAATAAACAATATCTGGTTATATTCTTTTGAGGTACTTTATCAACATGTCTGAGGACAATACCTCAAAAGAACATGACCAGATATTTTTCTTTGTTCAATTAGTTTATGAAAAAGGAGAGAAAAAAATCACAAAAAGACTCTCTGATTTCATCTTTATTCTAGTGGTTTATTATCAAAACTTAACTTGAGATTAAAAGATTTATTTCTTGCAAGAGATGCATCAAAATTAATTCAACGCTATCTTAACAGACTAGGGTGAACATATATATATATGTATATATATATATATAATGTTATGATTGGTGGGATTTCTACAAAGCATAGGTTTAACAAGTCAACAGGTATAAATATGTTATATCTGTATGATTGGCCTACAGGCCTCTTTCCAAGCAGCTTCTTTTTCTTCAATACTTCCCAAACTTTTTGTACTTTTTGTACTATGTACTTTTTTCAGAGGACTCAGTCATTTTGTCACGGCCACTCAGAGCACTGTGTGGTATTTGAACTTTTCATCACTCATCAGCCATCACCCTGGTAACAGACAAAATGGAGGAGAATCTAATACGGGTAGTGTGCCAATCATAACAGAGACAGAAAAGTCCATTTGTGGGAGCAGTTTGACCAGAATCTAATTATTGCTAGTGAATGCTGTGCTTTTATCATTGTGGGATTGTTCATTCGTCCTGACTGACAGCATGACCAAACATCCTGCCAGCACCTCTCTCTCAGAGAGAACACTATGTGGACACAGGGCCTGAAGGAACCTGAGGGCCAACGACAGATGCTAACATGAGAACATATAGAGAACAGATGGTCCTCGATGAAGCAGGAACTTCCTGCTTGTCTATAAACTGTGATGGATGTTAATAAGGTGATCATGTTCACCTTCATTTTCTCCTTCAAATCATCAAACCTGCAGATGTGATTTTCTGTCTGATCATCTGACTATACGTGTTTTTAGACCAGTGATATTTTGTTGTTGTGATGCCACCGTCTTTCAAGATCCCAGAATTGACAGTACATGTACTAAACTGGGGAGTTTGTGTGTAGTTTGCATGTTCTCCCTGTGTCTGTGTGGGTTCCCTCCAGGTTCTCCTGCTTCCTCCCACAGTCCAAAAACAGTAGAGGTGAACTGGTGACTCTAAATTGACCATAGATGTGAATGTGAGTCTGAATGGTTGTTTGTCTTTCTATGTGTCCCTGTGATGAACTGGTGACTTGTCCAAGGTGAACCCCGCCTCCCGCCCAATGTCAGCTGGGATAGGCTCCAGGCTCCTTATCTTGGGTGGTGTTGAATATGGATGATTGCTGGATTCTGTCTTTCGCTCAGTGTAGGGAGTGAAAATATACAATTGAGTGAGATGCTTCTAGGCTAAAGTCACAGTGGACAAACTGGCTTTGGATGGATGGATGGATGGATGGATGGATGTATAGAGATTCTCTTTGTCTTATTTCTTTTAGTTAAAGCTACACCACTACACTCACACAAACTCACACTGCCAGGCAGCTGTCCTGTAGAAGACATCTCACAGGTAGCTAGCTACTTTTTGCCCGACCCTTTTTCATCTTCTGCACTATTTCATTAAGTCCCTCATCGTTTCCATTACAGGATCCTGACTACAGCAGAGGTGAATGGGAGGAGGTTATGAGGTGTTAGCAGTGATGCAGTACAGAACAGGATGTTTAACAATCACATCCAGTCAGGAAACTAAATACCTGTTGGAAGGCAGCCTGTTGTTTTTCCCATAAGGATTTATTTTGTCACGGATCGTCTATGACTCTGATCCCACAGAGTTCCTCTTTCCTCTTGTCTCTGTGCATGTGTGTGTGTTGTGGGTGGGACACCTGACTCCACACCAGGGGCCTCATTTATAAAAGCCTGCTGCGCACAAAAAAGTATCGTAAACAGGGGTGAAATGTGTGTGAACATCTTTCACCATAAATGTTGGTATTTATAGAGAATTTCTCAGCAGAAAAAGGTTCAGATTTCTACGTAAACTTTCACCCTGATGTAGAGTCAGAATCAGAGACACTCGATGGTTTTATCACTAAATAAAGTTCAGTCAGAAGTAAAAACACAGATGAATGTAAAACACACATCAGCACATATATATTTCATAATGTATAGGCCCGCCTCTGATGGTGGATATAGTATAGTATATTTATTTGTTAGAGCCTAAATACATAAGTATGTAAATGTAATTTAATGTCATTCTATTGTTTGATGCAGATATGGTTGAATTATTTGAGGATTGTTGATGTTGTTCCATCTTTAATTGAATGTCAGCATTGTGTATCAGTCAGGAGGTGAGACTTTTCCTCTGTGTGTCAAACAGTTTCTGACTGCAGTCAAAATGTGGTTTTTAAAGGCTAGAAACCAACAAATATGGACAGAAGCAGAATATCTGGTTCGATTAAAACATTGTCTGAATTTTTTACATCTATATTTTTTCAGCTGTGTGTTTTTGGCTTCAACTTTCATGTCTGACCTTCTTTTTGACTCTGCAACAGTTTTGACTCACTCAAACAGTGACACCGTAGCTCCTAATTCTAGCTCTCTGATTGGCTAGACAGTCACTGATAGTCCAACAAAGGCTCCTTCACAATGTCAGAATATTCATGAGCTTTTTACAGTAGCATTGATCATTTATGGATGATTGTGGGACGACACTGGGAGGAATAGTGGGAGGACACTGGGAGGAGTAGTCGGAGGACACTGGGAGGAGACTATACTGGCACAATTCACCACAGGTGGGTATATATAAAGAGAAGTCTCTAAACTTAACTACCAGTCTCTCTGTCTGTGTTTGTGTCCAGAATCATATAAAATACCTAACAGAATAATCTGGCCATGGTGGAACCAACAGACTCAGACACCCTCCACCAAACCTTAACCTCTCACGGTTATTTACTCGACCAACATGAGCAAATCCTCTGTGAAATAGCTGCTAAACTTCAGTCACTCTCCTGTAGTGTTTCCTCTCCATCCACTACACTCTCTCCTCCAATCTACACTCCTCCAGCTCCACTTCCCTGTGAGCCTTACCCCCCCTTTATCCGAACACTACTCCGGTGACCTAGAGGCTTGATGGTTCCTTCTCTGGTGGTCCACAAAGGCCTCTGATCAGCCTTGCGTGGCGTTTACTGTCAGTCTTCTCTCCAGTCAGGCTGGGCTACAGTCTTGTATACATTTGTAAACCTCACTCTGTCTCTTTTTGACCATCCAGTTCAGGAGGAGGAGGCAGCAAGCCGTCTTCTTCTCCTCTGTCGGGGATCTTGGTCGGTAGCTGAGTCCACAATCCAATTCCACTGTATTTACAAAGATCACGCAGTTTGCATCAGTTGTGCACAGAAAATTCTCTGACTCTTATGATCAGATGGAAAAATAGCAGAGGTGGGATTCATGCGTGCAACAAGGAAATCAAATCTGCATTATATAATTGTATTTAACTACAAACGTATTACTGGAAACTCAAACAAACAATTATTTTTTTTGTAAAAAAATAAGATCATCGTAAGGCAAACTATCGCTAAGGTTGTTGTTTAATCTCTCACCAATCAGTGGAATCAATGGAGGACACAGCACCAACCACATGATAGTCACATGATGCACTGATGGTTTTAGTAGAATTTTCTGTCTTGACAAAATTAAAGGAAGAAAAGTGAGTTTGTGTCATGTTCAATGGTTTAAAGACAATATGAGACGGATGTATGGAGTTTGGACAACAGACCAGCTAATTAGAGTCAGACAGCAGAACCAGTCCCACACATTCACACAAGGAGCCTAGCATCATGTTAGAACAGCTTTGGATCATATGGTATTAAGCAGTCTGTACACACACACACACTCACACACAAGGACACCTACAAAAGAAGTTATGATGCGCCACAACAGTGAGTGCATTACGATCTCACATGTACTACATCATGGCTGCTGGTGCTCAGATGGCAGAAAAGAAAAGAAGCTATGAAGCATGTATGTAGAGGATCACTGCAGGTCCCACATGAATTTAAATGTTAATATGTGATTTAAATGAGTAGCAGATAAGTCTAAACTTAGAGTCACTTAAAGGCTGCATAGTCAGGTTTATTATATAGTATAGTGTCTAGTGGAGTAACAGAGTCTGTTAAGAATTATCCATAATTCTACTTGCATACAAACTTTTCACAAACAGCCATGGCCAGGAAGCTCTTTCAAAAGAGATTTTTAATCTTAATGAGACTTTCCTCGTAAAATAAAGGTTGAATAAAATAAAATTAAATAAAATACAACAAGTGCTCAGAGAGTGCAAACCTCCGCCAAGTCCTTTTAAAAAATAGAATCACCTCTAGGATATGCTAGGTTCCATCTTTGGTGAAAATTTCATGCAAATCTGTGCATTAGTTTCTGTGTAATCCTGCTAATAAACAAAAACACAGACAAACAAATCGAACCGATATCATAACCTCCTTAGTGGAGGTAACAATGCAGCGATCGCCTCATGTTGGAGTCAAAAACTATTACTATTATCTATACTATGATCTCTACTATGATCTATACTATGATCTATACTATTATATGTACTATTATCTTTACTATTATCTCTACTATTACTATTTCCTATACTAATATCTATACTATTGCTATTATCTATACTATTACTATTGTCTATACTATTACTATTATCTATACTATTATCTATACTATTACCTATACTATGACTATTATCTATTCTATTACTATTATATATAATATTATCTATACTATGATCTATACTATTATATATACTATTATCTATACTATGATCTATACTATCATATATACTATTATCTATACTTTTATCTCTACTATTACTATTTCCTATACTAATATCTATACTATTGCTATTATCTATACTATTACTATTGTCTATACTATTACTATTATCTATACTATTATCTATACTATTATCTATACTATTATCTATACTATTATCTATACTATTATCTATACTATTATCTATACTATTATCTATACTATTACCTATACTATGACTATTATCTATTCTATTACTATTATATATAATATTATCTATACTATGATCTATACTATTATATATACTATTATCTATACTATGATCTATACTATCATATATACTATTATCTATACTTTTATCTCTACTATTACTATTTCCTATACTAATATCTATACTATTGCTATTATCTATACTATTACTATTGTCTATACTATTACTATTATCTATACTATTATCTATACTATTATCTATACTATGACTATTATCTATTCTATTACTATTGTCTATACTATTACTATTATCTATACTATTATCTATACTATGACTATTATCTATTCTATTACTATGATCTATAATATTATCTATACTATGATCTATACTATGATCTATACTATTATATATACTATTATCTATACTATGATCTATACTATGATCTATACTATCATATATACTATTATCTATACTTTTATCTCTACTATTACAATTATCTATACTATTTCTATTATCTATACTATTATCTATACTATTACTATTATCTATACTATTACTATTATCTATACTATTATCTATACTATTATATATACTATTATCTATACTATTATATGTACTATTATCTTTACTATTATCTCTACTATTACTATTGTCTATACTATTACTATTATCTATACTATTATCTATACTATTATATATACTATTATCTATACTTTTATCTCTACTATTACTATTATCTATACTAATATCTATACTATTACTATTATCTATACTATTACTATTATCTATACTATTATCTATACTATGACTATTATCTATTCTATTGCTATTATCTATCCTATGATCTATACTATTACTGTTATCTATAGACTGTATGTGCTCACACTGTAGAGTATGCTGTATGTGTACAAACATTATAATAACTAGACGAGTATTTCTGAGGCTAACTGAGGGTAGAAACATTGAACTGATATCCTGAACACCTTCAGGTCTGAGGTGTCCTCAGCTGTCTGTGTACACATCTGTTTAATGCAGGCCTGACACAGCAGTGTGAGGCTGAACACCCTCCCAACTGCCCACTACTATACTGATACTCTGGGGATGAACTCTGTACTTGAGGTTGTCCTCATCAGAGAAATGACATAAGTTACTATTGTTCAAATACAACATACTGTATGTATATAGCAGTGGCAGATCACATAAAATATTTCTTGTACAACATATGGAGTACTGCCAAAGGATGTCGATGGTCATACGGGTCATTTAAATAGACAAACATGACCCTTTGCGTTGTTACATCTATTATACGTGAGGTTGTTAAAGCATCGAAAGGAGAGAGGGATATGTGGGACTGAAAAGAGAAAAGTATAAAAAGACTAATCCTCAGCCCCTCTGTGCTGAAGAGGCTGCAATCTGAGAGGAGGCTGCATGTTGGAGGATGAGCTGAAGGGAGGGAATCAGTAAGGTATGGCGATGGCGATGTGGTGGGAGGCGGGGGGATGGGGTGGAGGGGGGGGTCTACAAAAGATAACCATCAGTAATTTCAGCAAGCTGGCGGATTTCCATTTGTTTGGTGGCTTGACCAATGGTGCGTTGAGATGTCTGCACCACACGGCGTAGTGGAACAGAAGGGGGAAGGAGTCACTGAAGCATCAGCTCTGAGGAAGAAAAGGAAGTGGTGCTGCCATTTTGATTGTGTCAGGAGAGTGGAGGCTGAGCTATTCAGACAATGGTTTCTCTGCACGCACACACACACACACACACACACACACACACAGACACACACACACACACACACACACACACACACACACACACACACAGACACACACATAAAGGCTGATACATTGAGGTTTTGATCAGTGTCCACTGACACTGGATGTCAGACGTTCAGGGCTCTCTGACAGGACCTTTGTCCTCAACGTTCTCTTTAACAGAAATACCAACACATTTCATTCAGTAAAGATCTCAAATGGAAAAATTTACAGAAGTGACAACATTAGGAACAAGAGCACAAACCTCCACCAAGGACCTACAATCCTCCATATAATTGTTAGGGCCCGTTTCCAACAAAGTGTTTTTTTCCTGAGGCCAAGGTTCTTGTTTGATTATTTGAAATGTGAGCACTGCAAATTTACACAACACTACAAACTGAGCGTCTTTTCTGCACTGAGTGCAACTGAAGGTCTGTCCTCTCTCCCAGCCTTCCTTTCATCCAGAGCCAGGACCAGAGCAAGTCCTGGGAAAAAACACTTTGATGGAGACAGGTCCTTATTCCAGCAGTACCAGTCCCATCTGTCACCGGATCAGCACCAAAATGTAATCACCTCTAAGATATACTAGGGTCCATCTTCGGTGAAAATTTAATGCAAATCCATCGATTGGTTTTTGAGTAATCGTGCTAACAAACAGACAAAAAACAAACCAAACCAATCATATAACCTCATTGGTGGAGGTAATAAGATAATAACAATGTGCATCAACACTGTCCAGGAATTATGTGTAACAGAACTGACTGCCAGTTGTCTCTTTCAGACATCAACATGGAGAAAATTATTTGATAGAGAGAAAAAAACATAAAAAGCTGCTCAGTTTAGTGAAAAATAGCTAAAGAATTGAGTTCTAAGAACTTTAATTGTTCCTAGTTCTGCGTGCAGATACAATGAGAATAGTGTTCTAGTCTATGTCCAATAACTACATCACATCAATCCTCTTGTGGACAGATTCTCATTTGAGAGTTTACATATTGATTCATTAGTACAATAGTTGCCTCTTGCATCTGTATGTATTACAAATAGAGATGTACACGTTAAATATTTAGAAATACAAACACACTCAGCATATTTGTGCTTGAATTGTTATCCAATGTTCCACTTTTTAACACTTGTAAGTGTAAGAAAATATTGGCACACTTGAGTCCACATGTATTGTCTTCTGTGATGCTGTATTGACTCTGTATTGATACTTAATAAATAGTTTACATGCAAAGATTTGTGTTTTTGGTTTATTTTGTGTTGTGTTTAAACCCCTTTAAGCAGACAGAAAGCACACATCATCAGAGTAAACACAAAGACTACAGTGAAACAACACATCACCCTATAAAAGTACATTAAATCATAACCCCTGAAAACACACGATAAACACATTTTTACCATTAAACACTCCTGATTAACTTTAGCTGTTGTTTTTCTCTGTTGTACTATTTTATTATCTTTTTGCCTTATTTTAGTCTTTAAATGTTATTTCAATATTCTTTAAATGTGTCTATTTTTCTTCAGTGGAGATGGAAGTTACTGGACTGTATCTGTCACAAATAAATCTTTGAATCCTATGGGCCTCACCACAGTGTGTGTGTGTGTGTGTGTGTGTGTGTGTGTGTGTGTGTGTGTGTGTGTGTGTGTGTGTGTGTGTGTGTGTGTGTGTGTGTGTGTGTGTGCGCGCGCGTGCGTGCGTGCATGCGTGCGTGTGGGTGTGTGTGGGTGTGTGTGTGTGGGTGTGCGTGTGTGTGTGTGTGGGTGTGTGTGTGTGAGAGACAGACAGAGAGACACACAGAGAGAGAGAGAGAAAATGCTTGTGTATGAATATGTACATGAGGCATCAAAGTGTTCATGTCTGTAAAGTCACATGTGCACATCTTTCCACACATATAGAAGTGAAGGATGACCCCATCCACTCTCCGACACACACACACACACACACAGACACA
Organism: Chaunax sp. Z400; assembly: GCA_037577475.1. NCBI lineage: Eukaryota > Metazoa > Chordata > Actinopteri > Lophiiformes > Chaunacidae > Chaunax > Chaunax sp. Z400. The sequence continues at coordinate 25,190,790 of CM075194.1, forward strand.
CAGAGCCATAACTCTCTGAAGCATGAAAGCGAGGTTGGCTTCGTCCCTTGGGGCTTTTCATTTACTGCCAACATAATGCCACATCCCCAAACCCCCCCATTCCCATCCAAAACACACACACAACCACACACCTCCTTATTGGCTATTATCTGGGCTGTCGGAGCCTGTGTTGATACCTAATGAAGGGCCACGGCTGCCATTTCTCAGCTGACGGTCACCATGGTTACAGAAGAACAGGGGAGGAGAGGTATAGAGGGGAGGAGGAGGGTACGAGTGTATTAGAGAGATAAAAGAGTGAAATCTGATGGAGAGAATGAGGGATGAGAGGAGAGGTGGCTGAATTCAAGATCGGAATTGATGTGTTTGATTTTATGGCTTCTTCACACACACACAAAAAAAGAAGTGACAAACCATTTTCAGGAAGTGACAACATGTTAATCAAAAGAGGAGGACAGGAAACATACAAACTCCACGGCCTTTATAGACAAGAGCTGGACAGGAAGGTGTCAAACTTGTCTCAGACCATTTAAATCCACCATGATGCTCCATAACGAGATCAAATATAGTTTATTTTAATTATAACACATATCATAGTGTAAAGATTTTAAACAGACTAAACGATTAATCATGCTTCCAGATCCTGCAGTAGAATTAATGACACATTGATACTGAATTGTCTGGTGATTCCTTCAACCTAAGGCTTGTTGGCCTGGCTGTTTGTGCTCGTCCTTGAATATCCAGAACACTTCCTCCTTTGTCGTTATCTTTGTTATGTTATTGATTACTACCTGAGCTCAGTAGGGACAAAAAGGCTCTGGTGATTTGGTCTTTGACAAGGAGCCAGGAGACGATTGTTTCCTTCTCTCTGTACAGTAAATAACACATCCCTGCAGCTCCTCTTCCACTGCCACTCACCATTTCTCTGTGATTTGCAATCATCTGACGGACAGTTTGTCCTTTAACTCAAATACATAATTGCATTTTGAGAGGGGCAGGTGACACCAGGCAAAATTAATCACAGCACTAAACTCATTTCTGAAGGACAGTTGTAAAGTGGTGGTGGTGGGGGGGGTGATGCCACACACTGTCTCCGACCAGGAGTGTACGTCTCCTACAATGAGATGTGGCAGGGCTAATACTTCATGCACACTGTGACCTAATGAGAAGACGCTCAGGTCAGGCTGATGAGACGCCTGTCAGCCTCCACAGAAAACTGGAACAGGCTGCGTCAGTGTCTGACAGGCTGCTGCATTATTAGCATTCAGAATGAACACAAAGATTAAAACAAAATAAAGATAATAACATACTGTAAGCAATATTTATCATAACACGTTTCATCATCTCACTGTTGGACTGTAGGCATGGCTTCTGTTTATGCTGCATGGAAAGTTCATTATGTGTGAATTATAAAGGATTTCATAAGAAATGATAGATATCCAAATAGACAGCATCCACATGCATGTTCAATGTCTCGTTTCTCAAATCATGCTTTTGTTCTCCAACACAGTTTTGAGACCATGTCATGTCAGATTCATGTGCTCAAATATTTTTATATGCTACACTTCATTAAGTTCAAGTTTCTCCTGGTCACATAGTCAACACAATGACATACAGTATGTATGTCATTGTGGAGTAATATGATTCATTGTCCCCTCCTGTACAGAAGTGTAGACAAGAAGTCTACACATAAAACAAGACAGGATCAAATGTGCAAAAACTATTTTAAAAAAGAAGAAGAAAAAAACACAACCGCAGTAAAGCACATAACTCTGTCAAAGCTAAACAAACCAAAAGATTTTTGAAAATAAATAAAGTGCAAATACTGAGCTGAGAATGTTAAAGGGATGAAGAGGAAGGATCGAAGTAAAAAAACTAAATCAGAGATAAAAGCCCTTTTTAACAGCTTAACTTCTTCTGCCACCGTTCATCATAAAGAAAACATGGAGTGGGGGGGGGGGGGGGGGTTACATCCACTGTTGTGTTATAATGTACACATCACACCTCTCTGCTGCTGGAATGTAAGCATGCTATCTAACAGAGGACATTATGCCGGCGATGTTCACCTCAGCGTCAAAAAAGTACAGCCAAATGAAGAATCTTCATTGCAGCAGGATGTCTGTGCACAAAGGACCACAGTCTGTGCAAAGTCTTTCCTTTGTGCAACAGACAGTGTGTGTTTTCTTTCAGACGGGACAGGAACTCCTGTATTCTCGGTGACGGTTGTGTGTGTTTGTGTGTGACGTCACGTTGTGCAGTGGTTTCTGATCATCTCATATAGTTGCAGATGCGTTTCCATTGAAGAGAAATGAATTAATCCTCTGAGGGTGTTTTTACATATCCTCTTAAATTCTCCTTTATAAGGTATTTGCATCCAACAAAATACCTTTGAATCAGAATTTAGAGCACAATCCCAGCTTTCTGATGTTGAGGATTTTAAAGTGTGAAAGAAAATTTAGTCCAAAACCTGCATCTAAACCATGACTTTTGATCATTTTAATTTTTTTTAAAAACCTTAACTCATGTGGATGAATTGTTTCAGTGCTTGAAATGAGTTCGTCAAATACATGTCTAATAAATGTCTAAAATGACATTATATAATTTTATTTTTTGAGTAAAAGTGTTGTTAGTCATTCTCCATTCACCAAATGTTAGAGGCACTGAGATCAAATTGAACTGAATAATCACTTCAAACTACACATGAAGCTTCATGTTATTTGTGCAAATGAAAAATTAACATTACAGTTTTTTTATTTTATTTTATATTTATTATATTCAAAAATCCCGCAGACAAAATCCACCAATCCATGCAGGAGGTGACAGATGCAGGGGAGGCTCTCATCTCTACATCCTCTACGTCACTGAGAGTCAGGTACCATCTCACAAAAGGAGAATCTATGGATTAAACAACATTTCTACAAACAATAAGAAGAGAAACATCCTGAAAATGGGCCCATGGCTCTGAGGGATGTGATAAAAGGGCGGGTTTTTTTTTAGGAAGTCCAAAGTAAAACTGTTTAAAACTGTGAATGTGGAATAAACTGAGGACCTGGGTCTAGTTTGCTTGGATAAATTGTGATTTACTCCACTTTACACCAAACATGACGATGAACCACGAGCAAAAACACAACCGTGCTCCACTGCAAACATTTGCCTCTTTACATCCTTGTTTATCAACACACACACACACACACACACACACACACACACACACACACACGCACGCACGTACGCACGCACGCACGTACGCGCGCGCGTGCACACACACACACACACACACACACACACACGCACGCACGTACACTATGTGTCAGTGTGATGCTGACGGGGGCGGGGGGGGGGGGGGGGTGTTGAGGAAAATTTTAAGTGATTTTGGATCATAGCAGGGAAGCACATCAGTCTCACACACACCCGCGAGCCACACACAGACACACAATGGTCCTCGGCAGGCCTTCTTGAGGCTAAGTGGCGTTAACCTCTTTCTCTCATGGGGCCCAGACAAAAGCCCCAGAGGAGCGCTAATAATCACCTCCCTATCTGCCCCATCCCCCTCCCTCACTGCATGCTCCAGCCCCCATGTCTGGAATCTACAGTCCGGAATCACATCAGGAAGAATTCTCACAATATCTCCTTAAAAAACACAAAACAATCAGTTAATTATTACAATTTCTCATATTTATAGTGATTAGATATTTCACTTTTAATTAAATTCCAACCTCATCAAAGAAAGAAAACGTTAAATAAATATTATTAAATTGAATTTTCCATTTCCAGTTTCCTGCCTTTCTCATACTGTTTCTGTGTGTTTGATTTACAAAAAGGATTTATCCTGTTTTTTTCTGTGTTAAGCTTATTTTTAAAGAGTCCATTGAGACTGACTGCAAATATTCTGTTTAGAATTTTTAAAAAGTTTTTAGGAATTTGGTTTCAGCATCCACTCTGTCTGTTGTAAAGTCCTCAGGCCTAACACTGTCAGGGCCTCAGAGGGAGTGTTCTGTGTCTCTGTTTTAAATCTGGTCAGGCTTTGGTGACTAACATGAGAAAAGCAGTGATGGCGGTCCTGTCCTGATCTTTGTTAGGACATAACAAATATTTATGACCTATGCTGTATATGTGTGATACTCACATACCATGTAGGTGGACATAAAAATAAAAAAACCCACAGTGACGGAGCCGACTGTGTGTTTCTTGTTTGTATGGGTGTAGAAAGGTGCTGAACAGCTGACAGCTGAGGGTGGGGGCGGTATTGAAGTGGGAGTCACTGGTGTGTAACGGCACACACGCTCCTCCTTGATTGGCTCACTTTTCACCCACACCACACTACCCCTGCATCTTTTTTTTCCTCCCACAATTCCCTATTTTCCTCTTGAAACACTGCGTATCAGTCCTCCACTGTCCGTCCTTCACTCCCTCTAAGAACAGGAGGAACATAGAAACACAACAGTATGACTTGTATTCATGTTAAAGCAGCGCGATCATGTAAAAATATGAAATGGTCAAAGGTTTCTCTACAAACCAGGAAGCTCTCAGGGAGCGTGAACCTCTGCCAACAACCATTATCACTAAAACCTGAGCAATCAGGAAATAATCCAGGCTCTGCCAAAACTAAATCCTGGAACAATAGTTTACTCACCTTTGCTGGGATCTGCCCCAGGCCAGATTAAGCAATACAACTAATTACTGGATTGGAAGCCTAACTACCAGCATTTGGAATCATGTGTTTATCATCAATAGTTTAGATATCAGACAAAATGTTTTTCCATTATGTTAGATCCATGAAAGCACCTTGACTTTGGCTATAATTGTATATAAATATATATAAATTTTGCATTATTGGGATGATAAATGATCATTTCTATCAATATTGTGCATCCCTACCTAAAATGCTCTAAATTGTTCACTTTAAATGGATTATATATAACACACTAATGAAGATACAAACATAGGTAGGAGCAAGGTCCTACCATATGTTTTATTTTTCATTTAACCAGGTCAGAGTTCTACTGGTCCAAAATCTATTTCTACTTGTCCCTCTACAAATTCTTCAATTTATCAGCGGTTATCCATGTATAATGTAACTATACAGAGTAAGGGGTGGTTTGGGCCACATCCTCTAACACCAGCCCACTAAACTCCTCTTTCTAGGATAATTAATATGTTAGTGCTTCACCTCATAAACTACTTCACCCGCTGCCATTTTCTCACAAGTGGCTGATCTGTGCTGCACATGTGCGACTCAACAGAGTGAGATAATAGTGAGATGGCTCAGTCTTTAGCTACGTCCATATTCAGCTCCAGAAAAAAACCAACTATGTATTGAATTATTTTTCACCACTTAGCATTACTTTCCTGAGGTGGTGTTTGTCACGGGCAAGTGGGCGGGTGGTGGATCATTAAGTTAAACATTTCCATTATATATATATATATGTATCTATATATCTATATATATACACACACACACACACACACACACACACACACATAACACAGTATGGAGTTATTTGTTATTACTTCTGCAGAGGATGTTGTGCTTTTCACACGTTTCAGAATAACGCAAAAACTACTGGATGGATTTCCATAGAGGTCGGTGGAAGGGTGGGGCATAAGCCATGCAAGAAAGAACCAATCAAATCTTGAATGGCTCCAGAATTTGTTTTAAGACTCTAAACATTAGGTTTACTTATCCTAAATATGCAAAAACGCCTGAAACGATCTCTGCAAAATGTAATGTGGGCGGGGCTTTGGTTTGTTCTCTGATGAGTGACATTCCAGTTTTATATTAAGCGGCAGAAAGGAGGTGGTTTGAAAGGAGGTGGTTTGAAGGGGGTGGGTGGGGTGGGGCTAAAGGATGGCGGGGGTGAGAGTGCAGGATCTGGTGGGAGAGAGATAACAGCCCTCTCTCTCTCTCTCTCTCTCTCTCTCTCTGAGTTGTCATGTCAGTGGCGTGTCACAGAGAGCAACTGGCCAACAGAGATAGGGCCAGAGCCCACCACAATAATCTGCTCTGCAAACACACACACACACACACACACACACACACACACACACACACTCGGACACACACCTTATCAGTGAGCAGATTTACTCAGGCAAGGTGTTCATCAAAACCAGTACATTGAGTAAACCTCCACTGTTAATCCAACAAAGCCCCGTTGGAGGAGACGAGCTCTGTATCTGTATGTGTCCATGTTTACATACATGTCTGTGTGGAACTTTTACATGACTTTTTTACTTGAATGGATACTTAAGTTGTCTGTCACAATTACAACACTGACGGGGGGGGGGGGGGGCGGCCATGCTTAGGGCTGGCCTCCCCCTTCAGGACCTTCATTAGAACCTTATTGGAGGTGATAGACAGCAGGTTCTTTTACTGAATGGAAAACCAAACAAAGGTGAGTTGAGTTGTGTAGAGTCGAGCCAGAACTACCTGGTGATCAGCCCCTTTGTTATAAAGGATGACGCTGACTTCTACATCACATGTACAACTTTCTGTGAGGTCAAATCATTACAAACATTGTGAAACAACGTCCTACAACAAATTCTTTATTATTGTAAATGTGCCTGATATAATATCCCAACTGTAGTTCACTGTTCACACAGCTGTGCTGAATAACTCATCTGTTGGTGCTTTCACAGGACAGACGTTGGTTGTTCCTGTCATCCTTCATGCTTGCTCACGCTCTGAATTTGAACATCAGTCTATACTTTACTGTATGTATCACTGTTGTGTTGTGTAGAGGTACCAGCATGCTGTACAAATTATGTTTAAACTTAACACAATGTAGGCCACTACCTCCAGATGTGGACAATCAGATGTGATCACAGAGCATTTATACCTTGTGTTTTTCCTTATCCATGTTAAGATGAGATCACATTTTAACACCACAGAGTAAATATGCTCCTATAGATCCTTTACATCCCTGTAAGCCTCTGACATGGAACGATGCTACAAAGTCAGGTATAAACAATAAGCTGTCTGTTCAGGGCCCCTGTGAGACCCTACATGGGGCCCCTACATGACAATTATTTCCAATTTATGGAACCTCAGCACTGGAATTTTCTCATTGTCAACATTTGATATATTGTCTTTGTGCTATTTTCAATTAAATATGGGGATTGAATGTTTTGTAAATCATCACATTCTGTTTCTGTTTACATTTTAAACAGGAGACAGCGTTCTATAGGACACTGTCACAGTGAGGAGCATTTTCTCCTATTGTTGTAAAAAATAATGGAGAATTTAAAAGAGGTTAAATGTGACTGAAAGCAAGAGTGCAGGACGTCGGGGCTCCAAGGTCCCATTGTTGATGGGGTCGCTTTGGAAACGTATTGTTTGACCTCAGTTACACTTAAATGTTTTTGGTGAATTTAACCTAAAGATTCAATCTGCTGCTGATGTGTTTTTGACTTTTTCTTGTTGTTCTGTGTCTCAGGTTTTGGTGTTTATTTTCATGGTATTTCTAGCTCCACATTCACACTTACGCTCTCTGTAAACCCCATTTCTGACATGAATCTGGCAGCCTTTGCTGCATGCAATCACTGTCATTAATACAATGGTTACAATAAACAAAGGCTTAGCAGCTGGTTGGATGATGACCCAGTAAATACAGACACCAGGCTGGACTAAACTGGACGACAGTAAAGGAGAATCGATTGGTTCTAAATGGAGAGGGGAGTGTTTCCTGCTGAGGAGAGGAGACAGTAATGAAGTCAGACTTTTTTTTAAATGATTGAGAACACTGCCATTAACCTACACATGGGAACAGCCACACACACACACACACACACACACAAACACACACACACACAAACACAAACACACACACACACACACACACAAACACAAACACAGAGCTTCATCAGGCTCATAATTACATGAGGATAGGAAAGGAGGGGGAGGGGGAGGGGGGTGAGCACTGATTATAATTGGGCTTATTTGTCCCCTTCGTCCGCAATGCTTCCATCAGCCTTAGCAGCCTGATCTACCCCCCCCCCCCCCACACACACACACACACACACAGCACACACACACACAGACACACACACACACACACACACACACACACATACATACACACACACAGACACACACAGAGCACACACATACAGACACACACACACACACAGACAGACACACACAGACACACACACACATACACACACAGAGACACACACACACACATACACACACACACACACACAGACACACATACATACACACACACAGACACACACACAGACACACACACACACACACACAGAGCACACACACACACACACACAGACACACATACAGACACACACACACACACACACACACAGACACACACACACAGACACACAGACACACACACACACACACACACACAGACACACACACACAGACACACACACACACACACACACACAGACACACACACACACAGACACACACACACAGACACACACACACAGACACACACACACACACACACAGACACACACACACACAGACACACACACACACAGACACACACACACAGACACACACACACAGACACACACACACACACACACACAGACACACACACACACAGACACACACACACAGACACACACACACAGACACACACACACACACACACAGACACACACACACACACACACACACAGACACACAGACACACACACACACAGACACACACACACAGACACACAGACACACACACACACACACACACACACACACACACACACACAGACACACACACACACACACACAGACACACACACACACACACACACACAGACACACAGACACACACACACACAGACACACACACACAGACACACAGACACACACACACACACACACACAGACACACACACACACACACACACACACACACACACACACACACACACACACACACACACACAGACACACCATGCGTAGGTGCCAGACTACAATGAGACCTGCAGCATCACAACATGCAGATACTGTCTGATCAGTGTCGGCCCTGTCACTGCTCTCTGACTGCAGGCCTCCACACCAGATGAAGACACTGATAGTGTCCAGCGAGGTCCTACTGAGGACAGAATAACAGGCCAGTGAAGCAGAGTGGCTTACATTACATGTCTGTCATGTACAATGGGAAAAAAATGCAAGTCCAGACCAAAGCTGGTCTGTTTGCATGGTTTAAGTTCAGCAAAAATGAAAACAGAATTAATGGAAACAAAACAACACTAATTGGATATTGTTCACACAAAAAAAGTAAACAATAGAAGGTAATTAATTTTAGGAGAAAAGAATCAAACAAAATGACGTTGTTTGCTCTTTAGAGCCAACAAAACCCTGACCTCACGATTCATCCTGAGCCAGATGCTGAACTTCTGTTTATACAATTAGAATTAAGCAACTTTTGAGAGACACACTCATCTGAAAGAGCAGGACACAAAATGTGGATGTTTGATTGGTTAATGTGTCTGTCTGAATGGCTGCTGTGCCTCTTCTCACCTGTGGACAGGGTTGGACTGGGATTAAAAAAAATCAGCCCTGGACGCTCTCTCTCTCTCTCTCTCTCTCTCTCTCTCTCTCTCTCTCTGACCTGGAGCCTCAACACCTCCAGCCTGATCAAGAGGGCCCAGAAGCGTCTCTTCTTCCTCAGGACATTAAAACAGAACGGAGTCCCTGTTTTACTGTGTGTTTTGCATTTTCGGTGAAAAGTTCTTTAAAATCTTTGTGCCACTGATGGTTATAATTAGAAACTTCCATGACACAATAAGGGCAGAGGGAATTTACAGGCAGTGGTTTATCTTTAGGAGCTCAGATGAGATTATTATTATTATATATTCATGATGTTTTCTTTTTCTCCCCCAACTTGAGCAGATAAAAAAGTGCATTGAACTCCTAATGATTGCATCTCTGTGTCTTTTCATTTTCAACATTTCTCCCTTAGCAGAGCATAGTTATGATTACTGAGAACCATCATGCTTCTGTTATGTTCCACAGATCCACTCCTGATTATGTTGCATCCAAACGCCAAAACAATTCACTGGGTTGTTTTGAATGCCAACATAGTGGAGTTTTAAAAGAATACAATTTGGAACATGTTCCTTGCTATTGCTCAGTACACAGTTACAACATGCTTTGTAATTATGATTGAAGAATGGATGAAGATGAAGACTGCAGTACAGTCAGAAAGGACTACAGAGAATGAGTCATTGGAGGAATGAGTTACTTCCACTCAGCGTCGATGCAGAGACAGGTTATGGGATATAAAGCTGGTTTACATGCTGGAGGGTCAATAAGGTCAATAATGAGGGTTAATAACATCCTACTGATGTTATTTTAAATACAATTATAGTGCCCCGGGGTCAGTAGGTGGTTATACCTCTGGACTGTCATTACAACATGTCCGTGTAGCTTCAAACAACAACTATACAGGCAGAGCTCCTGGACAATATCACAGCAGGGGTCACCACAGGAAGCAAAGCTTTATTTGTACAGCACTTAATAAAACCAACATTACAAAGTGCTTTACAACAACCACAAACACAATGGAAACACATACAGTATTGTATAAATAAAACAGGCCTGCATATCCAATAAAAGATCTAGAAAGCACTCAGAGAGCACTTATACCTCCACCAACGCCATTCTCATTAAAATTTTGGGGCTCTGAGAGAAGAAATGGACACACTCATGAATGTGCACAATACATGCATCCCCTTTTGTATCACCGCGAGGATTGTAACAAAAATATAAACGCAACGCTTTTGTTTTCAGTCCCATTTTACATGAGTTGAAGTAAAATAGACTTTGTCAAAGCACACAAAAGTCTTATTCCACTTAAACGTGTTTAAATCTGTGTTAGTGACCTTTTGCCCCTGATGGAGATAAATCCAACCACCTGACATATCAAGATGCACACAGGTGCATGCTGGGACGGTCACAATAAAAGGCCATAATGACACAGATGGGAGGGAGCGTGCATTTGGCATGATGACTGCAGGAATCTCCCCCAGAGTTGTTGCCTGCAAAGTGAATGTTCATTTTTTATTTTTTTAATATTTTTTTTACCATAAGGTGTCTTTAATGTTGATTCCAACATTACCTCACAACCGCAGGCCACATGTACCCACAGCAGCCCAGGACCGACACAGCTTCTCCACCTGTGAGATGGTCTGAGACCAGAGTCCCAGACAGATGAGGCAACAGCTGGTTTGTATAACCAAAACACTCTCATACTAACTAACATACTAACCTTCATGCTCATCATCCTCACTCAACCTGACTGTAGTTCATTGTCATAGCAAAAACTCATCTTCGATGGCATCTGGTACATTGGAGAAGAGTTCTAATCACGCTGAATAACAGTTTACGTGGTGTGGGTGAGCGGTTTGCTCTTGGCCAATGTACAATTTACTACATCTGTGTCATTGTGTTGTGTGGTAAATCAATTTGAATGACTCTGAAACTACATTAAGTCAGTTACATAGTGGTGTCAGTGCCATGTCCAAATAATTATTTTAATTTCAGAGATAATTGTTTTTTTAATCTGGACCCATATATTCCACATAGTGGTGGAACACCATGAGTACTTTGGGTATTTTTCTTTTTTTTAAAAGACCTAAAACCATAAAAAACAAGAGTGGTAGGAAATCATGTCAACATAAATAAGTCTTCAGAAGTAATTTAAAAGAAGGTATTGATTTATCAGGCTGCAGCTCCTCAGGCAGGTCGTCCCACAGGAAGCAGAGCTCTAGCAGCGAATGCTTTTGTCTGCAGGAGTGAGCTGAGAACAGTCAGCAGGATTTTCCTCCTCATGCAACCTGAATTTTGACACAGGTTGCTGAGCTGTATGTCATGCTGCACCATGGGTTCACAGCGAGCACCCTGACAGTCAAAAACGTTGATTGGTCCTAAAAAGTATGTTTAACCTGTATGTGTGTTATGTGGGGAGGAATAAACACAGATAGTGTGTATGTGTACTTCACTGACAACTAAACACCAAGAATGATCTGGTCAGGTAACTCATTCCTCACCAAGGATGCCGCCTGCTTTTTTCAGTGCTGCTGTCCATACATGTTCTTGTCAGTGTGTTTGTTTGTGTGGTTCTGGAAATGGTCCCAGGTTTGGTCAGTTCTCATGTCCACGTTGTATTAGCTTTCACTTCACTTCACTTTCTTGCACCTGGCAGGGGACTAATAATACTGACCAGTAACTATAATTGCTGTCACTATGGAGGATCACAGGAGGGGAGGACATTGTGGGGGATTCATGTGGAAACATCTACAAGACTGAGGAGATATAGCAGAAGTACTAGATGATGATATGCACTCATGAACCAGAGCAAAATCAGGTTAGATCAGTAAAAATAAGCCTCCTCCACAGGCTGCTCACCTGCTGCTGAAAAAAATAAAGTTGTGTTTTTAGGGAGACTATGCAAAATATCCTGCTGATGTAGAAAAGGGGAAACATAAATACATACCTGAGGTGTATGTGTGGGTATGTATGTCTATAAGTGTGAGCTAAAAAGACAGTATTAGCGGCTATGAGTAGAAACGTCTATTGTAAAGACTTCCATGTTTGATACTCAGTGATGACACTCTGTTATCTGCAAAAGGTCACCTACCAAGAAGATGTTAACATGAAGTCATTTAAAGTGTTTGGACAACAGATTAATCTGTGGATGAAAGCCTCAAGAATATATACATAGTTCTGCAGTATTACAAAGTCTGTGAGGAGCTTCTTTGCAAGACAGAGGACACACATATAGACCACATTCTGATTCTGCACTGACCTCTGAGAAAATAAGCCTTCACAGCTTCCGAGGCATCAAGTCAGTGTTTCACTCAATAAGCATTCTGCAGAGACGTAATGGACTTCTCTTATCTGAGCCAATAAATGTTAAAAAGCTTAATGGGCCTGATGCACAGCCCTGAGGTACATCACAAAAAAGGCACACACAAATATTTTCCACTCATCGTCCTCTCTGGGAATTAAGGTAATATCTGGTAGTTTGAATTATGCTGACGGGGAATTACATGAGACGAGGTAATCTAGGAGTGAGATCCATCAGTGATAGGCATACCCCTTCTATGCATGTTCAGCCAGCCTGATGTGGTGTGTATATCCGCTTAGCCGTCCTCCATCTGATAGCACCGACGTTTTAATTTGCCAAGCCTTAATGCTGAAAGATCGGAGGTCACCTTCAACACTGAGACGCTTCTGCAGATTCTCTCTTCATTTCACAATTTCTAGAGTGATAACGCCTCTCTCGGGTAGAATGGTTTCAATAGAAGCCAGTCATACTTTAAGAATATCAAAAAGCAAGACAAAATATCTCCCTTCTAAAAGCCCACTGTTTCTCTGTCATAAATTTATGATTGCTGCTGTTAGAGTTCAGTAAAAGTGATCGCTGGATCATTGGAAATCAGCCATGTGGAACATTGCAAAAGCTGAAAAAGATGAGGAAGGCCCACACCGACTGTCAAATACAGAGTAAAAGAGAAAATGTATGCAAACCTGATATCGGTGTGTTGACAGTGAATGAGGCTGCATTCACTGTCTGCTGCCACACCCTTAGTAGAAATGAAGTATGGCTGAAAGACATCAGCAAATGTTCCTTTTTCACGGACAACTGGAAACACTGTGGTTTGATTTGATCCTTTATCTCCTCACCGATACGACCATAATCTCCTGGATAACATATTCATAGATCTCCATCCTGACTGGTGCAGTAGCCATGTTTAAAGTGTGTTATGAACTGCTGAATACATTTGGGCTGTGCAGAATATTGAGGTCCAATACAGCACTCATCAAACTGGGGAGTGTTACATAATTCCACTCTACTTATCCGACTAGCCTCCAGGCAGATGCATAATAGATGGGAGCAAATATGCGGATAAACTCTGGGACGTAATGAATCCATTTCTTAGAGCACATCAAAGCTTTCCTGGCAAACAGGAGTCGTTATGGCCACCAAATACACAAGTACAGATGTGAACACATGCCATGGGATTGGACGACACAGGAAAGTGGTCAGAGTGAACCTGCAGAGTTCAGGAAAAGATGGTGGTTGAGTTGAGAAAGTCAGAATGCTCCATCTTGCTTAAAGTCATCTTGACTTTCTCAACATTGGACTTACAAGCCTAATAGTTCAGTTCCGATTTTTTGTTCAGACTTTTTGGTTATCTTGACGTTTCTCATTCATAATTATGTTCATCAACATGTCTCTGGCTCTGATGTGAACTATCCTGTCCTCCAAAAGGGCAGGCATGCTCACATTGGTACGTTTTTGCATGAGTTGTCTTCATCACCAACGAAATAAAATGTTACACTTGTGGGAAAACTCATAGCTTTCAAACCTAAACCTAAATGACATTTTGCCTCAACCCTCAAACACCTCCCTGTCAAATGTCAGCCTCCCATCACAAAAACTATGGTTGTCAAAGCGCGTTTTGTGGGCTGACCGACAAAATGACAGAGAGACATAGAGCTGCTGGTCACAGCTACTAATTTGTTGACATTTGTTTAGATATTTCAGTCCAAACCAAAGTCATAGATCGACTGAGTGACTGTCATGAAACGCTGTAACTCAGGCTTCAAGGGCAGAATGCATCATCAACTAATCAACCAGCAGTTTAATTCCCAGATCTGGCTACATGTCAAAGTTTATGGAGCAATAATGGATGAATGTGGTCCTTATTCAGGAGTAGTTTCTGGAGAATAGTATGGCTCCATTAGGCAGCCAGCAGACACCTCGACTCACCAAAGGTGAGAACTGATTTACAGTGTTCTCCATTATACTGTATATACAGTAAAAATGCATAATTTTGCCATCCTGTTCATATTAAATATCAAAGGCAAAATAAAATCACCAAAGTTTGGTATCACAATACCCTTAATACCAGGAAATTACATAACATTATGGGACTTGTTTACAAACTAATTGCATTATTAAATGGCCTTAAAATGAAAATAATCATAACACATTATCTGGTTACCAATGGGCATGGGTTTGTCATGCAGGAAAAACACTGCAGCAACAAACCTGATCAATGATTGTCAGTTTCTGCCGCCCCAAGATAGCAACATGCCAACAACACGCTTGACCTCATCTTATTTTAAGACCAACACTCCTATAGGGGCACAGATGGGTGACAGGATATCTGCCACTGCCAAGAGGGCGATTGGAATGAAAATGAGTTGTAGGAGAAACTGGTAACGACAGTCTCTGTGCACCAGGCAGAAGATGGAGGCCACAGTTTAAAAATAGACAACCACACACAATGAAAATCACACAGTCACACAAACCTTCAGGTATTTTTGACAAGGCAAGTTCTTCGTCTCTTCTTCTTTGTTTGAATCAACACACACCATGATACCTTCAACTGAAATCACACATTCACATAAACGCACCACATACAGCCAGAGAGGCCCGAAGCATCTGTTAGGGGAAACCTCTGAATCCCACAGGGTGATGGAACGACTGAGTGGGACTCATTCACTGATTACTCAAAGACATTTGGTTTTCCAGAATGGCAGAGAAGAGGATCATTTCATCTCCTTCTCCTCTGGATGGGGCTTCATTTGATGGAGCACACATCGCCTTATACACACAGGCCTGGACAGGATTTACAACAATGCACTCCACCTCTGGGTGAGATTTCAGTTTAAGAGCAGCTGAGAGATGTGTGTATTTTAAAAATGTAAATTTAAAAATGAAAGTGCAGTTTGTCAGTGTAGCATCTAATAATCCTGAGTGCCATCACACAGCCTCTCTGATGGGAGGTTTGTTCTACCGGAGGAGTAGCAACACTTATCTGCTCCATATCCTTATCTGTGCTTTTAAAACGTACATCAGGCATAAAGCAGTCAAATGGTGTCATAACCACCTCAGAGCTGTTCAAACAGATGGACAGGTCTGAGGCCTTCAAAAATCTGCTTCAATAAGAACTGAAACCTTTAAATAAATAGTCCCATTTCAGTCTCTGAATTTAATAATGCATGGTCAGTGCATTTCTTTTGGTCATTTGATTTCCTTTCCAGAAAAGGTATTAAAAACAAAACAATTAGTAGTACTATGATTTTCTTTTTAAAATGTAAAATTCAAAATTGAAATGTTAGTTGTTTTTCTTTCTCATGTCAGTGATGTGTTAAATTTAAAACATGTTCCATTTGTATAACAAAAACTAAAATGCAGGGTTTTTTTGCCTGTGAGTCAGACGATGTTTCTTTAGATGGGACTAAAATATCTCTGGAACTCTGGTCTTTAATTATTTTAGATATGACTAAACAAGGTCTGTCATCCACACAAATCTACCTGCAGCTGACAGAAACATTTACATAAATCTAGTCACTACTTGGATTCTATGACCATCTATTCATGCTGTTACGGCACCAGTGGTTTAAGTCAAAAAGGACAAAAGTCTCATATTATACAGTAATAATTTCCCTTTATTATATGACACACCATGAATTGTTCTAGTTGAATTTGGTGTCACAAGATAAGCTCTAATTTTCACACTAGAAATTTAAAGGGAAGTCCAGTTTAAATTGCAGAATTATATTCATCACTTCCTCATATTTCAACTTTAATTTCTTTTTCTTTAAGACACTGATTATAACTGTGTAAGATTTTGAGTTATTACACTGTAAAATTCTTCACAAAAAACTGGCAAGTAAGCTCAAATGATATGGTATCATACATAAATTTCACAAAACTGTACAGTAAAATAACTAAAAGGTTTACATCATTATGGTCAGGGTCATCTTGAAAAGGATTACATCAAAAAAGAAATTCCTATTTAAAAAAAAATTAAATTATGAATTTTGTGGATGACAGACTTTCTTTAGCCATGTTTCAAATATAACATTAACACCGTCTGGCACACTGGCAAACCCACACTTGCTACTCGTCTTATAAATTACAACATCTCAAAATATAAAACAAAACGGGCCTTTTTTTTCAAAATGTTCTTCTTTTTTTATCATACCAAACAAAGGATGAAAATCAAATTCTTTCTTAAAATGTCACTTTATGACCATCAAAAAGAAAAATGTGTTATGTTACAGATCATTTTAATTTTATATGTTAAGACCAGCCTTCGTAGGACAGGCCTCATCAGGGCTGCAGAGTAAAACAGCTAATGCACAAAAGGAAGAATCAGCGTTGCTGTAAAATAAATTACTTCACATATGATCATGTTTTCTGCAGGTGGACTGGAGTTTTCACTGTATGAACACTTCATGCGCTTTTTACTTCACATTTATTTGACACCTCTAGTTACTAGTTACATCTTAAATTAAGATTTAAAATTTAATACGCTAGTAGAATATGATCTCATTGCATTCATATTAATGAGACATTTAAGCCTGGGTAACAGCAACACCGTCTGGCATACTGGTAGTCACACATGTGGCACTTTGATGTTGTCAATGATCACATCCTGTCTCAAAATATGAAGAAAAAACAGCCCGTCTTACAACTCTGTTTTCTAGTGATTTGTTATTATTAAAAAATAAATAAATACAAATCAGACAATTTTTTTTATTTCACAGATCACTTTCTGACCATGAAAAAGAAAAATGTCTCATGTCTAAACTTTAATATTTGTAATATATGTATGTTGTATGTTGTATTTGTATTGGAGAGAGAGAGAGAGAGAGAGAGAGAGAGTGAGAGAGAGAGAGTGTGTGAGAGAGAGAGTGAGAGAGAGAGTGTGTGAGAGAGAGAGAGTGAGAGAGAGAGTGTGTGAGAGAGAGAGAGTGAGAGAGAGAGAGAGTGTGAGAGAGAGAGAGAGAGGGGCCAACAGCTGAAGCCCAAAGTGGGAAAGATGAATGATGGAGTCTAAATGAAATGTCATTCCCAGTAATGGGAAAAAGTCCCAGCCAGAAAGCAGGTCACTTAGATTGCAAAGGATACACTTAAGCAGTGTTGCCTGGAGCACAGTGTGCTTGACAAAACTGTTAACATTAACTTACCAAAATCAAAATGAATGGAGGGAGGACAAAGGGGGGAGGGAAGGGGAATAAAAATGCATTGCTTTTCGCCTGCGACCTGTGCAGCCTGGCTGAAATACAACGCTTATGGGTGAGACTCACAATCCAGACAGCGTCCATGCAAACAGACACCTTTGTCTCTCTCTCTCTCTCTCGCTCATGCATATCATATGTCATCTGTTTTTTGGCTCTGCAGCATTAAAGCATGAGTCAAACTGTGTCTGGCAGCTGTACATTGTTTCTCAGAGCTCAGCTTTGTTGGTCCTTTGAATAGGTTGTTGACTACAATAGTCACGTCCACCATGAGTGAAAAATGGAGGCTCCAAACCAGCATTACAGAGCATGCTCTGTCTTTGAAATACACACATCGCCCCTGGCAGAAATCAATAGGAGGAGGATAAAATGCACTTCCATTTAATTAAGATAACCAGCTCGTTCTCGCTCATAATCTCTCTTTCCTCCTCCGTCTCTCTCTCTCTCTCCCCCTCCGTCTTTCTGTGCCACTACCCGTGTCAGTCCCCTCTGGGGGTGGTGAGAAATGTTGTCGCTTGGAATCTGGATTTAATCGTTTCCCAGATCGACGCCATGTTTTTCTTCCCCCGAAGCGTGTTCTCACTCCCTCCCTCACCCCCCACAACCCTCCTCTTTGAAATGCCGTCTGGGGAGTGTTCTGCAGCTGAAATGTGTTTGCTCTGGGGCAATTGGACTACAGAGGTTGACATCTTCAGATGTGCGGGTTACATTTTGTTGTGTGGGTCTGTGGGACAATGCAGCAGGACTGCTGGACGGTTTCCAGCTGACATTTTGTCATAAATAGCTCGTGTGTTCATTTGGCTTCTGAAGACTTTGAATATCAGACAGAAGAAAAAGAAATGTTTCAAATTAACTGTTCTTATAGTAACACAGGTTATACATTTAAAAATGTAAAATAGTCCTGCATAATAGCATTATTTTAAACATAATTCCATATTATTGTTGCTTTTCATTTATTAACTACCTCCACTAACAGAGTTGGGCAGAGGTCATGTGATCAAAGATGTTGATTTATCTATTTGTGTACAAGATATCTAAAAAAAACTACTAAAGTATTTTAATGAAATTTTGTGAAGGATTGGGACAAAGAAGATGAGTTTGAGGCATATTTTAATTTTTTTGTGAATTGTCTCTAAATAAGATGTAAATAAAATGTATCTGTCAGTAAAACCAGCATATCACTGACTACCTTATAACATACAAGAGAACCTTTAATACAATATACCAGTGACTGTCTGCAGGCCACATCTGATCCATAAAGCTTCCATACATTATTATTAGCATAACATTATTAGGTTTGAGACCAGTCAAAATGAGCCAAATAATCATAATTAATAGTTCATACATTCTACAGAATCAGGTTATTTTCCAACTCCATCCTCTCTACTAAGAGGCCCACATGACCGTGTCTGTGTGCAAACATAAAGCTAGTTTAATGCTCACAAAGTGGAAATGAAAGTGTTCTTGTTAAAATGGATTTAAAAAATTTAAAAAACGCTGAGCTTCTAGCAGCATGCTGCAGTGCAAAGGACTCCAAGGCTGTCAGTAGTTGCAGCACCACCACCTTTACACCTGAGCAGCTGCACCACTGACCATCTCTGCAAGACAAATGATCGGCTCATTGTGAATTAGATGCATGCATAAATCCACAACACCACTGTTAGTCATCTCTGTCAAAACCAAATCCTGTAACAGCTGTCTATCAGCAGGCCTCTGAATGAAGAAATGGGTCAACTTGTCAGTGTGATCAATACATTCATTATTCCATTTGGTATCACAGTGAGATCATTAATGGTGACATTGTACCCAACACATAGGACACACTATGGTGATGTCGCCTTGCTTCACTTAGACCTGCCTCATGCTAATTAAATAACACAACCTAACTCCTTGATGCAGGAAACTAGTGTTGGGAACCAAAACTCGGTTCCAAATTAGAACTGAATCCAAAATGTAAAAAAAAAAAAGATTTCGGTTCTTACTGGTTCCTGCAAGGACGTACGTAGCTATCTGGCAGCACCTGTCTACGTGAATACCTGTCTCACTGTATCACGCATCAGTGCAGCAGCATGTCCATTGGTCTAGATATGAGCCAGCATGGATGGCTGACGTCACAACAATGCAAATGATGGTCTGCATTGAATGGTCTAAAGTTTGGCTTCACGGTGTTAGTCTTGTTTGATGGCTTGCGGTCTCCGAGCCCATCAGCCCGCGCTACTTAGCACCTCGCTAGCACCTCCAGTCATGATGCAGTAATTATACAGCTTTAAATGTTGCATGGTTAGTTTAAACAGCAGTATTTAAGATGTTTTTACAGGTGACCCTGTCTCAGGTACTGATGTATGTGGTTAAAGACAGTCTGTCTGATGAGGCTGCAGAGAAGTTGTGTTTCCATTAGTAATGTTGCTGCTGCTAAAGTGTAACATAAAGCACAGCTGCTGCACATCAGTCCAGGCTCAATTCACCTTTACTTCAATAACTGCTGTTTGACATCCACTCGTGTTTTTCTTACTAGAGTGGAATTATTTCTGATAATTTAAATATTCATGTTACTGATTTGACTTCTTCCCTGGAGTCTTTGTGCTTTCTCATCCCGCAGGTCACCGTGGACCAATCTACTGCTGGGACCATGGTTGACATCATCATCATCATCATCGTCATGGTTATTGGTGCCATATAAATAAAGTGATTTGAATTGAATTAAATCTCTATGAATAAGGCTGTATGAGTGTGCATCAGTGTGTGTGAGTGATACACACAGACTGGAATGGTTAGAAGCAAAGAATTCCCAGGGCTCATCATCTCCAGATTATCATTGTCTCCTGAAGGTTAGTAAGAATGCACACCTCTGTAGAGCAATGAAACCTGATTAGCTGATTAGCATGGACTAGTACTATAATGTCACCACAGTTCATTACCCAATGAGTGAGTTCATCATCTACCCACAGGAAACATTGTTCCTTCCACACACACACATCACACACACAGACGCAGCAGCTACACACACTATGACAATGATCCAACTTTAAACTGGAGGATTTTTCACACATTGCGATAATACATTAGACCCAATTAAGAAGCTCAAAGATATCGAAACAGACAGAAAACAGACAATTTGACTAAAAGTGCTGTTTCATATCATCAAAGCATGAACAGAGCCAAAGAGTCCAGACTATAGTCTGGTTCATTATTCTTCACAGCTGGCTTCAGGTTAGTATTACTGTTCCAAAAGTTACATATTCTAGTCCTCTTTAATCTTCTACATGAAGAAACTTTGTCTTAACCATTAGAAACGGTCACATAAAGAATCAGGTCATGATATTTTCCTGGTTCTGCTGTGGGAGATGATCCATGCTATTACAGCCACAACTCAAAAAAAGATGAGACACTGTGTAAAATGTGAATAGAAACAGAATGTGATCATTTAATCAACATTGAAACCACATATTTAAATGAATTTAGCACAAAGACAACATGTCAAATGTAGAAAATGAGGGATGTCTATGTTTTAGGTGATAACATGCAGAAATAAAGAAAGTCAGAAAAAAACCAGACAAATAAACTAATAAATATATACAGTATCAGTGGAGCTCATCACCTGTTTGGGTCGGATGTAATTCAGGCAAGATTTGTAGGATGGTTGTATCAAGTTTGTGTTCATTCATTCCTACATGTACATTTGTCTTTTGTACATTTGTTTTTTTTCTCCTCTCTCTCCTCTGTATGCTTTTATTTGAATGTGTACTTGTGTTTGTGGCTTTAACTCACCAGCAGCAGAATGATGAGTAAATTTTACCGAATTGTTCGAGTCTTTTTTTGTACAACATTGTTTTTCCATTGAGATATGTTGTGCTGGAAATCCAGGCATTGTGAGCCATTGATTTTTGTTGTTTTTCAGTAGTAGTTTTCTTGGCGTTAGGCAGGGCTTCTAGTAGGGGCACTGTGATTTCTTTTCAGTGTAGGTCTAGTGTGTCCAGATTGCCTCGTATGCATGGGGGGGATAAGGAAAGGTTACAGTTAAACATCAGGGATAATAGTGTGGTTCCTTCTTTCCGGAAATGTTGAACCGGTACAGAGTCAGAGTGCTCAGAGGAGTTCATCAGTTGTGTTGACTGAACAATGAGTGCATGTGTCTGATTCAGTTGTGTGTCTTCTATGGATGATCTTACACTATATTAACCTTATGTTATTATTCCCGGATGTGCTGAAGATGTTTTTGCAGATTTTATTCCAGAAGTGGTTGTTTGTGTGTCTGCTGAGGTGTTTTTCCCATTTGTTTATTGGGATGTGAGGCGAGTCATCAGTAGAAGTACAAAACGTACATGTTTGACTTTATCTGTACTGTTTTGACATGAACAAGAAAACAGCACTGTGTAATGTGTTGGTTTTAAAAATGCCCCTCACTAGAAGTGTTTAACGTTTCCTACCATTGGCTCAGCTTGTAATGTGTTATTTTCATCATAGAGAATCTTATGTACAACCTCAAAATCTAGAATAATGTCTGTTTCCAAACAAGCATAAGTTTTTATGCCCATTACACTTTGTCATCATAATGTAATATTTTTTTTAAAATCTGGTCAATTAAACAATTAAATCAGCCCAATTGATCTTTTCACATAATTAATTTTACTGGTTCAAAAGACTCAAACCTTAAAATTCTGTAGCTAAAAACAAATAGAAACAGAAGGAAGAAGAGCAGCAGACAGGAGGACATGGTAACAAACTGACCATGGTTTGTCAGTCTCTCTCGTCTGGGTCTGTTGTTTTTATTACCACTGCTGTTTCCTGGCAGGTCATCTCTGCCAACACAGGACATGACTTAGTATGAGACTGCATGAAACGCTCGGCTGGGAGCCAAAAGCTGTTTCCCTCTAAATCACAAGGTGCTTGTGTTTTTTTCTGTTTTTATATTCCTTCTCTTATAAATAGATGATACATTAATATGATGCACAATGCATCACGTACAGCATGTACAGTATATCCACACATATATCCACACAGTACAAACATAACGTTAACCACACACAACGTCCTCCATGCAGGACCAACAGTTTAACCAATGAATGAGTTCTTACCTCAATCATTTAAAAAAAAGTCCACTTCAGGACAGGAAGCAAACACAAATACTAGTTGACCAACAAAAATAAAAAGCAAAGTTATATAGAAAAGCTTAGTGATTCTGTGAAATCTCAGGATTGACCTCCTTTAGTCTGGACACTGAGCTCCTGTCACCTCCAGGTGACGGCCAGGCTGGGGTCGAGGCCCCATATAAAGTGATTGTGTAGAAAAGCTGAGTTATGAATAAGCTCAGTGAGTCACTCAGGAAGGACTGAGCCTCTTCTGCTGTAAGTAATGTTAGACCTGCACATTTTCTGAATCATTAATATTACTTGGGTATAGATGTGGCAGCTGCCTATTCCTGGTATACAGTATATACTATTATATGCAGTAATATTCACCCACTACTGCAGTAATATGTTTTATCAGTGGATCTTCTAATCTCTAATATCTAATTTTTGAATTTTACATTTCTGACCGACTTAATATTCATCTGATGTTTCTTATAAAAAACCTCTAGTTTTTAAAGAAAATCATAAATTATCATTCAATGTAATATTGAATTGTATTTTTCCATGTACCTCCTAATCTATGTTCAGGGTTCAACTATAAGTAATGTCTTTAATTTGTTTAATTCAGGTACACTGTTTCTGTTTTGTTTGCAAAAAAAAAAAAAACAAGCAGACAAGACAACCTGTAATAAGTTCTGATATAATCTGAACAGAAATATTTTTGGTTTGTGGCCACCATGCTTACATAATATTTAACATAACAACAAAATAGTTTACTCTTGAGCTTAAAATCTAATAATGCAGCAACATAACACAATCAGAGGCAATTAAACTACATACAAGCAAAAAAAAAAAACATTTACCAAATAACCGAATAAATAAACTTCATTCTTCCTATAGAACAGTATCTGTGAGGTTGCCTTGAGGTCACCAGAGCTCACATTAAGTTAGTAACTAAGTCTTATCATAACTTATAATAATGACAAACATAACAAAACAAAATCAGAGTTCTTTAAAAGAATAGTTGACCAAAAATATTATTCAAAAGAATTGGAACAGGGACGAGTATGTAATAATAGAATTTTCATTTTAGGGTGAATTCTTCCTTTAAAGAAAACCACCATCATCCAACAGATGACAATCATTTCCAGTTTGAAACCCTTTGACTCAGATGAAGTCTCAGACGGTCTTGCTTTGTCCTCATGCACCTCATTAATCCAATGAGGCAAAGCCTCTCCAGGGTTTTACAAAATACTGCATTTTACCTTATTCTGAATGCCTCAGGCTCCCCCATCCTCCCCCCCTCCCCTCCGTCACTGATGCTGGGTTGTCCCCACCCTCCATGTCTGGCTCACTCACCAGCACTCAGTCAAGCGCACAAAACACAACTGTCCAAGTATCCAGGCCACCAACCCCCAACATGTCTGTTCTGGTGCAGCCTAAAACCATCATAACATGACTGATCCTCTCATGAGCAGGTTCACTAGGTTCTCCTTTACTGTACTATTAGATGTGCCTCTATAGCAGCTGGGTAACACAGAAATAACAATAATAAAATATAAAATAATTAAAATAATAAAATATCTGGTAAAGAGATGTTAACTTGATTTGTATGAGTTTAAAAAGGAGTTTATATTTCATCATTCCCTTGGGTCTGCAGAGATCTGGTTCATCACAGAGTCTGTAGAAACTCTCAAAATTCAACAAGGAAGAATTTCCCTTACAAATGATAAACTTTAATAGTTTAATAATATACAGAACTACATTAACATATAGATAAATGATGACTAACAAACACTAGAGGGTAGTGATCAACCATTGCCATATCTTGCTTACTGTATTGTAAAATTTATATGTAATTCTAGTACGCAATTCATAGTTAAATCACACACCAGTTTAGTGTACTGAATAATATGCTGGGAAGGAAACTCAGACAGTCAGTGGCAGCTGTGTGTTGAGGTTGAGTTACACTAAAGTAAATATATGAGTTCACATCGTCCAAGACTGTGAAAAAAGCCCACTTATTGCCAACAAACTGATGTTGATGAAGCTGTATAGACGCCTCATTTTGTTGTTGCTCATCTTAAGCAAACAGAGCTACCTGCAGAAGTGCTGTTTGCTGCAGAAGTGCTGTTTGCTGCAGAAGTGCTGTTTGCTGCAGCTGCTGCACGAAACCTGGCTCTCAAACACTCAGCGTTTAGATATATTAAGTCAGATGGTTTTTCAGGTTAGGTGTGCTGCCCTGGCCAGCTTAGCACTTCACACAACAGATATTACAGACAATGCAAATAAAAAAGTTGTCTGCGTTCAGAGTTGAAGTGCTGCCATAGTTGCAGGGCTGATGCATTAACAGTCTGTCTTTCTCTCTATACTCTCAGCCACAGATTGATTTAACATGAATACTCTGAAGTAATGCCATTACTCAGTTGGTACCCTTAAAAGAAGAGTTTTGTATCTATTACTCTATTCTGGTCATTTCATGAATATTTTCAGAGGATTAAAATCAATTCTGATGATTTTAGTGGACGATCTGTCAATTTAATGAATCACATTCATCACTGGTGAACTGGAAGTGATGAATGATGATGATGGCAGCTAGACATATTTTGTTAAACCTAGGGAAAATGATAACAAAAATAATAATAATCTTTATAATAATCTGTCATCGCTGGCTCACTGAGGGTTTAACACACATTTTCATGTCTCCACTCAAACAATTGTTTATTTTTTTGTTCCACTAGCAAGAAAGTACAGAGACCAGGAGAGAGCATGGCAACAAAGGAAATTAAAACGCACACGAGTAATAGTGAAAGACATGAAAAAAATGTTTTTAAAATAATTTAATAATAAGAAATAATGATAAATTAATAAATAAATAATAAGAAAGACAAGAACAAGTTTTATAATGATCAAAGCATGTATGCAATATGAATGTTGATCTTTTCAGTGATGTAAACCAAAAGTTATCTTTGAAAATCTTTGAAACTTTTATGCCGACATGAACGAGACGTCTCTAATAAATTGCTAATGCCATTCTAACCAGCATAGGAGACGGTGAAGTTTGCATTAAGACAGTGAGAATGACTAGAGAAGGAAGGTAATAAGGATTACATTAGAGACTGGCGGTGAATTAAAGACAAGGCCAAAGGTCTGGAGAACAATTAAGGAGTGAATGAGGAGTAAAACTGAATATGACAACAGAGACAGCAGGAGAAGGCAAAGAGATAACAGGAGCAGAGCAAGTCCAACAAAAAGCAACCTAAAAAATAAATAAATTAAATAAGCTAAAAATCATTTGTTTTCAGCCCCTGGCAGTGAAACGTGACTCTGACCTCTGAAAGTTTCTTCTCTCTCTACCTGCTGCCATGCTACCAGAGCCAGTGGAAACCCATAATACAGTGGAGCCTTTGGTCTGCCAAACAGCAGGAGACGAGGAGCCTGATGCCTAATAATGTCCATCTCACTCTGGGATTAGACACAGCAACAAGGAAGAGGGACAGGTGGTGAGGGAGGAGGACTCTCCGGGAGCTCATACAAGTGTGGTTCTGTGAATGGGGGAAGCCGTGACCGGGACCAAAACACAAAACACACTGGGACCAGTTACTGCAAGGAAAACACCTTAATACATGTAAAAATACTGCAGGTCTAACACTTTCTACCAACGCAGGACCTGTTAAGTACACACTCTCATACTGATTCAGGTTTGTGTGTGTAGGAATACTTTTCCCTCATTGAGTCTTAGGCTGGGGGTGAGTGTTCTCTTGGTGCCGGTACCAAGCCCAGATATCAGGGAGGGTCTCATCAGGAGGGGGGAAAAAACCTGTACCAGTTCAACAATGTGGATGAGACAGGAGAGGAAGAAGAATCCAGTGTGGAAACTCCAACATGACAGCTCACACTGTATGAGCTGTATGCGTAAAGTAGGCCCGTCAATCCTGGTGGACAAGTCAGGTATTGACACTTGTCAATAAAGATTCATTTGAATGCCCTTCAGAGGGATCACTGTATGTATAAGGCAGGAATGTGTGTCATCTACAGCGGTGAAAAGTCTA
This sequence comes from Chaunax sp. Z400, assembly GCA_037577475.1. Classification (NCBI taxonomy): domain Eukaryota; kingdom Metazoa; phylum Chordata; class Actinopteri; order Lophiiformes; family Chaunacidae; genus Chaunax; species Chaunax sp. Z400. Next base: position 25,217,930 of record CM075194.1, read on the forward strand.
ACAAAAACAGAGAGACCCCAGCATGTATGGATTCACAGGGGACAACATGCAGGGCTGCACTCACAATGTTTGGTCTGGTTCTCAAAGGAGACCCTGAAGATGTTGGTTGATGCTCATCTTTTGAGCTGCATGAAGCAGACATGTTTTAGGTCAGAGGTTCCTGAAATGTTCACACCCCCAACCCCAAAATAACAGTATCAGAGGCTCGTGACCCCCTCTATGCCCAGAGGTGGTGGAAGCGTACAAACATTAAATGCACACAAACTAATAGGCTTATTCAAACACACAACACATAAGAATTATGGCTAAAATAGACTTGATTTGATTTGATTTCTGGGAACAGTCTCCATATTATCAACAGTCTCCATATTATCAACAGTCTCCATATTATCAACAGTCTCCATGCAGACCATCAGAAACTTTCCTCGTTTAACAAAAGCCACAAACGTCTCATTAATTCATGATATTAATGACTTCTTCCTCAGTCTTTGTGTGCAGGTCACCATGGACTGTGATTGGATCTACTGCTGGGATCCTAGGTGACACCCACTGACATCATCATCATCATCATCACCGTCGTCATCATTATTATTATCAGTATAGTTATTGTAGTAGTTATTATAAATACCACAAACTGTAATATCTCTATTATAACAGCTGTTTTTGTTCTTGTGGTTGAACATGTCCACATAAAAACACAAAGTACAACGTCATCAGGTTCACAGTATCTCAGTGACCCACCCTGTGTTTAGTTAGATTGGCAGCATTCTTACCAGCGTAAAACAACAAGACTAAATGTGCCTCATATTTTTTCACACCATCACAAACTGGTGTTGTTTGAATTGATGGATTATAGAGATTAAGGCAATAATTGGTCCTTGGGTTAAAAGAAATCTCCTCCTGTCACTGCTTCCATCAGCCAGTAGTAAGAATATAAAGCTGCTGTAAACGTCAGCGATGAGAGGAAACCTGATTTAGAGAGAAGACAGTGGAGAGGCTTGTTCTTCTGAAAACTGAACCACAAACCTCACAGCATTGTCACAAATTAAAACACACACAGTAACAAAACACAGCAACACACTTCTCCCCCCCCCCCCCCTTCTACTTCAATTAAGGTTAGCTTAATTACTCGCTTAATCCTGCAGCGTTGGTGAGACACCATTACAGAAGAGACACTGAACAGTCAAGTAAACACATTAGAGCTCTCAAACACTCACAGAGCACGCGGCGCTTTTCATAGAGGCGGAAAAGGAAAGATTTTGAAAAAGCTGTACCTTTGCTTTTAGCTAGAGGAGCAGGAGGCAGAGGAAAAAACAGAGGATCCACAGCCGACAGAGGCGGACAGAGAGAAAAGAAGAAGAAGACACATCAGTTCAAATTCTAACTCCAAAAACATCAATGTATGTGTGAATACATGTCATGATAAATCAATGTACAGGAACACAATTGTACATCACAGAACACTCTTAACATGCTAACAACATGCAGGGCTGGGCCATGTCTGGTCAATTTGTAGACGACGACGTCCACAGTGAAACACTGTGATGGACACTGACTGAGTCAAGAGGTGGAGAAGCAGGAGGATACCTCCAGCTGTCTCACCCGGCTGTCTCACCCAGCTGTCTCACCCAGCTGTCTCACCCAGCTGGGAAAATGATGGCTGTCGTGAGCCGTGAAGCGACCAGGCAGGTCAGCTCCATCCAACATATATCACTGTACCGACTGCCTCTGTCTCTAGACCACATGTTCGTTGTTCAGAGTTACTGTTTGTTTCAACTCACACTTTACCTTTTCATTAAATTAAGGATTCATTGCATGACTGCATCTGAACTTAGAGAAGCTGAGTTAACGTTATAGCGGCCTGTTTTTGGTGTTTGCATTAGCAGCACAAACCGGACTTTCTGGACACTATAGAAGTTAAGTCTGGGGTCACTAACGTTACATATTTCTGAAACGTTGCATGTGAGAGGCTTACTTTGTTTTTGCCCAGAGGCTAATCGTTGTTCAAAGGCTGCAGAACATTTGTATCCTTTAGAGACTTTGTGACATAAATCCATAATCAATTATGACATCATTCATCGACCCAACCCTTACCATGCCAGGTATTAAAGATCATTAGAATGTCACAACAACACTGCACAAAAAGAGCTGCACACAAAGCCAGAGAGCACTAACCACACACACAGAGTGAAGTTGTGTTTTAGCTTTGCCAGGTTAAAATGTACTGAAAATATCAGCATAGACTACATCTATAAATGTAGATACTGCAAATGTGTAGTTACTACATTTTGGCTTTGTTAAACAATTCAGCAGATTAATAAAATCATCATCAAAAAAATCACACCAAAAACTAAACATGCAGCTTCACACCAGAATCCAAAACAAAAGGATTCCAGGAAAGGAGAGAGAAGCATACCTTGTTCTGCCATCATATGTGCAAGGCCTTCAGAGGAAGAGAGGGATGAAAGAGAGGGAAGAGAAAAGGGAAAGAGAACACACTTGAGAAAAGACAACACTTGGTTTCAATACTCATTGGTATTGTGATGATACATGTTTTTCAGAGGAGGAAAAGCATGTCATCAGATCACACTAAGCTGACACAAAGCTTCCTGCGGCTGAGCAGGAGGCTTCTTCATAGGAAACCATGATAGAGACAGAAACACCTTTAACCTCAGCTCTACCATTAACACAGGGAGATGGTGCAGAGAGAGCACCAGTCTGATTAAAAAGATTATTTCAAGTTACCCCATAAATTCAGCAAATCACAGATCAATAAGTGAATTTATACTCATCTGTTGTTATTTACATTTGACTTAAAAACAAAAATACCAAATATTTTTAAAGTGGCCTTTTGTGGAAAAGTTGAGGTGTATCAATGTATTCAAGCAAAATCCATCTCAATGTTCTCCTCTAGTCATATCAATAAACGGATGGTAACATGTATTCATTTACTTTTCTTTCTGATTCTCTGGAATTAGTTTAACTATAACTGAACACACCTTAGTCACCATCACTTTTTAGATCCTGTATGATTCATTTTAGTCATCAGACGTCTGGATCTGAGACCAGTTCAGCTAATGTTAGCAGAGACTCTGCTCACTACCATCCCCATACTTCCTGTGTGCACTACTGAAAAGCTTTGGAGAGACACTGAATTCAAAGGTAAAACCGAGCATTACAAGCTAATATTAGCAGCCACTTTGAGCGCAGCATAAATAGTGGATTCTATAGAAGTTAACTCCAGGGTCAACACGTTTATACAACAGAACGAATGTTAAATATCTCTGAATCTGGAATTTGGTTTAACTAGTCTGACTTATGATCCTTTTTGCACCATGTTTTTTTGTTTTTGAAAGCTTTTAAATACAGTAAGTGAGTCTGTTAGACCGGAGCCACCAAACCATACTACTAATACTACTAATACTACTACATATAGGCCCATACTACTGATACTACTAATACTACTACATATAGGCCCATACTACTAATACTACTAATACTACTACATATAGGCCCATACTACTAATACTACTAATACTACTACATATAGGCCCATACTACTAATACTACTAATACTACTACATATAGGCCCATACTACTGATACTACTAATACTACTACATATAGGCCCATACTACTAATACTACTAATACTACTAATACTACTAATACTACTAATACTACTAATACTACTAATACTACTAATACTACTAATACTACTACATATAGGCCCATACTACTAATACTACTAATACTACTAATACTACTACATATAGGCCCATACTACTAATACTACTAATACTACTAATACTACTACATATAGGCCCATACTACTAATACTACTAATACTACTACATATAGGCCCATACTACTAATACTACTACATACAGGCCCATACTACTAAAACTACTACATATAGGCCCATACTACTAATACTACTAATACTACTACATATAGGCCCATACTACTAATACTACTACATATAGGCCCATACTACTAATACTACTAATACTACTACATATAGGCCCATACTACTAATACTACTACATATAGGCCCATACTACTAATACTACTACATACAGGCCCATACTACTAATACTACTACATACAGGCCCATACTACTAATACTACTACATATAGGCCCATACTACTAATACTACTACATATAGGCCCATACTACTAATACTACTAATACTACTACATATAGGCCCATACTACTAATACTACTACATATAGGCCCATACTACTAATACTACTAATACTACTACATATAGGCCCATACTACTAATACTACTACATATAGGCCCATACTACTAATACTACTAATACTACTACATATAGGCCCATACTACTAATACTACTACATACAGGCCCATACTACTAATACTACTACATACAGGCCCATACTACTAATACTACATACAAACCCATACTACTAATACTACTACATACAGGCCCATACTACTAATACTACTACATACAAACCCATACTACTAATACTACTACATACAAACCCATACTACTAATACTACTACATACAGGCCCATACTACTAATACTACTACATATAAGCCCATACTACTAATACTACTACATACAGGCCCATACTACTAATACTACTACATACAGGCCCATACTACTAATACTACTACATACAGGCCCATACTACTAATACTACTACATACAAACCCATACTACTAATACTACTACATATAGGCCCATACTACTAATACTACTACATACAAACCCATACTACTAATACTACTACATACAGGCCCATACTACTAATACTACTACATACAGGCCCATACTACTAATACTACTAATACTACTACATACAAGCCCATACTACTAATACTACTACATACAAGCCCATATGTTTGCATTGACCCAGCCTGTCTGGAAATCTGCAGCTATACAAATAATGGTGATGAATGTCATATATTTAGTTTTGGTTTGTCATTTAAACTCACCTGGTGTTTTGTTGTTGACCTCTGGAATGGAAGAAGCAGAGAAAACAAGCAAAGAGAGGCAACATTAGAAACACTCTTTTCACTTGCATGTTCACTGTCATGCAAATTGTTAAACACGTCTCAGACCATACAAATGGCTGGCAGTGGGCACAGCCATGTGTATGTCTTTTACAATGCAGAAGGTTTTAGCAACAAATCATTCAGTCCTATTAGATGAAGAGAGAAATGTGATGAAAAGGGCATCGCTTCCCCTCCACACTAAGGAAACACACACTTTAGTTTTACATGTTACCTTAAGCCACAACAAAATGAAATAAGGTTAAAAATAAAGATTTATTAAGTTCTTCCTTGAAGTGACTTGAAGTCCAAGGACAGAAACAGGCTTGAAGCTCTGCACTCCAGTCCCTAGAGGCTGAAAAGTTATGATGGATAGTTATTTTAAGGGGCCACTAAAAAAAAAAACACCTTAACCCTGGAAACCATGAATATCCACAGCAAATACCTTGGAAATATTTCAGATTTGATCAGAGATGAAAGTCTGGGGTCAATTAAATGCTCTCTGAATGCTGTTGATTTCTATCCCAATACAAAGCACCATACGTATATCATACTCTACAAAAAATAAAAATGATAGTAACATGATGTCATACTTTCTACAACAATGGAAGAGGGAATGTGAGGGAACGACATCAGAGAACCAAATGTTTTAGAGATGTTATGTTTACATTATATTATCGGCCTAATTGATGAAAAATAATAATAATAAAATTAAATTGTAACAAAATTATCAAGATTTTCAATATGCAGATTTTTAATGATGATCATGAATCAGTAACTTGCTTTAATGTAAATAATGTCTCCTAGAAATTACATTTAAAGAAATTAAAATTAGTTTATGAAAGCAAAAAATATTTATCAAGTAAACAAAATACACCAATGGAATTTTCTCCTAAGATAATGAGGAAATGTTATTAATTAATACATTGTGTAAGCTGTAAACATGTTGACACAGAACATATGAATGTTTTTGTTGTCTAAACCAGACTGAACTCTGGACTCGGTGGATTAAATGTCTTGGATTTACAGTAAAGTTCCATCAATCCTCCCCAATGACTTCCATGAGCCTCCAGTTTGGTGCATTCATTCATATCTCTGAACATTATACAGAGAAATCACGTTTCCATTATAAACTTGTTTGTTGTTGCAAATAAGTTTTGTTTAAATGTAATTTCTATAAAACAGAGTTGTGAATCCAAATATGGTTCAAAAGAGTGAAATAGAGGCCAAATCAGACACACACACCATACTTAAGGCTGACTTAGTGGAAAAATTCATTTTCACTACAAACATGTTGAATAAGTTTCAAACTGAACATTTTAGAAGTGTCATTAAACACAGCAGAGTATAAACATTATAGCCTGACATTAGAAGTGCTATAGATACATATTGATAAACAGATGGAATCAACTTAAATCATCATATCTGAAAGTATTTTAGCTTTTTTTCAGTTATTATTACTTTTAAGCTTTGCTTAATCTCAGATTTACTAGAAGTAAAAATTATAATTAAGCATAAACATTAAAAATCTAAATTTTGAATTTAAGTCTAATAAAAGTAAATGTACCTCATTTAATTTACTAAGAATAAAAAAAAAGAAATAAAATAAACATTAAAAAAAACTTCTGGGACCATGAAAATGACAAATTCTGGCTGTGCTGTGGAATTAGTAAAGTTTTGCTCACTGGACAGGTCAGTGAGGTGACATCCTAAGGCCCCCACGTCTTTATGTTCACCATTAAAACTATCGCCACGCTTTGATTATTGAAATATGTGCAGCCATATTTAGTTCAGCCACTCAAAGAAATGAACTAGCAGGAAAATTAGGTAAAAGGAAATTAACTTGAGATGCATTAAATATTCTTAGTGAGGACGACAGTAATTGAACGTGTTCGCAGAAGGAAGTCAATCAGATATGCATTAGATATTAATTCAGCTTAAACTGAGGACTGATGTCAGCTCTGCTGGAATGAGCTGGTCAAACGGTCATCTGGAAGAGGAAGGGTGTGTGTGTGTTTCTAATCTAACTAAAGCCCCAAATCTGTGTCCTTTTGAAACAGTAGATTTTGAGATTTCAATAGTAATGAATTCAACATTCAAATACCCACAAAAAAGAAACCCTCTAAACAGAAGGAGATTAGGGCACATTGTTTATGCACAAACACACACACACACACACACACACACACACACACACACACACACACACACACACACACACACTGGGCTTCTTTGGCTTCTTTCAGTTTCAAACTATTGTAGGAGGGACATTTCTGCATTCAGTCCACCATGTACCTCCCAGGACACCAGACTGCTGCAGTTTCTCTCATTAAGGTCCAGTTCAGTTGAAGCAAATAAAAAAAATTTTTTAAAAAGGAAGTAGGGAGAGAGGATGGACCCGCAGGTCTATGTGGGTCCTGCCCTTCCTCTGCTGTGATTGGACGGCTGGGTAAAAAGTGACTGATTAGCGCTGCGTTTCACCCAAAGTTGAATATTTTTCAATTCTCGCCGAACGCGCAGAAAAGACGCTCAGCTCCTCGTCACGCTGCTACTGTTTGTAGAGTAGTATAAATACATGGCGCTGACATTGCAAATAATTAAACAAACATGCTGACCTCAGGAAAAAATGCTTTAGTGGACACAGACCCAAGGCAATATGTCAAGGATTGTTGGGCCTTGGCGGAGGTCTGCGCTCTCCGAGCACTCTTGTTACTTAAGCATTTTACTTAAAACTAATACATTTATTTCTGTCCTGACTGGAGTATATGTTAAAATAATGAGTGACATGTTTTTGCGTATTATTGTGATTGAGGGTGAGGATTTTTAGCTGCAGTTTGTTCTCCAGTAAAATCATGCTTTAACCCATGGATGTGCTGTCTTGGACTGAGCGCTGCCATCTTGGCGAGGCGCCATTGTGGTGATCAATGACATCACTTACATCAAAAAGTCCCAGCCCCTGCCTCCTGTTTATTCTAAATTTATTAATATTGAGGGTGTCGCATATCCAAATTAAACTGCACTTCCTTGGCCCCCAGCTACCCAGAAGTCAAGTTTGAAGTAGATCAGATGAACAGTTCTCAAGTAGGCCAATTACATACAGACAGAGATTCCTCCATTATAGTCAGATTATATGCACTAAAAATTAAAATAATAATAATTGGACCATATGTACATTAATATTACATAATTATTATTTTATTGTACTACTTAAACTATGTTTCCACTGCTCATGAGTCAGTTTATTTTTCTTAATTTGAATGTTTACTATGTAATAATACATATACTATTTACTATTATTAGTATTAATTCATATTTTAATAATTATTTCTATAATATATAAAAGTATAATATATATTGTACATTATTGTATTTAAAGGTTAACAAAAATAAAATAATATCATCATTGTTGTTATTAACAATCACAACAATAACAACAATAATAATATTAATATGCTACACTGCTGTGCGGCATATATCTCATATGTATTTCCACATCTATACGCAGATCAAATGTCCTTCATGGTGGAATAAAAGACGGGATACTTCCAACCACTGAGGACAAAGATAAAAAGATTTACCAGCAGGGAGCAAACAGATTAACCAATTCATTTTTCAATTCTCTTTCCAGTTTGACTTTCTGACAAATCCAAAGCTCTAAATCTCCCTGATCAACTGTATTCAGTCAGCCTCCCTCCTGTTTCCCATCATTATTTTGGTCTATCTTGGCCTCCTCTCTCTGGCAATTTACTTCCATTGTGTTGTGCCGGCAGGCTTGTTTGTGTGGAGAGAGAGAGGCATGCACATAACATACATGTTTAATAAGGTACCAGTCGAACACTCGCAGGTACAATTCCCAGTGGCAGGTCAGCCAGAATTAAACACCATACAATTACTGTATCAGAGGCTTTTTTTCCTATGAGTGGAACAAATTTATATCCTTCAGCTCTCCTCCAATCCCTCCACTAAATAAAATCCAAACACATCTCCTTTCTTTGTCATGACTCACCAGCACTTTGGCAAACTTACTTATTCATCAGTGGACACTTAATCTAGGGTATGAGAGTCTGACTCTCTCTTAATTCAATACCCAAAGGGTGAGGTGAGGATAGCGGGGATTAGACCTCAAAGTGGATTAGTTGAAGGAATGATTCATGATGTGTTGGATAAAGCGCAGTGATTAATGAGGTATTTCAAATTCTGCTTTCTGTCTTCACTGCTGGCTCAACTGATGGTTTTCTGCATGTTACTAACATGGAAGGTAAACCAGTAGATTTACATAAACACACAACACCCCTGGATAAAGGACTGTTTTTTATTGTTTTCAGCATCATCACTGTCTCAGCCATAACCTCTTTGCTTACTGATGTCACCAGTATGTTTCATGTAGATATGGACAAACTACCAGGGAGGCTCTGCAGCCATCTGCTCATGTTGGTGTCGCAGCATACGGCTGGTAGACCGACGGCTGGCTGACGGCAGCACAGTGTTAGGGAGGGAAAGAGGTTTGATACCAGATAAAAAGCTGAGTTAATAGTGTATTAGAATAAAAGAGACATATTTATATTATCTATTATATATTATTTTATATTTATTTTCTGATCTGAGAATATCCGATTCCATGAGCTTCTTTCCTGCTTTTCATGATTCATATCCGATCTGAGCCACATGGGAGGAACAAATCTGAAGTGGGTCACTTGAACCATGTAAAAACAGCCTGAGTCTCATTCCCAAGTCATCTCATACGGATGTTTCCTGTTGGGATCTGAGCCAACAACTATTTGACAACATGGGAGTGAGACTCAATAATCAACTACCTTTCTGCAGATAGTTACATCGTGTTGCTTTAAATAAAGGGCCATAAAATGACAGTTTAATCTAAAGTGACTATTAACTGATCCATCACTGACTTTCTCTTACATCATCAGTTCTACTCACTGAACTCCCCAGCTGTGCCGGTTTCTCACTCCCTCTGACTTCATCAGTCAGTCATTGATTAAAGAGCAGGAGTTCAGCATCTTATTATCAGATATCGATACAGTGGAGAACTCAGCAGTGTGGCCAATAAAAGGCTTTCTCTTGAGGTGTGTATCGGAACCAATGGAAGATCTAAACTTTTGAGGTGTAATTCAGTTTTTGTTGTCATTGCTTAATTGTCTCTTTAAGTGTTTGTCTATAGTCTCCTACAGTACATCCCTAAAAACCACAGTCAGTCACAAATTAAACTAAATGTCCAATCAATGGCCACAGGAAGAAGTTTCAATGTGAACGGCTGTCCGTCACCACCGCCATCAGGTCGGGTCTGCAATGATGACCTCTATGCATTGGTCCAGCCCCCAGGCTGTGATTGGACAGGTTGATAATTTATTATTGCGTTCTCATGAAAACCAGTACTATGCATTCAGCATGGTCAGGTTTACGCTGCAGGACATCACTGATGTCACCACCTCTTTGTTTTCTGGTTTTCTGGTTATCTTATTCACTAAACTTCACTAAATGTTGTTAAGAGTCTGGCTGGTGCTGAGCAGAGCCGGCCCAAGCCTTTACGGGGCCCTAAGCAGATCTTAGTCTGGTGTTAATTTGCACTTTAATGTTCAAAGTTAAACAGCACTACGTACTGATTTGAGTTGATTTCAGTAATAAACTATTCTAATTTTATATATTTACTCTTAATTCTTTTTCTTACAATCTACCTCAATATTCCACTTTCTCATCATTGCTTTCTCCTTATTTGTCGCATCTCTCTTATAAGAACTGAAACTTTGTTGAAAAAAGTTGATTTAAAATTTAAAAGTTAATTTTCACAGCACCTGTGAAGCCTTGTTTTTTTCTCATCGTCCACGGAAACGACCATGAATGCAGCAACTGATGCTTGGTTAATGCTGAATAAAAGTCTTTTCACTGTATAAGTCATAAATGTTGAGACAAGCGTAATATTTACTTATGCAATTCAAACACACAGTTTTTACTGGTCCTGTAGGCTCATATTTGTCTCATAATGTCTCCCTCATTAGGCCTGTTATTCATCCTTTCACAATCAAGGATCCAGATTCTCTCAGCGCTGAGTTCACTCTCCTATCACAGGTTAGCAGGAGGCAGGAGGAAGGAGGAAGGAGGCAGGAGGCAGGAGGAAGGAGGCAGGAGGAAGGAGGAAGGAGGCAGGAGGCAGGAGGAAGGAGGAAGGAGGCAGGAGGCAGGAGGCAGGAGGAAGGAGGCAGGAGGCAGGAGGCAGGAGGCAGGAGGCAGGAGGCAGCGCGGCGCTCAGCTGAGATAGAGAGCAGCAGGTATAAATCAACGCTGGGAAACGATCACAACATGGAGGCTGTAAATCAAGGTTGGGAATAGCAGCAACTTACAAGGGTCACCAGAGCCTCACTGAGTCACACATCATACCTGAGGAGCTGGAGGAGGGTGTGTGTCTGTGTGTGTGTGTGTGTGTGTGTGTGTGTGTGTGTGTGTGTGTGTGTGTGTGTGTGTGTGTGTGTGTGTCTGTGTGTGTGTGTGTGTGTGTGTGTGTGTGTGTGTGTGTGTGTGTGTGTGTGTGTGTGTGTGTGTGTGTGTGTCTGTGTGTGTCTGTGTGTGTGTTTTGATGAGAGAGTGGGATGATACTGTATGGAGTGATGCTTACAGAGGAGAAGCTTGACCACCAGAACTAACAATGACAGAACACATAGTTTCACACATAAACTGATCTGTAATATAAAACTTTATCTGGTGGAGTAAAATCATTGTGTGAAGGTTTTGTGTAACTTTGTGTTTAAATGTTACTGTTGTTACCCAGGTAAAGATGAAATGTACTAATGCTAAAGATTGTAGCTTTTTGTTTTATTCATTCATTTGTTTGTTTCTATTCTATATTTGTTTTCTGCTGTCAGAAGTTTTAGGGTGATTAAAGGAGCAGTCCACCCAAAAATCTAAATCCTGTCATTATTATCTCCTCAGCCTCATGCTGGAGTCAGATGAAGTCTCCTAGTTCATCAAGTGTCACAACAAAACATCGCTTCATGTTTCTGAAAACCTAAATCTTAACATATAAAAAAACATAAAACAAAACTCCATACAGCTCAAACAGCACTATCCACATCTCCAGAAGGCCAGAGATCCAGAACTGATAGAAAGAAGTTAATTACATAGTTTTTTTAAGCTGAAAGCTTCACTGTAGCCTCTAAGCTAAAACATGATGGCCACTGACCAGTCAAAAAAGACGAGTCGAGTCAACCAGAGCCGGTGGAGTGGAAATGGTTCTAAACACACATTGGGTTTGTGCACCATCAGAAGGGATGATGCTGCTGTACGACTGTATGGAGTCATTTCATGTTTGTACTCAGTTGTTTTTTTCCCCATCTTCTTCAGCTGTTTAGTAGAATCCTGCAGCGCTGTGACGCTCCAGAAATGTCTTTTGTCATTGGCATGAGGTTTAGTAGATAATGACTTTCACTTTTGGTGAACTGACATTTAGGTGTCGGTGATGTCATCTCGTGCCTCTGGTAGTTTTCACCAAGGTTACAAAAGGATGTGATGTAAACTAGCTGGGGCTGCAGTAATCGATTCTTTTAGTAATCGAGTATTCTATGGATTATTGTGGCGATGAATTGAGTAATCCAATAAGAAATATTGTGTGCTCTGTAATTTCTTTTCATTAAATCATTTTTGCTTTATTCAAGAGCAATAATAATATTTAAAAAAGAAAATAAGACAGGTCTCTTAAATGAACTACTAATTGTTTACCTTTTGGAAAAACATGCTAATTGCTTAAAAAATAGTCAATAAGAGTCTGAAATATGACTTGGATCCAGATGATATTTAAATGTGTGCTAGTTCTTATGGGGATGTCATCATGTCATTTTGGTCCAAATATTGAAGGCATTTTCCACGACATTAGAACTAAAATAGAATAAAAATTGTATCTGTCCTTGCAATGGGAAAGAATCCTCTAAAAAAAACATTCTGGATCCAGACGATGATCAGAATCACAGCAAAAATCTAATGAATCAGAGAACCAGTGGAATACGTCCAAACGTACAGATTCACAGGTAAAATCAGGTCTGAAGACGCGAAAAAAGGATTAATCAGGATGAGAATGATGCATGCTGGGCCTTCAACATTAGCTAAGATAGCAGACTGGATCAAAGCGGTTCATTAGTGGACCTGAGAGGCCTGCATGGGGACATATAATCAGACCATGCAGGAGTTCAGTCAGGGCAGGTGCATCAGTGTATAGAGGAGGTTAGGCTCCTCCTCTCAGTGCCAGTCAGCAGCCAGGAGCTGCAGCGACTCCTCCACCCGCCTCATGTTGGGACAAAACACCGGCTGAGTTTGCAGATTTTCTTTAATACTTTACAGCCCAGCAAGTCTTCTGCTCTCATGTATCTGCAGTGAGAGACAACTAAGAGAGGCGCTGAAGCACAAACACTGATACCCACAGAGACGTCGCTTAAACGCCACACAGACATCAGCTGGGAACGAACAAACCAGCAAAGGCACCACCAGGACACAGACAGGTACCAGCCCCCCCCACCCCCCACCCCCCCCCCCCCCCCCCACCCCCACCCCACCCCACCCCCACGCCTTTATTTCAAACACTGGCAGAGATAGATTAAAAAAAGAAGAGAAAAAAAAGCTAATCTTTAAATTCCAGATCCTCTGCTCTTTTGTCTGAGTGCCGAGGATTTGGAGTCACGCCAAATGGGATGTAAATTCCATATTTGGGAGAGGCTGAGGGGAGAGATCGAGAGAGGAAGACGGAGAAAAACAAATAGCAAAAAAAAAAAAAAAACACATATTAAGATAAATTACCTCAGATCTGAATTAATCAAATGGAAAAAAAACACTAACGACTTTCTTATCCAAGTGGTATTGATTATCTCATAAGGATCACATTTTTGTGTCCTCCTCAGCGGCGGGTTGGGAGCCTGAAGAATGTGTATTGATTGTGAATAATTGAGTACATGAGTACACAGAGAAAACAAAGGTGCCTGAATCTATTACCTGTGCTGACTGCATTTTCACAAACTAGCATGAATCTATAGCTTTATCACAGAACGTTCAAGTTCCATTAAATAACAGGAAACTCAAGGTTCTGTTTAAAAGGTTCTTTTTTGTGGCCTGCAGGCATGAAATGAGCAGAGCTGTGTGAAGGCCTTTCTTTTAATAGTGTTGGTCTGGGGACAGACAGCTGTAAAAAAAAAAGAAGAAAAAAAAAACAGCTGTAAAAAAAAACAGCTTTAGTGCAAAAACGCTCTGGAAAAACTGTCAGCAAAAAAGGATGTAGTATAAAAAAATCTGCCATCTTGTGATTTGATGAAGAAAGGGGCTCAGGAGGCACAATTCCCTCTATAGGCATCCTTATCACTGCCTGCAGGACCGATGTCATTAACCTATGCCTCGCTGGCTAACCACGCTTAGATTAGCTTTGTGATTGTAGCGCTCAGAAGAAGACACACACATACTGTATAACAAAGGGATAACAGCAGTCACTGGAGAAACAAGCTGGGTCAGAGTCCCAGATACCTGATGTCACAGCAGAGAGAATCAAAAAGCTAAACTTCAAGGTCATGATGTTGACCTTTAGCCTTCTGCTGGGTAACATGGCTGAATAATCCACACTCAGCATAGGAGAAAAACACCAAAGAGACTAAATGTTGTTTCAAAGTTTGACTGGTGGAGTTCTTCAAATCATGTTGTCATTTCCCTCAAATCTACATCAATTTTACTGACTTTGGTCCCAAACCTGTGAAATATTGATCACATCTCTACTCTGATTGGTTAATCTTAAGGCCCTTAACAGCTGGCTGTGAGGGAGATTTGCCATCATGACTTCTGTTGGAATGGTTTTTCAAAACTAAAAGGTGAAGTGAATGTGACAGACATTACCTTCATTACAGAAGCGGCCCTTGTATTCTGTTTTGGAGCAGTCGCACACTGCCTCTCCATCCACCACTGAGCACGCGCCTCCATTTTCACATGGGTTCACAGAGCACCATCCTTCTGACTCCAGGGGCACCTTAAGGCTTCCCAGGAACAGAGGCTGTGAGGCGCCATATTTGAGGTCTGTAATTGTGCCCCTGAAGGGCTGCATGTTTCGCACCGTCGGCAGTGTGAGCGCTCCGTTGCGGATATCCTGAGGCACTCCACCCAGAAACAGGTCACTGACTATTTTCATGAACTGACGCTGAGGCCTCACCTCATCTGCTTTGGCCTGGCCATCCAGCACCAGCACGCTGCGCTGGTTATACCTACTCAGGGTGGCGAAGTGCCAACTGCTGTCATCCACCCGTCTGTCGGACACCACTGTGGTCTCAGCACAGTCAATACTGAAACGCAGCTGCAGTCGGCCCTCCACCACCGACAGCTGCAGAAAGTCACAGTAGCCTCCATCGTCAAAGTACAGCAGCAGCGCCTCCGACGCCTCCGTCTTGAACTGGAAGCTGAGGTCGCTGCGGGTGCTGGCGTCCCAGCGGAGGTAGCGTGCCCACTGTCCTGGGGTACCTAAAAATTCCAGTCCCAGACAGGTGCTGAGAAACACTTGCAGTCTGATAGAAAAAGTTACAAGATCCATAGCTGCAAAAATGTGTTAATCCAAGAAGGTGTCTGAGGGCGAATCAATAGGACTGGAGTCTTCAGGTGGTTAGGCAGAATCTCAGAGATCTTCTATCCACAGTAAGTGCAGATTAATTCAACTCAATATCTATTATAAAAATATGTTTGTAAAAGGGGGAGGGGCAGAAGCAGGAGAACAGTCGTTGTGGTTAACAGTCATCAGCTCAGTCACATCAGTGACGTCGTTTTCCTCCCAAAGGTTCAAGAGAGGAACAACAGGAGGAGGAGGAGGAGGAGGAGGAGGAGATGTCTTTGTGTTATTCTTTACAGTTCTGAACAGACACTATCAAGACTCCTGGCATATGGTCTGATGGAATGGACTCTGACCGTCAGGGAAAGTTGAACTTCCTCTTTCATGTTGTCAGCTGTGAGACGTGGCTGACAGGAGGTCTACGGGTCAGTCCTGGTTCCATCGCTGTCAGGGAAAGAGAGGCAGAGGGTTAGAATGGGCCCAATACCACTGATGTCCCCACAGCTAACATCTGGTGGTGCTCCAGCTACACGTCCAGCTACACCCACTCAGTACAGCACATGTATGTATGTAGTCTAAATAAGAAAGGAGTGAAGACGGAGGCCTTAAGAGAAGCCTGAGTACTGTTGTTATGGTTACACGCTGTTTCATATGCTGCAATTGGCAGAAAGTAACTAAAGACATTTGATGAAGTTTAGTACAAATACTTCATAATAATGATGTTCATTAACATATTATTGTAATTCATGTACATCCTGTCATAAGATATGAAATGTTCTCAGAGGCCTAAAAAGAATCATCATTAATGTATGTTTAGTTATTTTTTTATTTTTTCTAAACTAGCTAACTCAACCAGATTTTCATTGATGCAACTATCATAACAATTTAATGATGTAATACATAATATGACTCACAACAGACAATTTTCTGCAGAAAAAGCACATTAACTTTGATCCTTTCGTGAATAATAAATGACTTTTAATTGTATCCGAGTATTTCTTAGTTACCGTTTCATTGGTACAGTATTTCTACTTAACCAGAGTATCTTAATACAACTAACCTTACTTTGCAAATTCATTTAAATTCTATTTTTCTTAATAAATAAGAATAAACAACCTTATTTATTTATTTATTTGACTGAAAAAAGACCATAAAAATAGTCAAAAACATCCCCTAATGCATAATTTAAACACTTTATATTGGGATGACATGCAAAGAATGAAATGAGTGAGGGCCTGATGTCATGTCCTCACAGGTAGCAGCAGTCCTGATGGTTCAGTTAACACACATTAGGATTTTGTGACGATACACAATGAACATGTCGTTTCTTAGAAACCTTTATTTTGTTGACTGTCACAGCTAACATGTACAGTACTGTCAGGAGTCACCCATCATAATTAAAAGTGGCTGTGATATTGCTGCATTTTTCCCTCCTCCACAAAGGTTGTTTGGAGTTATCAGTCATCTGCTGCGTAAATTAGCCTCATTATTCTCATGGCGGTGCATGACTATCAGTCAGCCAGGCAGACGGCCTTTATCTGATGACCAGCCGGGGAGAGAGGGGGAGAGAGAGGGGGAGAGAGGGGGAGAGAGAGAGCTTTCTCCACATAGGCACAAACAGTTGGTGCTGATATAACATCCAAATATTACATTCTATTTTTATTTTTTAACTCTTTCATGTTAAAATACTGATGAATAGGAAAACAAAAATACCTTAAAACCTTGTTTTATATAAATATAAATATTATAGAGTCTGCAAGGCAGCAAACTGTTCAGTCTTAGCATATCAATAAACATTTATTATCATCAGCATATTTCATTCCCTCCATGTCATCTCCAGAGGTCTGAACTACGGCGCTGAACATAAGGAAATCATCCTGTTATCTGGCTTTACTGAAGCTACAAACAGCTTGCTAAGTGGTTATCAACTAGATAAGTCAAGCCAGGATTCTCCTATCCAGCCGTCAGCATATTCACATTCCAGCTGGGCAGTATAGTTTACAACTATCATGTAAGTAAACACATCATCCAGGCTGAGTGCTAAAGAGTTACAGCTGTCAAACAAAAATAAGACAAACGCTGCTGCAAAAAATGTGTCACAACGGAGACATGAATCATAGGAGAATGAAAATCCTCCAAGTTCAAATGTGGCTAAGAAAAGTCATAATAAGTTAATTAAAGATTATGAGATGCACACGTTTATGGTTCCAACAAAGCAGGGCTGATATTTCCTCTGAGAAGATGAGCACAGACTGTCTGTTGGACCTCAGACAGAAGGACAGACAGACTTTAGACTGAATGTTGTTTTAATATCACTGCCCATCATCAGGAGATGAGGACTATAACTATTGTGAAATCACCTAAACACACTTTATATGGTTTCTGCCACTGGGAGTCTCACTACAAAAACAAAACACAGACATAGGTAGCAAAGAATCATGGGACATGTAGTCGTCACTGTTAAACAACCACCATTACTGAGGAAGATCTGAAGTGATGAGGCAGATGAGCTCACAGTCTTACATTTGGTTGCTTTCATGGACTTCAGACATCATAGCGACAGGCTAAATGAGAAGCACCTTGAACACAACATGTGTTTCTCTGGGTTTCAACACTGTTGGTCACATTATGTGGAAACATCTCATCAAAATATAACAAAGGTCTAGTAGAAATGTGGAAATGCTCCATATAGTATCTTTATGTTTACATGCATTCCTATGGCAGTTTTAGCTTCATCCTGTCAGCTGCTGCATAAACAGTGGTTTCAAACCAATCTGTTCACAGACAGACATAACAGCATCCATAAAGGCAACGCCTACAGCCTGCAGGCCTGTGAGCGCACAACTCCAGTGTGTCACACAACACTCAGCCTAAGTCACACAGATAAGTCATTCCCTCCTCACAGACTGAGCTCTTATCCCTCATACAAAACAATTCAATCAGCTGTTATTGGTCTCTCTGAGGAGCCTCGAACCATCTGCACACCAAGCTCATAGGAGTCCCAGCAAACGCTCACTTTATCCATCCATCTGAAACATAACTTGTTCCAGGGCAGGTTAGGTGTGTAACATCCTTTACTATGCAAGTGGTGAACCATCCTCATGACCCTGAAGGCACCACACCAACCACAAACCATCAATCACCGTGAAGGCATCAGGAAATTAAAGATTAGGGGGGAAATGGTTCACTTTCAGAGGTGTGTGTGTGTGTGTGTGTGTGTGTGTGTGTGTGTGTGTGTGTGTGTGTGTGTGTGTGTGTGTGTGTGTGTGTGTGTGTGTGTGTGTGTGTGGTGGGGGGGTAAAGTAGTCTAAACATCTTATTCTAAGTATGTGATAGATCACACCTCGTTTACAGTATTGGTTTCTTCCAAAGCTGCAGCAGGTACACAAACACACAAACACACAAACACACAAACACACAAACACACAAACACACAAACACACAGCTCTGTTGTCATCTGTCAGCACTGAGATCAACACTGACAGAGATGAAGGCCACAGCTGAACGTCGTGTTCCTCAAGTGTTTGAAGAGCATCAGGTCCTTTTCTAACCTGAGACAGAGGCAGAGTCTGCTTTACAAGACATTTAGCAACAAGCAGCTAAAGTTAGGGGCTACACCTCAGTCTGGTTTGTTAGCTTGTTAGTTAAAATGTTATTTCAGTTTATGCAAATATATTATTGATTATAGATCAGAAGTTAAATAAAAACATACTAATGTTCTTTCATTTTTCTTACAGGGAAGGCGACTTTATTTTACTTTTATACTGTTGTGCGTGACGTCGCAACTAAGTAAAGGTATTTCACAACAACTGAAGCCGCAAAACATATCTAATGGACTTCTGTATTTTCTTTACCCATCTAATGGAAAACATGATGAAAGTTGGCTGAATTTGTTTTTTTCCCCATAAACGTTACATTTAGACCTCCATTCATTTTGGACTTCCTCATGACTGCCCCTACATGCCGGGACGTTCTGACAGTAGATTATCTGTGTACTAATGGAATATCTCTGACTCTGACTAGCTGTGATGATGGTTTTCAAGGATACTGAGCTGTTTGGAAAGTTTACTGCTGCTCAATCTGAGCTTTTCTTGGCAATGGAGCAAGAAAAGCATCACCAGCCCCTCCTGTCCTTATTAAAACTGAAAACCAGTGACACTGAAAAAATACTGTGTGAAAAACAAGAAAAAACATTAAAATGAAAAGTATCAAAATAAAATGATTTTTAAATGTTTTTCAGATACAAGTGGTTAAATGCAGACATTTCCCTTTTCAGCTCAGGTTTTGTTTTCAATTCCGAACATTATTTTTATGTCAAAGGTCTTTGTTTTAGCCGAATTGTACAGCTGAAGAAATATATTTGTTAATATGGACAGAATTTAATACCATGTGTGTCAAATGTTGTGTCTGTCATTAAGTAAGTACACAACAGCAGTATGTGATCTACACAACACTACACTGTTGAAATTCACACACTATGCAAGTGAGTATACTCACATGCAGTATACTGCATACTACATGTAGTATACTCACATGTAGTATACTCACATGTAGTATACTCACATGTAGTATACTGCATACTACGTAGTATACTCACATGTAGTATCCTCACATGTAGTATACTCACATGTAGTATCCTCACATGTAGTATCCTCACATGTAGTATACTCACATGTAGTATCCTCACATGTAGTATCCTCACATGTAGTATCCTCACATGTAGTATACTCACATGTAGTATCCTCACATGTAGTATCCTCACATGTAGTATACTCACATGTAGTATCCTCACATGTAGTATCCTCACATGTAGTATCCTCACATGTAGTATCCTCACATGTAGTATACTCACATGTAGTATCCTCACATGTAGTATCCTCGCATGTAGTATCCTCACATGCAGTATACTCACATGTAGTATCCTCACATGTAGTATCCTCACATGTAGTATCCTCACATGTAGTATACTCACATGTAGTATACTCACATGTAGTATGCAGTATACTGCATGTGAGTATACTCACTTGCATAGTGTGTGAATTTCAACAGTGTAGTGTTGTGTAGATCACATACTGCTGTTGTGTACTTACTTAATGACAGACACAACATTTGACCGTTGAACTTCACGTCATGTTTAAAAATATCTGGAGGCTTTTCATTAGACTAAAATCAACGTTTCAATGTTCTCCACGTTTCATCTGAAACGGTACTTTGTTCATATTGTAACCTGTTTTTTTGTTCATGGTCTAAGCAAACGGTTTGGTTTTGGTTTTCACAAGATTGACAAGTCTCATAAGCCCCTCCCCTTCCTGCTACCTAGTAAAGATGGCGATCATTGAGGGGGAGAAGTGTCCATCGTTCACTTCATGGGTCGTTATACTGCATTTAGACATACTCAGTAGTGTAAACACACTTATGGAAGTATGTGATTTGGGACACAGCTGATCCCTCATTTCCTCTCCTTTAGTTATTCTGTACAAAGGAAGTCATGATAGAAAAAAGACAGAAAATATGATGATCCAACCTCATAAAAACATTTAGATAACAGAACTATAGGTTATTAAGATATCTATCTACATCTAAACGTCTTTTCTAAGCTGATATTAAATATAAAAATATAATTCAGTTACAGGAGGAGGATCGATGTTGATTTTGATATTACATGACTGGACAAGACAATTATTATTATTCTATTGGGGCCGTTTTGATTGAAACTTTCGTATCACCTATAATAAAACATATGTAGGTTAAAATGTTTTAATTAATCTAATTTAATGTTTAGGTTGATTATCTATAAACTGACATTTTATTAATTATATAGGGATTAATCAAGTCAAATAATAGTTCAGCACACCAGAGTCAGCTCTAACAGCAGCAGCATCACTACAAGTCCATCATTAATCTTCAGTCAGGACATAGTTTGCGTTTGTTTGTGTTTGTTTGTGGGCCGACTTTTTTGTTGCTACACACTGAGTGTGACTGGATTAATATTCCCCACCAATACAAATGTGTATTTTGTCCTGCTGGTTCGGATAATGATCTGGATCCACTCTAGATCACACAGATTGATAAATATCAGTGGACTGAATGTGTTTGATTTTCTTCCCTTTGACACCTACAGATAGTTTATATCATGAGAAAATAATGTCAAATAGGCCCCAATCTGAGAGTTAGCATAAAAAATATACAGATGTGACTAAAAATCTAATCAACTCTTCTTCAGCCCTCAGTCAATCCCTTTAATACATTTAATGTAAATCTATTTATAAGGTTCAGTACACAGACAGAGAGGTGATCACATGACCTAATGACCAGAGGTAAAGCAGTCACATGACTCATCACCACTTTGTCAGTAACTGTACATATTCATTCAAAAGTAAATATCTGCATCATGCTGAGCACTAAATATAATGGATAGTATATATAGTAATAATTTATTAATATAATTAAAATAATAATTTATAATTATTATTTAGCATAGATGAAAACAGGATGTCAGAAAAACCTGATGGTTGTTCAGAATAATTTAAATCTATAATCATTTCATTTCAACAAATGTAATCATGTAAAAAATATGTTTTACTTCCTGTTATGTCATCAGGCCCTCCTGGTAAAACAGACACATTTTATTGTCACAGGCTCGTCAGCTCTAACAAATAAATCATAGAAAATAAAATATCATATTTTCTTATTTTTTCCTCCTTTCTTTAGGACCTATAATTATTTGAGCTGTACTGATTCACATATTTATTGTGTTTTTTCTTATCAAAGCTGAGCAGAAGCTCCTCTTCAGGGACAGATCTGTACACAGAGCTGCTTATCAACCTTCTATTAAACAGGATATCACCCAATCAGTGGAGTCCAGGTCTGACATCACAGAGGTTCCTCCTTCACAACAGATAATGTATTCATGTTTATTGTGTTTTCTATCAGGGATTATTGCATGTATTAGAATTCATTGACTTTTTGATTAAATTTATTAAATTAATTTTAATTAAATACTGATTTATTAAACTCACTAATCTGTGAAATGCTTAAAATCCTGTTTGTTTGTTTTTCTCTTGATGTGAGATTTTTTTATTCCCGTCACTAGTGAAAATATTATACAGTCTTCAGTTAGTCTGTATTTAAACAACTTGAGATTCTCTTTTCTCTTTCCTTTTCACACGTTTTCCATTTCACACTCATGCTCAGCTGCAGAGGTTTTAGAGCTGCAGCTGTATTTTTAATCAGCTTTAACTTTATTATGATCTCCTGATTGGTGTCATCAGATCTACATCACTACCATGACAAACACACAACATCTTATGTAACCACACACTCACACTTAACATTCACTTCAGTCACAAACAGACACGGCATCATTTTCTGTTTTGTAGTGTGTGTGTGTGTGTGTGTGTGTGTGTGTGTGTGTGTGTGTGTGTGTGTGTGTGTGTGTCTTTTGTTGCAGTGTGGGGAGCATCAGGGGTTAAAAGGCTAAACGGCATGGATCATTGTTCTCTGTGAAAGGATCCTTTGACGAACCCCACAGGGACGAGTCCACATACACACACTGACAAAAGGCGGCGGCACTCTGGATCCTATTAACAACCACATGGACTGTGATGGAGGGTGTGTGTGTGTGTGTGTGTGTGTGTGTGTGTGTAAATGCAAATAAAAGCAGCCCACCGGTAGGCTCCTGTGTTTAAATGGATGCCACTTGCCAGTAATTTTACAGCAGGTGCCTTGATTGCACAAAACCACACTCACACACTAACACACACACACACACAGTAATGCTGTCCACACGCAGTGACAAAATGTCCTCCGCTGCTCGCAGATAATATCTCAGAGGACAAGGCTGCAGTTGGTTCGATCGGCTCGCACAGCGCTGCGTGTGAGGCCCTGCAAACACACACAGACTGTGAGGCTGGCGTTTCCGACTCACAATAGATTCTTAAAGAGGTGCCATTTTCTTTTTGGCCGGCGTCTTCGCTGCAGAGACACACACACACACAGAAATCATCGGACCGGGACACACAACCTGACAGCGGAGGAGGAGGGGGAGGAAGGATGAGTGGAAACGTAAATGGGGGAGTGATGTTCCACCTCATCCACTCCCACTCATGCATCTCATGAAACTGCCTGATGCTCCTCTCTCTTTTCATCACGTTGCAAACGCACACTTCAAGTCAGCTGTAAGCTCTCTGGGATCAGCATCGACCCACCATCTTAGGCTGATATCTGTCTGTCTGATTTCACCTAAACACACCACGGCTTTCACTCCATCAACACACCAGGTGTGTGTTGTGTGTGTGTGTGATGTAATAAATGGATGGATGAGACAGGATTTCCTGTTTGTGGCTATTTTAATGACGAACAGTGAGCTTCATCAGTCCTGCTCACTGATTCTCTGCACTGCCTCATCCAACCAGAGATGCTGAACCATCTGAGGTCTTTTTAGATGTGCAGCGACATTTTCATGATGTTTCCTCTGACATCTTTTTCAACGTGACTCCCAGTGACCAACAGGAAGCCATGGAGAGAAGTCATCATGCTCATCGTCTGCCTGCTTCAGCGTGGATTAGTGGATTCATGTGTTTTTGGTTTTTGGTTTTTGGTTTGTTTGTTTTTGGTTTTTTGGGGGGGTTACATACAATAAGTATTTGATTTGAAACAAAGAATGTGAAGCTCATTTTTCATTTGCACACATAGCATCAGGCTTCATATGAAGCATGAAGTCACTATTCAGTCCAGTCTGCTATTACTCTACTGAATAAAATGTCACAAAATGTCATTTTACACATTTATTTTATATTTAACTATTATTCTATTCAACCGCTCCACTGCCTCTCTCATCCTAAGACTTTGGTAAAACCCATTTCAACCACCAAAATCATTTAACAAGAGGTTTGAAGAAATTTAAAAAATCAGAATTAATCTTTGCTGAGTTGTCGGCTAAATTCTCTCTTTGCACGTTGCTTTTTTTTGGGAGCCTGATTTTCTAGAGAGCTGAGAATGTGCTGAAATGTTTTGACATTAAAAAAAACTTTGGTATTATGTTGCACAAAAGTCCCTTAAAATGTGAACTAGGCCCATGTAAAAAAGGAGAACATTCCCAGGAATAGTAATAGAATAGTAAGAACCTCTGATTGTACAAATGTGCATCTTTTCCTAATCATATTGTCCGAGCCTCACTAAACACCACATAGTTAGTCAATGCAAATTCACCTCAGTAGTCAATCAAAATATGTCTCTTTAGAATCTTCTGCAAAAAAAAACACTGATCTAAAGGTAGGATGTTTTTTTAATTTCATATCAGTGGTGGTGTAATTATTGTCTTTAGTGTCTCAGCTGAATAAAATGTATTTAGTTCGCATCCTTTTAAATTGCTTATTTATTATGGAAAGCATTATTCAAATATCCACAGTCATGCTTGTGGTTTGTGAGGTTGTCCAGAGGGATGCTGGAGGTCTGCTCTCTTCTCACCATCTTCTCTGAACTCACTGCAGAGGCTACTTTTCTATTCCAATCATGCAGCTCATTTCCAAAATCCTAAAACACATTTGAAATGAGCACAATTGGTTTTCCCTGCAGAATTATTATTTGTCAATCCTTTTTTTGGGATTTCATTCTTTTTTGTGTACAGCCTCTGCTGCCAAACGCTACTAAAAAGCAGGTAAATGTCAAATAAGCAGGTGAGTTGAAGGGGGGGGGGCTGAGGCTGTGTGTTTGTGCTTTTATTTTGGCGCTGGTTTAGCGGCAGGTGCAGCGTGGGCACCGTGTTGTTATCCAGCTACTCTGCAGGCAGGACACGCCTTCTCTCGGTTCTGTGGTTCTGCTGCAGCACCCTTCACGGCATTACATCACCCAGTTAGAGAGCACCAGCACCCCACAAACGAACGATGCGCGCGCACACGTGCATGCACTCCACGACCAGACATCTCACCAATGTCTGCACACACACCTTAACGGTGCCGGAATACACACACCCTGCACACACACCTTAACGGTGCCGGAATACACACACCCTGCACACACACCTTAACGGTGCCGGAATACACACACTCTATATACACACCTTAACGGTGCCGGAATACACACACTCTATATACACACCTTAACGGTGCCGGAATACACACACCCTGCACACACACCTTAACGGTGCCGGAATACACACACTCTATATACACACCTTAACGGTGCCGGAATACACACACTCTATATACACACCTTAACGGTGGCGGAATACACACACTCTATATACACACCTTAACGGTGCATGAATACACACATTCTGCACACACACCTTAACGGTGCCGGAATACACACACCCTGCACACACACCTTAACGGTGCCGGAATACACACACTCTATATACACACCTTAACGGTGCCGGAATACACACATTCTGCACACACACCTTAACCGTGCAGGAATACACACACTCTATATACACACCTTAACCGTGCCGGAATACACACATTCTGCACACACACCTTAACCGTGCAGGAATACACACATTCTGCACACACACCTTAACCGTGCAGGAATACACACATTCTGCACACACACCTTAACCGTGCAGGAATACACACATTCTGCACACACACCGTGAAATGACAATCATGCACGCCACGCGGACGACTGTACACGCATGCACAAATTACTGCAGACACAAATATATTACACATGCACACCAACAACCAAAGCCTGGATACACACCTCTCCATCAGCCAATCTACACACACTCCACCAGCAGTTTATGTAACATCACTCTGCTTCTCTCACTTTTGGATTTCATGTGATTTGTTGGTATTTTGATCATCTTCTTCAATACTCTAATAAAAACTCTAATAAAAACTCTAATAATATTCTAATTGGTCGAGAGGCGTAAATTATTACATGCCTGTGCATTTTAGGCCCCGATCATTTCAACATTACAGCAAAAAGCGAATCATCTTGCTTTTTAATTACATTTCTATTTTTCTATCTTATCTATGGGCTGTCTATTAAGATGGTATAACTAATTATTAGTAGAACACTGTATAACATACGGCCTAGTAGTGTCACGCACTACTGCACCTGTAAAATAGAAGAAACGACGGAGGCCGTCTGCATGCAGTAAAACGACTAAATCACGGTAAAAGGAGCATTCTCTGAAATCCTGCGTAATATTTGACTCTCCCCGCCCAGAGGGATTACTGTTACCTTGAGAGCCCTTGGCTTTTTGCGCCTGATTTGTCAGCGCAGTTAATCGGCTGCCAAACAGATAGGAAAAAAAAACAAAAAAAAACGGGACAGCCAAATTACCTAAAACAGCCTCCATCCTAACCCCACCCCTACCTCCAAAATAGAGGGGGGAGAAAACGAGAAGGAAAATTTAATCGAGAAGGGGGGGGGGTTTGCAGAAAAAGCGCGAATTCCATTTAAAATATTTTACCTAAAATATAATAATTTACGTCCCTTTCAAGGCTGAACCAGTAGTGACCACAGGTTTATAATAATATTTAATATAGTGCCATTTTAATTCTCAGCATGCAGCAAAAATAGAAAAATAAAAAAGAGGAAGGATAATTGTTGTGTGTCTGGAGGCCTATGACAGAAAGGCGTTAGATGAGAATAGGAGCAGGTGATGAAGCACCTTTGGGTCCTTTGCAGGGAGAAGAGACGCATTCTCTGCACGGGTCACGCCCATTCTGAGGCAAGGTTCGGGAAAAAACCCGATTAGGAATTCCCCCTGCATAAATGCACAAGAATCATCTAATCCTATTAACTCTAAAAATCTGACACAGTAAAAATGTGCTGCACTGCTGGATGGAAAGAAAACTGTCCTCCCTGGTTTCCTTTCTTTTCGACCAGCAGATGTGAGAGTAAAGGTGGGAGACAGGCGGCAGACTGAGGCCTCGGCGGCTCTTACCGCTGCTTCCTCGACAGGTCGTGGATTTTCATGACGCACAGCAGAAAGCCTCGTTTTCTTTTTTCCAGCGTTAAACAAAAACACAAATGTGCCATAAATGTGGCAACTTTTATTCGTCGCAGTGTAGCCGACAAACTGAAGAAAATCCATTTCAAATGTAATTGATGTCTGCACATGATTCGGTTCCACAGAGCAGGCCGGCTCTGGGCTTTCAGTGACATGACGGGAACAGTGTCCGCTCAACGTGCGGCACGAGATGCACTTTATTAGGAGTCACATTTCAGAGGGCCTTTAAACCTCCCTGCTGACGCCATTAGAGCCACAAGGAAACCTGAAAATCTACATCATTTCATTCAATTTCATGAATTGTTTCCCCTCATTCTAACGTCACGTTTTAGGCTCTTAAACAGTCTAATTTCGATATTTCGAGCAAATTCTAAAATAGAGAAATAATGTTTGGATGTCTCCTTTTAAAAACGTCATAAATAAAATATAAATACAGTTTGATCAATGTGTGTGAAAACAACGGACTGGATTTTTACATGAAAACACAGGAGAGGAGAAAAGGATGATGGAGGAATGTTAGAAGTGAGCAGCCTGCTGGTGCGTGTGTCCGTCTCCGTTAACGCGGAAGGTCATGTATCAATCTGTCCGTCGTAGGAAGCCTGGATTACATGAAAATATGCATCTAGACGTAAAGAGCGCCTTAGCAGTCTTTGCTGGGCGGGGAGGGGCGTTCGCGGCCTGTCGGGGTGAATTTGTTTGACATTATAACATGAAGCTGCAGACGAGAACAATGCGTGGACACCGGACACCTGCCGTTTATTCATTATTCATCATCCTCAACACAAGGTGAAGGAAATCCTGCAGGTTGCGGCTCAAGTCTTTTTAAGGCTTGATGTCCGCGTTTGACGCACAAGGATGGTTTAAATTATTGGATTTGCAAAATAGATTAAAAGAATAAAATATATAATTCCTATAGTAAACCTCGGGGGAGCGGAGAGGATGTGTGTAATTCTATACACGTCTGTCACGGGGTCTCTGCTCCACCGGGGGAATTTAGAGGCCATCATGGCAGAAATTCGCATTTTGAAGCCCACAAACGTCGCCGTTCTTTCTGGCGGACTCACACCTCGACATATTCACGTGCGCTCAAACTGTAAAAAGTCCTGTAAAGTGTTCCGAGATACCTGCGAGTCAGGAGTCGTAACTCCAGCCTGTCTGTCTCACGTTTCCTCTGGAACCTTCTCCTGTTTCTGCTCCACTACATTTAATTCACTACGCGGACATGCAGCATGAAAAGACAGGAGGGGAAAAAACACGACGCTACTGACCTTAATTAATCAGACCACCAACAGTATCCAACAGCTTAAAAAAAAAATCCAGCTGTAAACTCCAAAGAGTCGTATTTTTTAAAATCCAGGTTTCCGTTGGGAGCAGCTGGGTCTCCGCTGCTGACGGTGCTGGAGCGGAGCGGCGAGCACCAGGCGGCACCGGGCTGGGTTTATCGTTCCTTACAGGTGCGTCGAGCACGGTGCATCATAGGTACAAAAGCCGCTGATGGTTCGCTGAGACTTGCAGGGGCTGCAGGCAAGAAGCGCACGCGCACACACACAAAGCGCGCAACACACGCGCCACTCGGGTCCACCCTCTACTCAGCGCCAGCACGCGACATTTAAAGACGTACGGCTCCAAAGTGGGGTCGAGACACACGCTCACACAGACACACACGTGCCTGTGTGTTTGCTTTCGTGCCCTCCAGATTCTTACAATTAACAGGATTTGCGCATGACAGTCAGAAGGTTTGGCGTAAACAGTCTGTTTTATCTTCACTGTTTTCTTTTCTGCGCATTTTGTGAAGTTTCCAGATGTGACGTTGGCAGCTGCGGTTTAAGATGATGAAATGTAGTTTGTGTCCTATGGAGATAACAATTCTGATTTCCTTTTTAATTTTAATGATTATATTAAATAACAAAAAACACCAAAAACATAAAACATATCTCAGGTGACACAACTTGAGGGTACAAGATTTTACACAATCAGTACATCAGCATGCATCCCAGCAGTAATCCTCCTCCCCATGGACTGGCACAACCTATGAATGATGTCATCGTGTGGGATGGCGGCCCTCTCTTCAGTCAGACCTGAGTCTGTGGAGGATGTGGCTCAACCAACCCTAGAGGTTTTGAGTGGGGTTTAAATGTGTGCTGACCGATGGACATGTCATCCAATGGCAATGACTGTGATGGTCATGTTGCTCCAGCTCTTCTTACAGGTGTCCTTTTTTCCTCAATCATGGTGCCTTTGATAGTTTAATAAGGGAGTGGTCATTTGGGATTCGTTGGAAAAAGTAAAAAAATCAATTTGTCTAAAAAAAAACCTCACAAAAATCAATCCAGCCTGACCAAACGTTGAATGCTGACAATGATCACAGAGCCTGCCTGACATATAGATGAACAATCAGTTTTAAAATAGAGAAAAGGTTTTCTTACATCTGGTGCATTTTTAAACCTCATGATGTGCATGTTGCTATAAGCCTTACAGCATATCTTTTCTATCCATTTAGTTTAAGTATGCTCCAACAAAGTGCAAGTAGTGCATCAGATACAAAGTGTTTATGTATTCATCCTTAATAATAACAAGAGTTACAGGCTGAAAGATGAAGATGCAGAGAACTCGTCACTTTTTATTTGGCTGATCCTCATCAGTTCAGTAGTTTTAGAAAAGAAGACAAGCATCATGTCCCACTCTGCAGACTATAGCTGCTCCCTATCAGCTTATAGAGATGACACTTCACTGATAATCCAATTAATAAGCACTATTCTATACATTAAAGCCCCTATTAGATCAAAAAGTGTGTTTCTTGTTCCTATAGTTGAATGTTGTGTAGAATGATGTGTGTGCAAAGTCCTTTTTTTACACTCATTGCTGCAAAATGTAAAATTCCTCTGTGGTCACTGAAAATCTGATTTTAAACTGCAGGCCTACAAGCATGATGTGTGACATCACAAGTAGCCTGAAGCCAATCTCTGTCCATTATTCAACATACACACGTGTGTGAAGTGAAAACTTGAAGCCTCCAAATATAATAAAATGAAGAAAAAAAACAGGTCATGCACACATGAGATAATTTTTATGTATGGCTTAATACATGTGTGGAGGTCATCTATAACCTCTTCAACTCCATGTAGACAGCACTGCCTTATTTCCCCCTCTTGCATGGCTACATCGCATCCCTTCAGTAAACATGGACACATGTTGCAAAGCCTGAAACAGGGAGACCTCCTCTTTATAGAAACAGCATCACTTTAGACGTATTTAAAACACAGTCGGAATCAGAGATGCTTTAACATGCTTTCTTTGTCCATATCATATTGCAACATTTTGATGGATATTGTGACTGACAGCTGAAAGTTACCTTAGGATGTTAGCAGAGTCCTAGCACAAGACAAAACAGATGAGCATTCTACAATCAATCAACCATATGTTGTTCTTAAAGGTTTACTCTCACTCAGTGTTTTCCTTCTCAAGGCGTGTGAAGAATTTTTAAAGTAACCACAATATTTTTATTCAGTAGGATGAATGTTATTCTACAGCCTGATACAACGGCCATATTAGTATCACAGCAGAATACAGAGAACAATTCTGATTTTAAGCCACTGAGGGGCGAACATTCGAAGTAAACAAAGGGCCATTTTCAAATTCAGTGACGCCAAGGGCTTAACCAGATTTCTAGGCCACGCAAGGCCCCATGCACATGCACTGAAGTTTCAAATCTGTGATCAAATGGAGAAAATGTAACCCTGGTTTAAAAAGTCATTTTATTTCTTTATGACTTATATTTTTTAACCATCCGATCCCAGATTGCTATATATATCCGGATCAGGACAGGGTCACTTCCTCTTTCTGCACTCTGGCTGGTTGGCGTGTTTTTGCATAAAATAACAGATAGTCTGAGGAAAAGGCATCGAGTATCTGAACAAAAGAAACGGAGAGCAAAACTGGTAAATCCTGGAGAGCAGAAGGATCGATGGGAGCTACTGAAATCTAAATCTGGACACAAGGCTGGCTTGTTCTTAAGAGACGGGAAGCTGCAGGGAAACGGCTGCTAGGTAGGAAATCCAAAACAAATCTACCCACGGAATTCCCTTTCATTAGGCATGTTTTAGTTTGAATTATACATACAGTATATATATTCACCAAAAAATAAAATGATATTTATGAATTGATATGCAGTATTTTGGGTGGAATGCATTTTGTACGCCTCAGCTGTTAGTTGAGTGGGAGTTTACCTTTAAAATACTCCCAAAAATATGTGGCCATCATTTCTGTTCTTCATGCACAAGTGTAAGTATCTTGTTTAGTTTTGTCTCTGAGTTGAAATACTACAATGACCAGCAGTAAACCGTTGTGTTCGTAGTTAGTTTGAGGACACTTTGTTATCACTATCACATGTGGTGTGTAGTCATGTAGTCATGTGTCTGTTACGGGTCTCAGGACTGGAAACAGAGGACAGCTGAGATAATGACAAGAAGTCAAACACATCAGTGTGTAAAAGGTTCTGATTTAATAACTCGTCTGAGAGTTTCATTCAAGAATAGCATATTTTGTATGAACATTTTACTTAACATTGTCCAATACTGTGTACTTTAACAACACTGTGATGGTAAAATATAAACAAAACTTCAATACATGCAAAGTCCTGTTTTTATGCACATTAATTGTGTTCCAGCAGCTGCATCTCCAGTTATTCTGCATGTTGACATCACTTTTATCACATATTGTACAGTCCTGTACATGTCCAGCAAACACTAAAGACTCTTAATTACTAAAATTACAAGCTTTGTCATCTGCATGTGTATCTGTGTGACTATTCCACTCCAGTGTACCTTATCTATTTTAACACAACAGATAATCAAAGGACTGATATCACAGAGTTTTATTTCTTACATACAAATGTATGTACAAATTAAGAGCAGTGTTATGAAAGGAAGATAAAAGCATTCAATCGTCATTCGTTCATGGATAACCAAATAATCCAGATTAGAATTAAGATTACCTGGCAGCACGTTCCTGCCTTGTTCACACAGTGAACAAACAAACTTCTAACTTCCCCAGAGCAGCTTTCAAACTATTTACTGACAACTGTCAATATCCAGACCGATCGACAGGAGCCAGCGGGCCTATTGCAGACATACTGTACCGCTGAACAGTCAGGTCATGGTGTGACAGCTGTACGGTTCAGTGTGAGTTCATTCATCATCATCACATCAGAGATGATTTACTCTTTCTGTTTGAGTTGGAATAAAACAAATATACGTCTAACCTGGGACAGTGTGTGCCTGTTTTGTGCTGTTGAATTGTATTGAGATATACTAGGAATGTTTTCTTTTTTATTCCATTTCATATTATGTCATTTTGATCCAGTACTCATGCATAAAATATTGATTAGTGCAGCTTTAATCCCAAAAAGGCAGCACTGAACTTGATCCCCTTTCTCTCTATTATATTGACAAATGTGGAGCACATTGAAAGCCTCATGGATTGTCAATTATGCCTTTTCCCCTAATACCACACACACACACACACACACACACACACACACACACACACACACACACACACACACACACACACACACACACACACACACACACACACCTCTACTTTATCCATGTACATCTCAAATCTTGTGCGATTCTCTCATTATTTGCTCTGTCAGTATGAGTGTGCTGCAGCCTTCCAGTGAGCAGTGTCTCCTTTTATCTTCCTGGCTGATATGGCTGCTAATAAGCTTGTTGTGGCACTTCCTCTCTGCCTTAATGCCTTCATTACTCCTCAAACACTTCCAGGTGTCTCACTCTACTTTTCACTGGATCATTTATTAAGGCTTTGGCGTGTAATTGTGTCTGCTTCACTGCATTCACACCAAGTATTCACACCAAAAGACTTCCTATTTACTATTTAATGCATTGGTGCTTCAAAACCCAAAGTGTCAGTACAACCCCTCCAAGCATGGTGGACGTCCGATAAGCTCCCTGGTTGCTCAACGTCACTCTAACCTCAAACCACATGCATGATTGTGGGTGGGCCTAACTGGCCTTGGCCCACCCACTTGTACGACTGCCCCATCTGGACCAATCACAACAGGTCATTTTACCTTGGACCCAGGCCTGTACAGGTACAGTGTGTCACAGTAAAGACGTTCAGCAGCAGACGTCATGTGGAGAAAGTTGAATGTTCCAGTTCTATGCATTTTAACTGAATACTTACCCCTGAATGGCATGCAAGTCATGTTCTATTGGTTTAATACTCAAGAGTTCAGTAATCCCACCTACTGGTTTAACAAACTAAAAAGCATGTTGGTAAGGAATTTCAGACGGAGTCAGTGGCTGGTTTTGTATTGAGGCAGAGTGTTGTATTGGCTATCACGAGTAAAAGTGTTCAGTTAACATCATCCAGGACAGTGAAAACAGTCCACTTATCTCCCACTTATCCAACTATCAAATGAAAGTTTTGTCGCTCATGGAGGGTTCAGCTCTGCAGCCCTGGATTGAAACGTGGCCTTCAGGCGGCTTTTAGATATACTTTGTGTTTGAACAGGTGTTTCAGGTTAGATGTGTTGTCCAGATATTTTCGTTTTTTTCCCCCAAACTTAATAAAAGTGCCCTTCCATGTTAACCATGTGTTAGTGAGGATTTGTGACAGGAAGGCTTTGTGCATCGGCACAAAGGAGATGCACAATCGGTCCTCCTGAGTGGTGCAGTTAATGTTTTACATAGATTTACAGTATTTGAGGCATGTAATGGAACTCAGCCCTACTGAATCTATCCCTAGTGTTTAAGTGATTGCCACACACACTATATTCTGTCACTGCAAAGGAAAGAGAATCCAAAGACCCTCACACTTGTCAGACTACATGCATCTCAAGAGCACAGTTTGCATCTATTGGCTCTCCAGCTTTCGAGCTTTCCCAACACCGTGGAGAGCAGTAAACATGAAGTGAGGCAGATTTTCAAGGTACAAAAATGAACTGGTTTTGGCAGTCTGACACCCAGGAGCCATGTTATAACAGCATGAAGAAGGTGTGACACTAAAGACTGCACTGCACCCACACTGTCACATCCAACCTACACGAATACACAAGAGCCTCTGTTTTATAGGCAGGTCCATTAACCTTCCATTACAGATGGTGCAGCAATGGATTCTTAATTGAGTGTGCTGACTTTTCAGGAAATGGACAGGAACGTTCCAAGACCATCCTGACATCCTATGAATAACAATTATTTACATAATACGCAATATCTTTTTGCAGTAATTTCAGGTTTTCTTCTTCAATATTTTAGAAATGTGGTGCCTTGAGCGTAATGCTTAAGCTTAAGCAATACTTAAAACCACTTGTTTAATGTTAGATAAATACCCGGGTCATATGTAAATATTTAAATTATTATAATGTTATCACTGAATACTTATCATGTGGCACATAAAGGCAAGATGTAGGTCAGATTATAAATTTAATGGATGTACATGAGAGTGACACAGAATTTCTATACATTAAAGATTAAATGACAGCTGTATTGTCACAAGAAAGTGCAGTTTGGCTCAAAACTAGGTCCAAAAGTAGACTGAAAAATAGAGGTAACAACAGACTCTTTTACATCAGATCATCAATTAAACAGAATCACAGTTGAGGCCCACCACCTGCAAATTCAGGAAGTGGGTCGAGCTGTGAGACAGGTAAGGGCATAGGCCTTAGCATGGTGTGACCTGGCTGCCAGTGAGGTTTAGGATGGAACTGGTGATTGCACATTGATGTACTACTCAGATCTACCAACCCTCACCTAATATCATGAGCTTTGGGTACTTAGCAGTAACTCTTAGTGTTGAACAGAGGTGGTTCAGGCATGTGACAGGGATGCTGACAGGACAAGACGCCAGGGTGGATGCACAACACAAAACACAACACAACACAGCGTAACGTAGCATGGCATTCTCCATGCTCCATGGCGATGGGTGGGTCCTTGCTCCAAGCTCATCTGGCAGTCTATCTACCTGCTTTATATTCACAATGATGGCAGAAGAAAAGCAATCGTGGTCTGACTGGATGAAGAATGTTCATATATAGCCACTACATGTGGTTTTCTTTGGCACCATCCTCAGGCAACAATGTCAGCTTTGCACATAATCAATTTGATGGTTTAAATTTGCTGAGAGCATTTATGATCCTCAAACAATGATCGATTTTGACTGAATGAATCTTCTACTACCAGCAGGACAAAAATAAGATTTGAATCCCTGCTGGAGAGGCTACAGTATGTTGTTTGTTCCATTTAGTACACAGAATGTATTTGTTTTGTCTTAGTCCTGTGATTGGCTGACAGCTTGTTTTGTTCTCTCCCAGACATTAATCCTGAGTAGAAATGAGCCCGTAGTGAAATGAATGGAGGGTGGATGGAGGATAAATGCTGCCCTTCCACAAAAGTTTATTTGATTCAATTTATTGTAATGAAAATGCCTTCATATAGATTTTTTTCTCTCCCACAATCTCTCTCCAGCCCAATCTCCCATTTCAATTATCTAACCACATGCTATACATGTTCATGCTGACACATCTATAGTCACAAGCTGAGCTATTACAAAAACTCAGAGCTCTGAATGGATATCTTTGGAGAATGGAAACATCTTCCTTGCAAAGAATAGTTGCCAATAGAGAGACATATTTTACAGCAGGGGATGGAGCACTGAGGGACAGAGAACTGAAGATAAGGTGAGGTAAAGTAATAGGAAGGTAGAGGCTGAATCCATTAGGATTTTACTGCCCTCAAACAGTATATATCCTAGGGCCACAGGAGCAGGGAGTGGCTGCCACCAAAGTGCTATTGATCACATCAGTGTGTTATCTTCTTCACTTCAGAGTATATAAGTCATGCCTTTCCGCAGGAGGAATGTTTTTGTTTGTGTGTGTGTGTGTGTGTGTGTGTTTCAGTGGGTTTCAGCAGCTTGTATGTATGGGTGGATGAAGCGTGTATCAACAGAAGCAGCTCGACATGCCAATGACCTGCAGTGTCAAAGTTATTGAGCCCCTCTGTAATGCAGAGTGATCACACAGCTGTGTTAATTCACTCCAGGAAATCCAGCACCAACAGTGTCACCCTGGACACACACATGCAACCTTACACAGGCTCTGTGATTTTTTAACCCACTTACAGTGAGTCAGACAAACAGTGAAGCCTGCTGGGAGTTAATATGTCTTTATACATGACAGACTGTGTCAAGACATTCTCAGTTGAAACAATCAATACAGACACATTTGACTGCATAAGAGCAAATGTACTGATATCTTACTGGAGGAGGAAGGAGTCTTTGTAATAGAACCTTGGATGCCTCCATATAAATGTTAAAAAAATCATTATTCTGATTAAGGGATGGTGGGATGTGGGTGTGTGAAGTAATATGTAATTAATGAGGAATATACTACCTATTTTTTATTACTTATTGATTATTATCTCATGGCCTGGGATCCTCCAGGAGTAGAAATAAGCGTGTCTCTGCTGTCTGTGTCATTTACGCACCAGGCACAGCAGCTTAACTTCATTAATTATTTGAATCCCCCCCACCACAGGATTTAATGTTAAATCATCTTCTGAGTTCTTCTACCAATGATCACACATTTAATCCATCTGGTAGCAGCCAGATTATTCCTGAGGCATTCCTGATTGAGTGGGTGGTGGATGGATGGAAAAGCACATGTGAATATGGATGATGTCAGAGCTAATCCGTGCATTGCTTGTGTGCAACAAGTGCACGCACTGTGTAAATAATGCACAATAATGCACAAAGGTCAGCATGGGCACTCTGACCAGTTTGCAGCCCGAAGCCTCGTACACAACATGCTGCAATGCACTGTGTATTCTGACACCTCTCCATCAGAATCAGCATCAACTTTTTCAGCACTTCGTGCGAGAGCAGCTCTTCTATGGGATCAGACCACAGAGGCTAGTCTTCGCTCCCAGCTCGCATCAATGAGCCTTGGGTGCCCATGACCCTGTCGCTGGTTCACCGGTTGTCCTTCCTTAGACCATAGGTTATATCCTCTGCAGACCAGGAACACCAAACAAGACCTGCAGCTGTGGAGATGCTCTGACGCAGTCGTCTAGACAAGACGGGGTTTGGGGGGGAGGCAAATAGGGTGTAATTTGTATATATGCATGCTAATAAGAGGGTCTTACTCCTCTGTACTGGAGGTCTGTTCACACCTACAGCTTCCATTATTTTACCTGAAGAATGTTGAGTGTGTTTCTGTTTTTCACATTGAACAGGCCTGGATTAAAGTTCAGTTTGAACTACATTATGCTGGTGTGGCAGAACTCGGCTGAAACGAGCTAATGTCAGCTAATGTCAGCTAATGTCAGCTCTCCTAGCTAACGTTAGGTTAACTTTTTAAGGTTTCCTCCTGTTTTCACCTCAGAAGCACATTGACCACATGGTCCAAACTGTGTGTGTTCAAATGGAGGAATAATTAATATTGTGCTGAATGATTTGACATTTAGGTTTCTTGTCAAAGACTTTGAGAATTTGTTTATATATAGATGAAAGGGGTTTTATTGTTGAGTAAGTGGGCAAGAAACAAAGTGTTAAAGAGAGAAAGCATGGAAATATATTTAAGCAGTGACATATTTCACAAAGCCCCCCCAAAAATTTAAATTCTGTATTTAATCTGTGATTTTCTGGTTTTATTGCAGCTAAAAGGGAAATACTCTCATCATCATTGAGAAAGGACAGACAGGGCTTATTTTAACAGCAAAGGATTTTTTTTGGGATGATCACTGCACACAATACCTTTCAACCATTCAACCAGACCAGTCAGACCGCCCTGAGAGGAGGAGAGAAAGGTCATGGATCTGAGCCATGACAGCCCAGCCTGGACTTAAAGCTGCTTCTGGCTAATGTCCAGTCAAAGGAAAATCAAATGACCTGAGACCTGTCTCTACCACACAATCCTGGATAAAGCTGTGGTTCTTGACAGGTGGAGTCATTTTTAGAGCCGTCAGAGTGCAGGACTGTAGAAGGACAAAGAGAGGAAGACTCTGGACGATGTTTCCCAGATGTTGAACCTTTAAGATGCTGTGCATATTTTCATCACCGTCTTGTTTGCTGCTGTTCACCCTGAGGCTAATTTGAAACATGCAAAGAATTATTTCTTTGGTGTATATATTTATAAAGTGCTCTTTTTTTATCTTCAACTTTGGAATTAAATGTTAGCACAATATCATCTGATTGGATTCATTATCTGCGAAGACCACCCAATGAAATGTTTAAGTAAAACAAATAAAAGTTTATCACACAAGACATTTTTACATGTGCCAGCAGGTGGCACTATCACTGTGACTGAATAATGTTGTTTAGGTGTCTTCAGGGTGGGACTCTTTTTCAAATTATGAAGTTTGGGCCAGATCGGAGCATTAATAGTGGAGTTAAAACAACTTCCTGTATCATGGCGAAGCATCATCCTTCACCAAGAGGCCACACCTTCACTATTTACTAGCAGCTGACCATATTCAAGTTAAAGCATCATCAAGGTCTTAAAGCTCTTCTGACTCAATTTGAGGTCAATATGATGAACAGGCTATTATGAGTACATAAAAGTATAAAATATGACATTTCCTGTTGCCAGCAGGTGGTGATGAGACATACACTTAATGTAGACATGTGGATGTCTTCAGGGTGGGGCCGTCATCCCAGATGTGAAGGATGGCAAACATTGGACCATGAACAGCAGAGATATAGCAACTTCCTGTTTCATGGTGAATGATAGAAATAAGCCACGCCACCATGGCCACACCCTCTGAGTTATCCAAAAACCTTTGATAAATTTTCATAATTGACTTGTTTAGAAATTACTGACCAAAGTTTAAATCCATAGAGCAAAATCCCTTGGAGGAGTTTGTTGAATTCAAATGCGTGGAAATGGAGACAAAAAACAAGAACTTTGATTCAAGATGGCTGACTTCCTGTTTGATTTAGGTCATGGCACCAAGAGGCTTTTTGGTAGATCTGCATACATTTAATATGTGTCCCAAAGTTTAGAAGTCCAGGTCAAATGTCATCCGGGGGCTGCGTCTCAGAAGTTTTTAAATAGAGCTATTTTTCCACATCCAATTCTGAATCCCATAAAATATCAGATTTTCCACCACATCTGATGACTGTGCCAATTTTTTATGAGTTTCTGAGCATGTTGAGGCCCCAAAAAGCCAATTCATTCAGGAAAAAGATAATAAACATTCATATGCTTAGTGCTCGGGCCCTAACCAAAGGGGATTTGGTTTTAAAATGAAATAAAAAAAACATGACCCACTTGTGAGATGAAATCTCAAACCAGACTGCTCAGAGGTCAGAGTCAGAAGTCATTGTGGCTTTCAAATCTGTCAGGTCTTGTTTGGGTCATGATTTGATAGCAAACATCTCCACAGCCCACGAGCCCAATCGACTGAAGGGAAATTATTATGATAATATATCAAACATTTGTTGAGAGTGTTTCACTCCTTAATCTCTATTGGCTCACATAACAAAAGTCTTACAAAGACAACTTCCTGCACCAGCTCAGGAAGTTCAACCTGATCCAGTTCTACGCTGCAATCATCCAGCCTGTTCAGTGAACATCAAGCACTGGTTTGCATCGGCCACCAAAGAGGACAGGAAGAGACTAGAACTGAGAGTCAGGACAGAGAAATGTTCTGGTGCCATCCTGCCCTCCAATGACACATCTTTACAGTGTGGGAACCTGAAACCTCACCTCAGACTCATCACAGCCTGGACAGAACCTGTTCCAGAACAAACACACACAAACACACACTACAGGCCATCGCTCTGATGAACAGGTCAGTCTGTCATGTAGTGTCAACAATAACCCTGAAACCCTACAAACATCCACTTACCTGAAGATTAACAATGAAATACCAGTTTAGAAAGATCTTTAAAGATGTGATATCATCAGCAACACTGTCAAATATCAATCTAAGCATGTTATTTATACAGTTTATAGATATGAATACATGAACATACTGTACAAATCTATCTGTGTCATGTAATAATTAATCATGCAGGATTTATTCCAGCTCTCTTTGCACTATACTGTTATATTCATTTTTCTACATTTCCTTTAATTTCTCAGATCATTCATGGATCTTAACGGGGAAAAAAAGTCAGGTCTATTTATGGGGCTTGTATCTATGAGTGTGTCCATTTTGGTGCAGATCTAAATACAAATTTGCACTCACCAAATTTAATGTTTTTTTTTTTTCATGGTGGTAAATCAGGGGTTATTAAGCTGCGATCCACGGGTCAAATCCAGCCCATGAGAGGCTTCTGTCTGGACCGCAAATCCTTTTAGTATAAGTGGAATCAAATAGGTCTATTATAAGGCATAATATTACGCTTTGTAGTCATACTGCATGTGTTGAAGGCAGATTTGAAAATGTTCCATTAGTCTTTGAATCAGGAGAACTGACTAAAGGTTATGTGAGCTGATTCTCACCCAGGTGACCTGGGTTCAAATCCTGATGGTGCCTCAATTCTCAGGTTTTTTAATGAATTATTTATATATTATTATTATTATTTTATATTATCATTATGGGATAGAGTTAGGGGCCTCAGACCTAAGACTCAGACCTGATCAGGGTTGATGGATTGACCTTCTGGACCTTTTATAATTCTAAATGAATACCACTGCTGTGATTTATGGTTACAGGGCTATGATGTTGATTTTTGAACAGGCTTGATTGAATTAAAGGAGTTGGAACTTGGCGGAAGTTTACAGTCTACTGAGTGCAATTCTAGTTTTAACTGTATCGTCTCAAATAAAACAGATTCATATCAGGAGTCACAGGAAACTTTCATCAGAGTTTAAGTGTTGCTGAAATGACATTGTTGCAGCTGATTGGATGGCAAAGACTTCTGAACATTGATGAATGGCTCTGATTGTTGAAATGAATGGACAGAAGTGTTGAAATGTGGCTTTGGAATCAATCCAGCAGGTTTCCTCAGATAGTAAGTGTCTCATTGATTATGTCTACTATAAATTTCTAATTAACCAAACTGCATCACATCCATCATGCTGTGGGTGGACCACAGTGACGGGTATTGGCTTTTTAATTAGAGGAGAATACCAGCTTCAATGTAACTAAGAAAACATTACATTATCAGGCCTTATGTGAGGGAACTTACTGTCAGGAGGATAGAAAGGGCAAAGCAGAGAGAGACACACAGGAATATAGATGAAGAGGGACGGGGGAAGAAACAGTTACCCTTATCCTCAGTGGTGAGGCAGAGGGGGGGGGGGCAATCCACTCTGACACCTCATTATTACCTCTGCCAGCGAGAGATGGAGCAGGTTATGTGATCAGTGCTGTTTGTTTGTGTGTGTGTGGATATTTCAGTGAACTTTTGTGCGGAGGTTCGTGATGTGTAGAGGAACAGCCAATTAGATTTTGAGGCTTATCTGTCCAAGTGGTGGTGCAAATTTCAATGTTTTGTTTAAAGCAGGAAGTAGTTCTAACTCCACTGTCCATGGTTCAATCTGCCCCAAACTTCACATGTTGGATAAGAGTCCATATATTAGTGGTGGGTGTGAACATGAAAGACAACATCAAGAGTTGTCCAGAAGAAAAAAAAGACACCATTATAAAGCCAGATGTAGATCATTTTTGCATTAATGGCCACCTTTGTTCAATTATATGATTTTTTTCCCCCTCTTTTCTCATTGACTTTAGCTTTAATTATACAGAGAGAGACAATTCTATATTTAATTTAACAAGGGCTGCAAAGTGCTCATTCATAAAGACCCAGCATGATGTTGTTCCACAAGAGCTTGAAATGCAAGTAATAGAGAGCTAATCTTACAACTTCTCTTTTCTAGTTGAGTCTATTATTGTGCACCCTGGAATCATCCTTTAGGATGATACTACTGAGCACCATAAATGTTTGTCCAAGCACACTTTAAGTTTGTGACCTTTCATCCTCCTCCAGACCACTTCCACAGAGGAGGAGAGGGACAGAAAGACAGAGCTGCTCATATTAGCCATAGCAGCCCTGGGTGGCTCTGTGTGATAAAGATGGATGGCCCTCCTGTGGCTAACACACACAGGTGCACACACACACACACACACACACACACACACACACACACACACACACACACACACACACACACACACACACACACACACACACACACACACACAGGTGCACACACACACACACAGGTGCACACACACACACACACACACACACACACACACACACACACACACACAGGTGCACACACACACACACACACACACAGGTGCACACACACACACACACACACACACACACACACACACACACAGGTGCACACACACACACACACACACACAGGTGCACACACACACACACACACAGGTGCACACACACACACACACACACACACACACACACACACACACACACACGCACACACACAGGTGCACACACACACACACACACACACACACACACACACACACACACACACACACACACACACACACACACACACACACACACACACACACACACACACACACCAAGACTATT
The DNA here is from genome assembly GCA_037577475.1 of Chaunax sp. Z400. Taxonomy (NCBI): domain Eukaryota; kingdom Metazoa; phylum Chordata; class Actinopteri; order Lophiiformes; family Chaunacidae; genus Chaunax; species Chaunax sp. Z400. Next base: position 25,261,035 of record CM075194.1, read on the forward strand.
CTACACCTACACTGCTATCACTCTCTTTATCAGACACACACATGCTGAGAAACACTACTCTAGTAAACAGGGGGAGTTTGTGTTTATAATGGTGAACATGAATATTGTATATCACAAAACCAGGTGTGAGATAAAGAGCAGCAGTGTGTATTTTGGGTGTGCAACTCAGATTGAATCCACATTCTCAAACTCCCGGCATGGCTGCAGAAAATCTGCCTCTGACATGTAGAAGATATGCCAATAAAACTGAAACCAATTTAAATTCACCTGACAGGGCATCACAAATAAGCACAGACACTATATCCTGTTAAAATACTCATTTCACTGGCTTGGATGTTCGACTTGTGGTTCGAGAAATACTTTCCTCCTTTTGGACATTTTTGCAATTATGCACTCTGGCTGGATGAACTGCAGAGAGAAGCAAATTATCAACAGCCTTACGGGTGAGGATGTCTGTGAGATTGGCTGCTGCAGGGATTAGAGCATGTGAGGCTGGAACTGAAAGGCTCACATTCAGGGTCTGGGTTGAATTTCTGACAAGAAATGAAAGAATACAAGGTCAGTTATATATTTAATTTAGTCTATGTTGAGACAAACTGCTGTCATGTTCTGCCTTGGCCTGTCCCTGAGCTACGTCATCAGACTACGTTTAGGGATTCAGTCAATTATCATTGTTTTTGTGTGACTTGTTTTTGGAGATATCAGCTTTACTGATGTGTTTTCTCTTGGAACTAGATGGAAGGCCTACTTTACTCGTGCTGCTGAAAACACCAACAAATACGTCTGGAAAAATCAGTCAGTGGATTTTGCTTAATTTACTGTTAGAAGAAGTAAAATATAAAATATATTTGTCAAAGTTATTTAACAAAAAACAAAAATAAAGTTAGATAATTAAAAAAAAAGGTCTTTGAGACCTTGACATACACACAGCCCAGATTCTAGACAATTTAAATCTAGAATGCAATGATTTTCAAATTTCCACCTCTTCATTTAAAAGCAGTTCAAATTCAACATGTTTATTCCACAGATCCAGATGCAGATCCAGGATTTATTTTCAGTTCTGCTAACAAAAATAGGAATAAAGAAATAAGAAACAGGTGTATACATGTTTAGTCAGCTGATATTTCTGAATATGAATTTTATTTATTTCTGAATTCTGAATGAATTTCTGAATTTCTGATTCAGTGTGGATCTGGATTATTATACAAATCCAGGAAATTGAACTGGAATTTATAGGAGAAGGAGAGAGGTAAGGCCCACTGACCCCAGCCCCTCCCCACCAAAGCCCCAACCATGCCACTAGAGGGCAGGGTGAGAAAGCAAGGGGGGAGGGAGGGGGGACGGATTCTGTCATATTCACCTCATTCAAATCATTCCTTTGGCAGCACTCCTCTGGACGTACTTTAATACTGTAGCTTTAAATGAATATGAACTTTACAATGAACATGTGTTCTATGCTTTTGTTGGTCTGTAAACTATTTCCTGATTGGTTGACCTTTGATGACACAGAGGTGTATCTATCAGTGCTTTGTCCTTACCTTCTGCAGACGTCCTGAGCTCATGTGATTCTGCAGGCAGAGACTTCAGCTGCAGGCTGATTTGCAGATCTGATCTTTTCCTCAACAAAGCAAACAGCTGTTAAACTCACAAGGTGGTCGACAGTAGCAGGAGAACCTTTTCCAGATCTTTGAATGAATGATGTCGTATGGCGACCATGAGGCAGACGGTTCAAGCACCAGTCTGTTTGTTTTACAATTTTCTTATGCGATTTCATCACTTCCATCAATCCCTTAATATCATTTTTTGGGTGAGAAATCAAAGTACAGATTTTGAATACTGGAAGTTCTACAAAAAAATTGATAGTGAATTGAAAATTAGCTGTTTTCAGGTATTAGCATTAGCATGGGGGTAGCTAGTTAACCAGCCGGTCAACTTGCTGACTGGTCAGCATCCAGACCTCAGTAAAACATCTTTATCTACAGCAGCTCTGTGTTTATTCTGCTTAGTTTCCATTCTTATAAATAAAGCTCTGTTTCAGGTCAACATCATAAGCTAATACAGATACCCAGAGACAAATCCTCCTCCTCCTTCAGGCTCTCCTCACTTCTAGTCGCCTCCTCTATACTAATATATTTAATCTTAATTATTATTTTACCTTCATTCTTTAATCTTTAAATCAAACATGAACCACATACAAAAGCCTTTACCATTCTCTGGTAATGTTGTGATCCATACAGTCATGTGATCTGGTGAAGGTGTATTGTTTGAGAACACCTCAGTGGGAACAGTCTGCTGGTAATGATAGACTTAATTGGTTAATAAGGAGGAGGTAGTTCATACTGACTGAATATGAAGTAGGCAGTGGGTTAGTTTGTGATTTTAAACACAAGTCTGACTTCATATCAGCACTAAAATAAAACACGGGTTCAATAAACGACATTAGAAACACTTTGTTTCTTGGATTTTTTACTTCCTTTAACTGAATTTATTATGCGATGATGAAACATCCAACCATTTTGTTTCCACCTCCTTATTCCAACTCAAAGTAAGAGGCTGGATCTTATACCATCAAAAGGAAACAATACAATAGAAACTGTAACATTTAATCATGTTAACGAAGGTTCAAAGTAATATGTAATACAATAAAAATGAAGAAAATAAATAAAACTTTGAATCAGTGCTTCCACACTTCATTTATTCTTGTCTGTTTGTGAGGTTATACAGTATTTATTCCCCAGGGAGAATCAATGGCCTCCTTCTTACACTTAGCAGCTAATACAGAGAGGGGACATAGAATAGAGAGAAGCTAAAGGGAGAGATGGAAAAAAAGAGTATTGTGTCACATTCTGTCTTCTTGGCCAACACTGATGCTGGTGATGAAGCTGCCACTTAAGAACAGCAAACCCAACAAAGAGAAGTCAGTCATTATCTGCTCACAACCATACGCCAATGGAGAGTCGGGTGAATTTTATTAGTGCACAAATCATTTCTTCACAACAAAACCAAAAACATGTTTTTATGCAGAAATCTTCCCTATAGCCTCTGCGCTAAAAGTGTTAGCACAGGGTTGAGTTTATAATGACCGACTTCTCATTTTGTGGTTAACTGTGTCTGTAATGATTTACTCCATCTTTATTACTCATTTTACACCACATCACAGAAAGGTGTAGAGCCACACAATACATTAGGATTAACTATCAAAGGTGAAACAGTGCATTGTGGGATTGTTGCAGCAAATAGTGTGCATGCCATGAACACATTTTTGGTTTAATAATGAGAATTTATAGAACACTATAAAAATGCATAAATTTGACACTTTCTGACACAAATAAAATGCTGGGTGGTAAATATAATGCATTCAAGTAGGAGATGGGGAGTGAATTTAGATCCATTAGCAAACCTTTATGTTCAACGAACATAACACAAACACTATAATGCAGCAAAGCTCACAGGACTGTGATAAGGAAGGCAGACCCACAGACTGTCTGCAGGTATTGCAAACAGCAACATTTTGTAGAAAACAGGAGAGTGACAGAATGATTCCAGGCAGCTTTCAAAGACTAAAAGCATCCTTAAATGTAGCACATTTGTCACGTTGCCATGCTGTTTTAATGTGTTTTCATCCCCCTGGTGAAAACATCTGTAACCAAGCAACAGTCAAGTTTCCAGTGTTGATGTGACTTTATAAGAGCTGCCTGCTATAACTGTAAAAAAACACATTGACTACCATTCAAATCAAGAAACCACAACCCATTGGTTTGGTTTGACACCAGGATGCAGTTCTGAAATGCTGCAAACAAACTCACACATTTAACTTCTCTTCTCGGAGGGGGCGAAACAACGCCCTGAGGTATGTAGTTAGGGAGCTGGAATGAATCTGTCATCCATCATCAGATCACAGATTGCATCTGAAGTGACTAACAGGATCCTCTCATCTTCCATGGGAGGGCAAGGAGCTGCTTTCAAAAAGGCTTCATCACCTGCAGGGAGCCTGGATCTGTGTGTTTGCTTCAGGAGATGGAGGTGAAGGTGACTTACACCCTGTGACCACCTGCAGCTGTTGCATACTGTTCAGTGCCTTCTGGACTGGACACCTGTCTTGGTGTGGACTAACCTTCCCAACTGATCTGGTATCAGGCTGCTTCACCGTTTCACAGTTCTACCTGCTAACTTTTATTTCACTCCACTGACGTACTTCAACCTTAATGGTGACATCACTGTGTCTTTCTGTGTGTTGCAGTGACCTGGATGACAGTAAAGTGTCTGAGACCTGGTGAAAAGGTTGCACATGATGAATTAAACTGAGAGCCTATTATCTCAAGATCACTACAACTGAAAACATGATGTGATAGATTATAAGAGAAGTGATTATACTTGATTTTAGAGTGTCTCACATAATAATGAAATGCTAAGATGACTAAATTTCATATCATTTTGGGAGATAAAACACACATCTTCTCATGGATAAAGGAATAGTTCAGAATCCATGGTTATTTTCTGACAGTGAGATGTAGAAGATGGTTGTTAATATCTCTGTTGTTAATTTGTCTGCTGACCTCTGTGATGTTTCCACACGTGTCTGTTTGTACACAAGAATTCAAGGCTTTTATTGTTCCCTTTTAAATAAGTGAATGTCTTTGGAAGCTTTCTGTCTCAGTGTTTTGCTGGGAGCAGGTATGATGTGAAACAAATATAAAATGTTTTCATAATATTGATTCTGGTAATTAGAGGAATTAGTTTTTATAATCCTTGGTTGAACAGTATGGTTACATTAAGTTGTCTACCTTTTCCTGTCTCAATTAGAACACAGTCAGTCTAAAACAGCTGATTTCATTTTTGGTGATTGTAAAAAATAAAGTTTACAATCAGATTTTGCTTCATTCTTATTTTTGTCTTATTATCGCTGTCACTGTTCCACATTCTGACTGTGATTTCATCAAATAGTTTAACAGTATAATGACATAATATTCAATAATGTTGGAATTGATTTATCGAAGCAAAACAATGACATCATCAGTGAACTGTTTTATCCTGTGTTTGGATGGACCTGCTTGGATACTGGACATAAGAACTTCTCATCTCCAACAAGGAGGTCATGTTTTCATGTTTTCATGTTTTCATGTCTGATTGTTTGGTTTGTTTGTTTTTTGAAGGATTATGGAAAAACTGCAGGATGGATTTCCACAGAACTCAGTTGAAGGATGGAACATGGGCCAGGAAAGAATCCATTACATTTTGGAGCAGATCCAAATGAAGGGGCGATTCAGGAATTTTCACTTTAACATTGCGGGATAAGAAATTTTTTGACATTTTCCCCAATTATGGAAAAACTGCTGAACCAATTTTGTCTAAACTTGAAAGGTGGAGCGTCAGCCAAGGGCAGTGAACAGACATGTGTAGGACTGATGGGTCTTGGAGGAGGTTTGCTCTAGAATGAATTCCAATCTAGTTGAACATATCCTCAAATAGAAATGTAAAAACACACTGTTGGTGGCTTTAGGGGGATTATGCACTAGATCTACAGTTTATCTATAGTTTAGTACAGTGGGGGTTACTAGATACAGTCACTGTACAGGCAGCTGCATGTTGTAAATACTGTGAGAGAATGGCTCAAGTCAATCTCAGTATTTAAGAAAACAATCTGACAATCATGGCCTTAAATTTCATAAGTAAAACAAAAACATGAAGATAGTGAAATACAAATATGCTACAGTTGTGAGACAAATAGTCTGGATCTTGAGATAACAGGTCTGAAATCATCATCACCACCATCTTCCACCTCTGCTCCTGATGTCTGGACACATCAGACTCTTGTGTCCTTCTAAGTATCCAGTGGAACTTATTCATGTGTGTTTGAGTGGATGTATGAGGACATATTCACTATGTGTTAATATGTAAACTCTGTGGGAGCCCATTGTTCACATTCAAGTGTGATGTCCAGATGCATCTCAGTGCAGAAATGGCAGCAGAGCAGTGAGCCAGTGTCCCAACATGGAGCCCTTTGCCCACAGCAGCAGTTCATAGATGGTGAGGCTCAACAGGCTGACAGTCTCTGCCAGTGTGATCTGCAGACGTCTGCTCCTGGACTGGGCCTTACTCCTCTTGTGCCTGTCAGTCAGAGCAGCAGAGGAGAAAGGGAAGTGTCAAGGCTCAGGCACAGTTTAGAGGTGCTGAGTTTTTACAAATGTTCTAGAGTTCTCCAACAATTTGTTAATAGTTGATATCAAAAACACATGCAGAATGACATTTATACAGTCGTGAGGTATATATATATATATATATATATATATATATACACAGATACATGATAACTGATGAGGTATTTCAGTTCATGAGTTCATGTCCCGTGCATGCTGACAGGGAACAGGGTCATCATTCATGTCATTTCTTACACCTGTGCTTTTCCTTCTATGAGCAGCGCTGATTAGTTCCTCTTTAAGGGCTGCAGGTGTGCTAATCAGTGAGGCAGGCTGTTAGAGTAACACACATGGAGAACCACTACACAGAACCTCAATGATAGCAGCTTGATTACTACACTCTTTTTTTTCCCGTTTGTTTGCCAAATTTAGATCTACAGCCAATCGTATGTAGAAGGAACCTGTATTCAAAGCCCAATTCATTATTTTATTCTTCTTATTATCACTCAGTTTATAAGTTCTTTCAAGGGTTACTTCAAGTAAATCCACCAGTCCAGACAATATGTTCCTTTCTAGAAGGCATTGAATTGAAAACCGTCATAGAAATATCAGCATCAGTGCTGTGAGAAACAGACACATGTGAACAGTTTACATGATAATGCTAATGGCTGTTTAATGCCACCTGACTCTACCCACCCCTCCACACATTGTGGAGGAACATTACACTTAAACTATCCTATCTCCACATATGTGTGTGTGTCTGCTCTGAGGCCATTCCTCAGAGGTACCACCACTAACACAGGAACGACCCCGAAACAGTCATAGGAAAACAATCCACTGTGGAAACATAATGTCTGAGAGGTTCAGTGGAAAAACAAATCAAAACCAATGAGCTACACTCCGCGGTACGCAGCACATGACTGCAGTATTGCGTCAATGTAATTAATGTCACAGCCCTAGTCAACCAATCAACATACACCTACATCTGGACCAAACACCTTGCGCCTAACGCCTAACGTTGTGAAAAAAAAGCACCTAATCTGGAGGAGGAACTAAAAAAGTTCCTCCAAACGAAGCGGTTAGAACTTAAAAGGGGAGGTTCTTAGAACTAGAACTGGGCTCCTCTGGTCTACAGTGTTTGGGGAGGACTATGTACTGCTGTACCTACAGCGTAGAAGAAGAAGAAAAAAGGAACAGAGGAGAAGAGAAGAGGTGTCGGTGCTTCATTAATATGCCGATGAATAAAGAGTCGGACATGTTCAACAATATGTAGTCAGCCTTGTTACTCTGAGCAGAAATGAACCCAGACAGAAGGAGTCAGCTGTGTCTTCATTCATGCTACAGCGCCTCCAGGCAGTGACGTTCACACTGCAGCTCGTGCTTTGCCTTCTGTGAAGATATCCAGGTGACATTCTAGAACGCAAAGGCGTATAAAATTAATTTATCACTAAGATCCTGCATTCACACACTTGTGTGGACCATGTTTCTGCCCAATCAACTATCAGTTGACCTAAGCTGCATGTCTTTTTTAAGGCACTCCTGTAGTCCAGCACCAGGAGAAAGAAACCCATACAGACATAGGTAGAATATGCAAACTAGTCAGCAGACAGATCTTCTCACCCTGATCTACTCAGAGAAATAGCAAGGACACAAGGAAAAATGAGCCCTTCCTAAAGTGACACAACGCTGAGGTGGGACCATAAGACCCACTGGTACCTGCAGTGCCATATTACCACCCATGGCACTACATGGTTGGTTAATATTTTATTAGTGTGCTTATTCAGACAAGCTCTAACAGTGTCAGCAGTGTGACACCAGGCAGAGACCCTGTATGTGAAGTGACAGCGCCCAGCTCTCCTCTCCCAACAGCAAAATCACATTTCTCTTCCCAAGAAGCTGATCCTCCAGGAGTCCTGTTTACAGTCTTTATGTTTTATTTTACAACGTAATTCTTCATTTGTGCAATGGAACATATTGTCTCTGTAACTGCAACAGAATAATGATGCTCTTTATTCCTGCGCCTTGTTTGATACAACAACCGAGGGTGTCAAAGTCAGACATAAGCTTAGAGTGAAGAGGAATAGAACTTCAACAATTACAGTCGAAACCAGACAATTGCAGACCATTAAATGAGAGAACATCGTACCTACTATGTGTTCAGCTTGCTTTGCTCATTCCCCACCCGACCATGGATGAAAACATAACCTCCTTAACTGAGGTCATAAAAACAAGGTCTCACTTTTTACTGTTGTGGCAGCTATTCTTCAACAATCTGATATTTTGTGTAGTGTGTTCATGACAAATAGACACAATCCAACAGCTACACATGTGAAACAGATAAAGGCACGATTCTGTGCAGCTGCTTATCATTTCAAGCTGTTTATTATGTGTTCAGCCACTATTCAGGTCCTACTAATCTACATCTGAACTATGACTCCAGCCATTGACTACATTTCCCATGTAAAGATTTGGCGTGGGAAACTTAGAAAAACATATAAAAATGGTCAAATGTACTGCATTGTTTTCTCCTGTATACATCTATAAGTAGCTTTTTCAGAGCCTATTGTGTATTTGCTCATGGTTTAGGTGGCATTACTGGTACAGTTTGTCAGCCACACTCATCCTCCTACACCTGTGATCATCAACAGCCCACCATAGGTTCCTATCCGGTCTGCAGAATATGAATGAATTCAGAAGATATCACCAGAGTGAGGCCCAGTCCTCGCCAGCCCCTGGTAACAAACACAATAACCCATAAATCATCTGTTCTACATATTTAGATGATTCTCCAACTTCATTCTCTCTACTCTGTGGACACATCAAGGCTGCAGGCGATGACTCTGTATGTCTCTGTCTGAAACTTGTCTATTAAGTCAATTTTATTTACATAGCACCAAACCACAACAAGTGATCTCAAGGCACCATTAGACCTAAGAGGTGTCATTTGGGTTCATATATTTTATTATAATTGTATTAAGCACTGACTGCCTCCTTTGGTGGACGTCTTCTTGTTTAGAATCTAGTTTTCATTTTGGATTTCCTATAGGAGTCTAATCATACAGATATAAGCTAATAAAAATAACATTACTTTGTAAGTACGTTGAAATACTGAAAAATAATGGGCTAATTAGGCCTAAATACATAACAAATGATAGGCCTAAATTATTTATTTTTATTTAAAAATATAGTATTGTAGTATTTAGTTGATGACCCAATAATATGCAGACTCATAATCAAAATAGAAGCTCATATGAATATTGAATGTTTCCCTATCTTTCCTCCCTACAGGGCTTAGTGCCAGCTGGTAATCAACCTGTGGTTAGATTTGTACTTGTAGCCTTTAAATGTCACTTTTGGTGTGAATTAAGAGCAAGGCTCTAAGACGGGCCAAAGTTCCTCTATTTCAACATATTTAAGTTCACTAGTGTGGAAAGACTTTGTACTTTGTCAAAGAGTTGTCAGCAATAACAGCAGCAGTTGTAGCAAGAGTGAAAAAACAAACAAACAAACAAACAACACTAGGACAGGAATAACAGTACAATGTTTCTAACCTGGCCATGGCCCGTATGCAGCAGCGAGACATGTTAATGAAGGACGAGGAGGAGGCTCGGGTCTGTAAGGTGGTTTCAATGCCCCTCAGCAAGTCATTGGTCT
>CM075194.1:25278325-25428325 GCA_037577475.1 Chaunax sp. Z400
ACTTACTTACGTCGGTGGTTCGATTCCTGGCCCCTGCAGTCTACATGTGGAAGTGTCCCTGAGCTGAACCCCACATTTGCCCCTGGTGGCTGTTCCTCTTTGTGAGTGGTTGTGTGAATGGTTGTCACAGGTGATGAGCAGCTGATGACTTGCATGGTAGCCTCTGTCACCACTGTATGAATGTTGGTGTGAATGTTGGCTTGTGCTGTAAAGCTTTAAGTGGTCAGTTAGACTAGAGAGGTGATATACAAGTACAGTGTATTGACCATAATTGTGAAAATGCTCCCTGTATTAGCAGTGAACAAGCTAACATGGTAAAAGTATTTTACTATCAAACCAAATCTATGTACCAGGACCCCCTGGGAAAAAAAGAGATGTTGTATCTCAATGGGACCTTCCTGGCTAAAGACAGGATGACAAATAAAACAAAATGTTTTACAATGAAACAACTTACATTGTAATTGCAATATATATAATATATAATAAAGTGGTTTCTCAGTCATACAGATAGGCAGACATGTTAAAGGTGCTTCATTTAGACTTGGGCACATACATACTGACTTTACTAACTCCACTCAAGCCACAGCAGCAAAAGAATAAAAATCCTCACTCCCTCAGGATCCACTTCTCTCCATCCTCCCCCTCTGCCGTGTTTCCATCCTGTAAACTCCAGCTTGTGTGTAATGGGGCTAGAAGAGTGACGGAGACTTCAGGCATTTGGCATTTTCAATTACAACTTTGAGTTTTCCTTCTCTCTCTCTTTTTTTTTTTTTTACTACTTTTTAAAAAAATTTCACGTTTCCAGTTTCATCTTCCTATAATGTGAGGAATCTGAGTCTGTCCGTCTGTAATTTGCCAATTGTGAGAACTGTTCATCTGATCTACTTCTAACAGGGTGTGTGAGTTGCTGGGGGCCAGTGGAGGTGTATTGTTAAATGGTGGTGCAATCTGGACATGTGACACGCTCCATATTAATACACTGAGAATAAAGAAGCAAGGAGTGCTGTGAGCAGAAGCTGAGTATGGGACACACAGTACAGATCAAAGTGATGTCATTGATCACAACGGCTGCACCCGGTCCAAAACTTAAAGTGGGAGTCATAATTTAGTGGCCCTAAATCCAGACAGCGAAGCCCTTTGACATAACAGGGAAAAGAAAGATTTTTTAACCTATTTTTTAACTTTTGTCATCAAAGGATATTTTTAACAGGCACAATGCAACCAGCTCAGTAGATACGGGGTCCTACCTGGGTCCTCCTGCTGCTAGGCCTCTAACAGAGCTGCTACGCCCATATGTATGTTGTATGTTAATGATACAGACTACAACATGCATGAATCATGGGATTATCAACAATTAGACAATTTGACAGTGAAGAACGAGTCTTTTGACAGAAAAGTCTGCGTCTACTCTTCCTACGAGGCCGGTGTGTCTAATTTAATAACGTATTAAACACCAGCATGAAGGTAAACATGGACAGTTTAAAGAAACATACTGACTGTAGTCTCGTGTACCTTTAAGTGAAGACCCCTGGGTTAGAGCACGATTCCTGAGGAGAACAAGCTGCAGCTACAAACCCTCGCCCTCCATCATCTAAAGAGTGGGAGGGTTTTAGACAGAGACCAAACTATGTGGTGCTCAGTAAGCTCTGCAAACTGGACCTGTCTTATCACATAAATACAACGTAGCACAGGTCTGTGTGAAAGACTGCACAGCACCATAAGTCCTGTTTAACATGTAGAGCATGTTTCTAATAGCAGTAGTCACTTATTAATAGAGGCAATAAAATGTATATATGCATATCTGGCACAATATATTTATTGAGCTAAATAAATACATAAATAAAAGACTCTTGCATTGCTAGATAATGCAATTATATTATGGCACAAAGTGTGAAGTTGTTTCTATGAGTGTTTCTCAAGAAATCTGCAACCAGCGATACTACAGGTCAAGCAAATGGCACATTTTCAGAGGGCATATAGAACTGCTTTTAGGCAGGGAGAGGAAGGGTTTGATGGGAGGGGCAAAGAGAGAGAGTGATTTACATATCTGCATACTAATGAGAAGCATGACTCCTTTGGACCAGAGGTCTGCTGTGGAGCCTCAGACACACTGATGGAGTTTATGATGATATATTTGATGCCACAGTTCACTGTCACTGTATTCTAGCTGCACAGTGTGTCTGTATCCCCCCCGCCCAGAAGACGTCATAGGCCCAAAGATTGGTACGTGATGTCACCATCATACAGAAGACACCATCATATGGTACAGTAAAGCTTTGCTGCTTCTCGGTTTCAGAGATACTTGGGAGAAATGTAGCTTGTGTGGATGCTACCACACCAGATGATCAATAGAAGAGTAACACAACCACTACAATACTCAGAAATGCAGTTAAACAATGCTATTTGTAGTCCTATTACTGGTCAACAATGGAAACATAAATCCCTATTTTTCCTTAATAATTAGAGATAGCAACTTAAGTACTTACCATCTGTCCATTTCCTCTTCATTAAAAAGAAAAAGTCAAAACCAAGAGTTAAGACATAAACCGAAGATGATACCCCATCACAAACCCCTAGCCCCAAAATAACAGGGGGCTGGGTTCTCCCGGAGGGCTCTGCTGAGTCCTGGCTGGGGAATAACAATTAGTAGCAATTATAGGAGGTTGGTTAGCAGGCCTCCCAGCTGTCAGCAGGACACAGAGGAAGCGGCAGTGCTCTCATTTGCATCTGAAAGCCTCAGTAAGGACATATTGTATTGTGAGTGGTGCAATAATAAGCTGTGAAAAAAAAGGCAGAGGGAATGCAGGGGGAGGAGGAATCTGTGTTGGTGATTTTTCTATTCTCCTCAGTGTATCTGAGTTCATACAGCAGGCGTTAGAAAACGGTGGGCAGTGACAGAGTGAGAGGAAGAATGTCAGAATGTGAGAGCTGTTATTACAGAGGAGTTTAACTGCAGAGTGCAGGAAAATACGACTATACTCTAGGAAATAAACAAACTCGATGTGACCAATACACACATAGAATACTAGGTCAACAATGTTGAGGTTTTCCTCTGCTCAAAAACTCTGTTAGCTGATGTCAACAAAATAAACAAGGTCAGTAGAGTCAAGGTGGTCGATTGATTGATTGATTGATTGATTGATTGATTGATTGATTGATTGATTGATTGCTGAACAATATTACAAAATATGTGAGGAAGAATCATAAGCTTTACACAGTGATTAGTCAGTTCAAACACCAGTAGTGCCTTTAAGGAGAGACTGTGTGAATTGTGTGCCATTGTTGCCATTTTTTTTTTTTTTGCGATGAGACTGAGATGAGAGAATTAAGATGAGCTCAGACAACAGGAGTTTTAAAATCCTACTGATTTTGAAATCAGGTAGCATCTCATGGGGAAGCAGATGTAAATAAACTGAAGGCTGACCTGATGCAACAACTTGTTGTAGTGATGCTTTACAGTGAGAATAAAATAAATATTAATAATAAATAAATAATAAAAGAGTCATCAGGGTAGGGAACAGGAAGCGCAGTTGAAACTGGACTTCCTCTGTGGAATGGGACTGTCATGGGTCTGTGTTTAGGTTTCCTGTTTTAGTTTGTCAGTCTAGTTCTCCATGTTGTGTGCTGTGCTTTACACTTCCTGTCTTCTTTTCTTGTGATCTGTTTTACCCTTTTGGTTCCTCTGCCTGTGTTTTAGTCTTCTAGTTCCTGTTCACTCTCTTTCCCTGTGTTTATGTTGGTTTATTATTGTGTCCTCCATGTTTTCTTTTAGTTGTCCATCTTCATTTTCCCTCCACTGTGATGGTGTGATCATTGCCATGCATCTCCTGCATGTGGGAGAGTCTGAGTGGACTGGTTACAGTGGGACAGAGAGAGTGAGACTGAGTGGACTGGTTACAGTGGGACAGAGAGAGTGAGACTGAGTGGACTGGTTACAGTGGGACAGAGAGAGTGAGACTGAGTGGACTGGTTACAGTGGGACAGAGAGAGTGAGACTGAGTGGACTGGTTACAGTGGGACAGAGAGAGTGAGACTGAGTGGACTGGTTACAGTGGGACAGAGAGAGTGAGACTGAGTGGACTGGTTACAGTGGGACAGAGAGAGTGAGACTGAGTGGACTGGTTACAGTGGGACAGAGAGAGTGAGACTGAGTGGACTGGTTACAGTGGGACGGAGATACTGAGGGGACTGGTTACACTGGGACGGAGAGACTGAGTGGACTGGTTACAGTGGGACGGAGATACTGAGGGGACTGGTTACACTGGGACGGAGAGACTGAGTGGACTGGTTACAGTGGGACGGAGATACTGAGGGGACTGGTTACACTGGGACGGAGAGACTGAGTGGACTGGTTACAGTGGCACGGAGATACTGAGGGGACTGGTTACACTGGGACGGAGAGACTGAGTGGACTGGTTACAGTGGGACGGAGAGACTGAGTGGACTGGTAACAGTGGGATGGAGAGACTGAGTGGACTGGTTAAAGTGGGACGGAGAGACTGACTGGACTGGTTACAATGGGACGGAGAGACTGACTGGACTGGTTACAGTGGGACAGAGAGACTGAGCGGACTGGTTACAGTGGGACAGAGAGTCTTAGTGGACTGGTTACAGTGGGACGGAGTGGATTGACTGGACTGGTTACAGTGGGACGGAGTGGATTGACTGGACTGGTGCAATTTATTCTGTAGCCTAAAATGTAGGTTAAACAATAAAACCTTTACTAAAACCTCTTTGAAAATGGAGACAAAATATTATTATTATCATTATTTTTCTAAATTACAATCCAAATATTGTGATCATTGGATGACGTGTGCAGAGAACCCAGCCATGGTGAAGCTTGCTGATGTTTCCAGAAGTATGTATTTTGTGTTCAGCCGTCAACCTGATTTTGAACACAGAAGTATTTCCTTGCCTTCCACCATAAGAGCTGCAGATAAATAAATAAAATCAATATAAATATAGATAAATAAAATAAAAAGATCTCTTACAAGCATAAACATTACCTGACTGCCATTTAACCATACATGTGAACATTAATCAAATATACACTCACAATATAAACCTGTCAAAGTAACATGAGAAGCTAGAAAACTAGCACTGATCTAATTCATTTAACCTTCAGTGCATTCATGTCATGCAAATGATGAGAGATGTTTGGGCTGAAATGATCTCAGCTTATTCTCTAACTTCCCGGCTCGCTGTGCAAATATGTAAATCATATTCCACGTCTGGATGGAAATCAAGAGCGCTCTGTTGCTTTGTGCACTCGTTGCTTCTGTGGTGCACTGACACTGAAAAATCTAAACTTTCTGCACCCAGCACACCTAAGAGCTAACCAATAACTGCAGAAAGGTCAGCTAACCTGAGGTGAGGATGGAGGAGTGGAGCTGTACCATCTGTCAAATAGTTATTATTTGTTCACCTACAGAAGGAACTCTTACTGGAGAAACAGTACATGAGCGTAGAACTAGGATTTACTGGTGAGCATGATAACGTGTTAACGTTACAGCTACAGTGAGTTTTTCTTTTAACACAGACAAACCAAGCAGTACAGTTACTGTGATGGATTTGTGGTGCTGGAGATCTATTTATCTTTGTTTTGACATTTGACACTGCAGGCGTGACAAGAACGGATAAAAGGATGGAAGCACACTTTGGTATCTTCCATACGTTTTCATGTGAATGGCCTCTAATAGTGACTGAAACAAACTAAAGGGTGAGAGTGATAGAATGTGTTAAAGCCACTAGCAGAGGTGAGGATGACACGACTCTGGTCTTGTACTGATGTAACTGCTGTTATGGAAATTTATATCATCCTGATTTCTCAGGACACAGTTTGGATCAACAACAAAGGACAACAGACAACACGTCAAAACACATTTGACTTGTTTCACCACCACCTGGTTACATTCTTAACAGATCTGTTTGTGTGCCTGGAGA
Organism: Chaunax sp. Z400; assembly: GCA_037577475.1. Lineage (NCBI taxonomy): Eukaryota > Metazoa > Chordata > Actinopteri > Lophiiformes > Chaunacidae > Chaunax > Chaunax sp. Z400. Next base: position 25,284,269 of record CM075194.1, read on the forward strand.
TGAAACATTAATTCAAAGGATAAAATATTCTGCCATGTGACAGAGAGGCAGCGAAAAGCCTCAGCTCCGAGAGCACTTAACATTTTGCTTTTTGCGTGTGATTGCATTAACACTAATGGAATGCATCATCAGCTGTTAAGCAGGACCTGGAAATGTTGCATTCATAAAGGAGTGGATAGAGTGGGAAAAAAGAGGGGAGAGAGAGAGAGAGAGAGAGAGAGAGAGAGAACAGCACAGGCCAGAATGGAGATGTCAGAAGGCAGAACAAAGGCAAAGCGAAGCAGATGATGTCATCACACAAATGTCTGCAAAGGTCTTCTTAAAACCAGAGGGCTGCACAATCGACAAGTGTGTTCAAGTAGAGGGCAGAGTGGAGTCTGTTGGTAAAACATAGAAATCACACAGACACATGGCTTGTATTGAACCTTAGACACACCTTCAGTCCTACTGAAGCAACCTAAAGAGCAGGGCCACAATCCAGGCTGCTTTCAGAGCATGTCCAGCTCCCCTTTGCTAAGCAGTGCATAATCTGAGATTACAGTAAGGTGCAGAATCCAAAGGGGTTTTATTTGGTCTGGGGATTGTTCATAGGTGTCTTTTGGTGTAATTTATCAGCTTCCATTACAGTTAAAAGCCAGAATTGGCTACAGAGGTGCATTTTATATCTTCACACTGACACTCATCTACACTGAGTCCGGTGGACTCCCTGCCTCCACTGTCTCTAAATCCTGTGTCCCACCAACAACTCCATCTGATTGTGTATGAGCACGGATATTTAACTGAGGAGGAGGAGGAGGAAGGCTGCTTCAGATCAAGCAGGCCTGGTCAAATAAGTTGTTCTGATTGATAGTGGATGAGATGAGGGTGGGTGACAGAATATGAGATAAATATTAAGGACATTAACTGCAGCCATCCTCCAGCAGTAGAAACAGTAAACGAGAATTCTACACATCAGAAGGTCCCAGTTCAAACTCAGACAGGATTACTGTTGGAGTAAAGCAGCCGTCCTCCTGATAAATCCTGAGCCACGGTTAGAGGTGCAGTGAAATGTCCTTGAGGGTGTGATTCTCTAAATTACAGAATATAGTTCATTCCAATCAATGGCAGGTGGAGGAAAAAGCCGATGTGTGCATCACTAGTGTGTAACAAAGATACATGTGCATGTTGTAAAGCCGCCTACGTGGGCCAATCTTATAGTCTGAATGATGCACAGCAACTGCAGCAAAATACTCAATGGGGCAGAAAAAACTGTGCAGTCTTTGTTTCAAGGGCGGAGACGCTTTCTGCCGAGAAAGTAATGCTCCAACAATGTGCCTGACCACACCTCATTTAAAGAGCCACTCACCCATGGGCGCAGGAACAGTTGCTACTGCCAACCATCACACATTCAATCCTATTACTAGACTTTTCACTCTGTATGGTTTAAACAGAGCATATCCAGACTGAGGTAACAGAAAACGTTGTCGTTGTCAGACTCTCGTTATTATGAAAAGTCCAGTTTTCAAGTTGCAGCGATGCAAGTGATAAATTTCATGTTACATCTCATGAAAATAAAGGCAGCTTCATGCTTCATTGAACTCTGATTGTCATCTTGGGTTGAGTTGTCACTGGAGCTCATTATGCAGTTTGAAACATGGAAAAAAAACAAAAAAACACTAACCTTTGGCCCACAAAGTGGAAAAATGATAACTGATGTTATTAAAATATATTGTATCATAATATGTTGTATATCCACTTCCTGCATACCCTTAACTGGTTGAATATTTAATCTATTTCTAAAATGTCCAGCTTTCAACACAAATCCTGTTTCCTCACCTTACTGAGTGGGACACTAGAATGGACCTATCTTATCCCATCCCCAGAGGATGAATCCTTCTGATTCTCATTCTTTGACTCAGTGATGTTTTTCTCCTTCACCACCAAAGGAAACATTTTCAGTGTTAATGCTCTATGAAATGCTACATCCTCAGTATCAGAGGTAGATTGATTATTTGTTGTTGACAGGACAGTTTACACAGTTTGTATAGGTAGAATTTGGCTTTGATAATAAAAAGTAAAAAAAATGTTGCAAGGCCTCCAACAGTCAACGTCAACTCTGATTATTAGAAGAAATAATTCATATTTACATATTTACTTATTCCATTGAGTTTGATGTTCAGTGATGTCATCATTTATTTAGGTATTAATTAAATAGACTTAGATATTTAGTCTAACAGTTTTTAATAAAGTTGAATACTGTTCATTTCTGACAGTGTTAAATGTAGTTCAGAGGTAGGATGATGTTTGACTGTTGGCTTTGTCCTGATACAAACTATTGTTTTCATATCAGCCTTTTAAATTCTACTATTGGTGGACCTCTAATCACTATGTTGTTACTTCTCTCCAAACGCTGCACACTGCAGGACGTACTACACTACTTTAATGTCTTGTTGATACATTTTTAGTGTTTAGAATTAAAAGTTAATACTATACAGTATTCTGTATATGTATCAGTGAGCTATTGTTGTATTATGAACCAGATTCAGAGACATTTAACATGTTTTATCAATACCTTTTCATTGGTAATGTTTACTTTTCAAATATATATATATCTTTCATTTTGAGAAACCAAACAAACAAAAGACACGAGGAGTTCTCCATGTAATGGTCTCTGCTGAAACCTGTCTCGTATTGTCTGTCATGTGAGGGGGTGGCAGACTGTAGCAGACTGTTGAGTAGGACTTTAGCCAGCTTCAAAACATTGCATAAGAGAGGTATAAATAAACTCTCCCTCCAGCACAGATGGCATTATGGAACCCCGGTGGGTAATGGGGCTCTTATAAACACACAAACCACTTTTATGCTGGTGGGTTCTAGAAACAATCTAACCTTGAATTAAAACAGCTTAAGTAACTTTATGAATATTAGATACCTTGATGGAAAAAAAAACTACTTGGCCAAAAGCATGGTGACATTTTATTCTGAATTTTTCACTTGCATTCACTCATAAAAGCATTAGTGAGGTTAGATGATAAAGTCTGGCTCACAGTCAGTAGAGGAAAGTCCTTCCATACCAAATAAAAGAAAAACCTTTTTTTAATGGACCTGCCTTTGTTCACGTGGCTTTGTGCATGTCATATTACGTCAAGAAAGTCTCTGCAGACTTTCAATTCCTTCTTCTTCTCTATCTCCAGTCGAGCTGACTGGGTTCCTGTCGGCTCCCCACAGGCATAAATGGGACAAAATAACTTAATAACATCAGCTGGACCTCAAAAATCTAAAATCTAAAGTCATTTTGAGGCTTTTGTGATGCTTCTTCACAGTTTTACACTCACTCCTTTTATAATGCCTGTGAATGGAGAGGCAGCTTTTTGGCTGCTTGTGTGTCACATGATGGACACACAAGTTGTAAATCACCATGTGGTTTCTCATTTATAAAACAGCGCACAGCATTCTTATCAAAATGTTCACAAATGACAAACAAAAAAGTCCCAAAAAAAATCAGAATTTGAAACTGTTCACCTCCTCTACGCACGTGTTTCAGCATCAAGTCACACCCTCTACACACCCTCTGTCTTGAGAAACTGTCTGTGGACGTAGATGAAGACACGCTGGACTGTCTGCAGAGGCCTGAAGATGCACCACTGCTTCTGCACAGTGTTGTTTGCCTGTTTATTACAAATGTATTAGTATTGATTGTGTCGCTTATCCAAATTGCACCAAAGTCGTCACGACACGACACCCCCAGCAACTCACATGCCAAATTTGAAGTCGGTCAGATGAAAGTTTCTCGAGGTAGGCAAATGGTGACATGGTAAATGGACTGTTTGTGTCATGTTTATTGCAAACAGTTTCACCTCCTAGACCAGTGATGGTCAAGTGGGGGGCTGCAGACCACATCTGGACCACCCCACTTTCCCATCTGACCTATAGGATATTAGTGAATTTAGAAAATGCTAATCTAATGCTACCTATCAGTATGTAGGACTGTTTTACATTAGCCGTGGTATGTACTCTACCTTTCTAGTTTTAATCTAGATTTGGATGTTCATTGACTGTTATCTGCCCTCTATGAACCTCTGCTTTATCTTTTGAATAAATACTATGGATGTTAATGTGTGTGTGTGTGAGCTCATACCTCAGAGTGTGTGACAGGCATGGAACCGATGCCGGCATTGACAGCATTCCAAGAGCGAGCGGTGAGCACACAGGCAAACAGCGGGTACAGGTCTCCAGCTCCAAGTCTTCGGCTGTAACGCTCCACCCCGGGCATGTCGCCTTTAATCAGAGCCTGCCACAGCCGGCAGTAGTCCAACCTGAAGTCTGGCTGTAGGACCTGGAGGGAAGGGACGGGGAGAACAGACCAATGTTGTCTTTTAAAGCCTTTATTAACTTTCAGGTGTGACATTTTTGCATGTCACACCCATCCATCCATCCATTTTCATGCAGTGTACAGTATTCAAGACTTTCCCTTCCCCACAAATGGTGTAAGCTCCTCCTAGAGGGTCCCAAGGCATACCCAGGCCAGCTGACATATGTAATCCCTTCAGGGGGTTCTTGGTCTACCCCAGAGTCTCCTCCCAGACGGAGCCACACAGGACACAACTAACCCGATGCCTGAACCACCTCAACTACAGGGATCAGCGTCTCGACTCCGAGCACCTTCTAAACGTCTCGTCTGTTCACCCTACATATATGGCTGAGCCCAGTCACCCGGAAGAGGAAACTCATTGCAGCCAATCTCATTCTTTCAGTCAAAAATACAGAGCTCATGACCCCAGAAGAGGGTTGAGACATTGATCGAAGGCTATGCCTTCCTGGTTGGCTCTCTCTGTCCCACGATGCTCCACTAAGCAAACTCTCTTGCTTGGGGCAGGAACTCACCTCCAACATGGAGGAAGCAATCAGCTGTTTTTCAAGAGAGAACTGTTGTAAACAGGTATTTACAGGCACAGTAGGTTACAGTACATACTATCAACTACATACCACAACAATATAAATGCAGCACTTTTGTTTTGTTGAAGGAAAAAAATATTTTCAAAAGACTGTCACTCAGATTTAATTACAAATGTGTTAATACTAATATCTGTATTCTGCATGTCATGAGGTTGCGAGACATTTTGAAAGTGGAGTTTTCAGTGTTTCCTGCAGAAACACATTGATTCCAAACAGTCTTGAATCTTAGTGCCTGCATTTCCTGCCTCATAAAACATTCACAAAGACAGTTTTTGTTTGCATCCATGTTTGCTCGCTTCGCTGTCTCCACCGCTGTTGATGGAGCGTTACTGCCTCCAACTGTCCCACAGATTAGCATGAAGCCAACAGCAGAGTGATCATAAAGCACTGCTCCATAACACCTCGGATGGCCTTACCTGTCTTTGGGCTGCAAACCAGAACATGAGGCACACATGTGAGTGATTGTGTGAATGGTTATGGCTCCTGCATGGTAGCCTCAGTCACCACTGTATGGCTTGTGTTGTGAAGTGCTTTGATTGGTCAGACTAGAAAGATGCTATAAAGTACAATCCATTTATCATTGTGTGACTGATTCTTTCTGCGTGGGTCTATGTTTAAAGCCTGGTCTCATTCCCACAGCGTCAAACCTTCTGCATCTGGATGAGATGCTCCAGGCTTTTAATGTATCTCTAATGGAAACAAATCCATGTCAGCATGAGCCAATCAGAGCAACTGTGCAGCGAGGTGGGGGGGTGACGGTTGAGTGGTGGACATGACTTTCACACAGGGGTGTGAGTTCATGTCCTGTGAGAAAGCAAACACACACCAGCCATCTTTTCCTAAAGCTAATCCGGGAGTTTTTTGTGTTGTGTCATGTTAAGACTTTGTGGCAGACAAATGCGTATGTATGAGAAGAATGATGCAAAAAGGCAGGATAAAGCATTGCTACATGATGAGCTGGTGAGAATGTGTTTATATTTAAGGGCTTCAATTTGTTTTACTGTTTTGAGTTTACTTTTTTTTGTCATGAGTACAGTGTGTTGCTGCTATTTGGTATTTAGAGGACAAGGTCCATCAAGCAGCCACAGCCTTGGTACTGTGTGTTATGTATGTATCTCATGTTGTCTTTACATGTCTGGATATGTAGATGTGCAGTAGCTCAGCAGTAACACCATAAACAAATCTGATGATTTTTTTTATTTTCCACAGACATTAATTTCTTCAAAGCCCTCTGACATTTTCAGATGAGCTGCACCACTTTGACCACATACACAATGTGTAGTATCCAAATGGTAATGACAGTGGAAATTATTTCATGTGTGTATGTGTGTGTGTGTCTGTATGAAAAGAGGGGATGAATGTTCTACAGTACTCCAAAATGACAGCTGAAATCAGAAGTCATTAGGAATAAATTGGTGCCATTATGGTCTGAGGGACGTCTGTGTGTGTGTGTGTCTCTGTGTGTGTGTGTTTCTCTCTGTGTGTGTGTGTGTATGTGTGTTCATCCTCTTCATAAATATAGGAATAAGCAGTAAACAAACTCATGTCAGATCTGCGAGTGTTTGTAGAAGCAAGTGTCTAAACAAAGAGTGTGTGTGTGTGTGTGTGTGTGTATGAAAGAGAGAGAGAGAGAGAGAGAGAGAGAGAGAGAGAGAAAGAGAGAGAGAGAGAGAGAGAGAGAGAAAGAGAGAGAGAGAGAGAGAGAGAGAGAAAGAGAGAGAGAGCACGAGCCCATATGATTCAACCCAAACACACTGCACTCTGCAACAAATGAGTTGTTTATCAAAAAGCTTTTATCCTGATGTAGCTCTGGTAAATGTGTGTGTCTGCCTGTGAGTGTGTGTTGCATCCATGTTTTTTATGCACCTCTTTGTCTGTGTGTTTGCTGCTCTAACCATTTACTCAGTCAGCAACATGAAAAATGGACTGCAATATTAGAACATATGGTATTTTCTTTGTGTTAGGGTAGCCTGCAGATCTCCCACCTGATAAAGGCCGTGATCGAGCAGGACAATCTCAGTCTTCTTGCTATGGGGACACTTTCGCACCAACACGTTGCCTGGGTGTGGGTCACAGTGAACAAAGCCGTGGACGAAGATCATTTCACTGTACACTTTACCCAGGTTCTCTGAGATCTGTTTAGAATAAAACAGAGAAGTGTGCATTTAAATCCACCAAACCTGAGAAGGCAACAGCTTGAATATAAAAACAAAGCTTGATGGGATCATATGTGTGCGAACACATTCATCTCAACAACAACAACAACACATCAGCTCATTCAGGAGAAGTTTGGTACAGCAGACACTTCAAAATGAAACTCAGATATTTAGAATTATAATTATTTTTCAGGGCTGATACAGATTTCTACTAATCAAGGAGATTGATCACTAATACTGGGAATAATAAACATTTGCAGGAAAACCTTAGCATCAAAATGTAGACTGACCCGTGATGGAATCAGCAGTTTAATGTAGGAAAAGGAAACACACATCTCTGCTCATGGATGAGATAATGGCTAACTAAGCTGGCTAATGTCACAGCTCAGGAGGGAGGATGAGACTCATGAGCACCAGCCTCTCGTCCAGGAGTCCATATACGATTCCTTCTGTGCAGTGATACAGTGATACAGGCTAGTACAGTAGAAAGGTACTACATGAATCTGGCCACACACACACACACAACAAGGCAGAAATGATCTCACAGATTAACAGGCAGTAAACATCCTCAGATGTTACTGGAGACACACAGAGCTGATGGTGGTTTTACTGCTGGACTGCAGTGAGACGACTACTATTCGTTTTCCCATTTGCTCTGCAATATCCTGTTTGTTTGTTTTTTGTCTGCTTCATAAAGTGTCAGAGTTTGTCAGAAGCTAGCTTCACTAACACAACCTGTGTCGCTGCTTTCCTTTTTGATATCGAGCTCTTTGTTTTAGCACAGTTAATGCTGTCCAAACTGAGATGCTAACACTCTGCATACAGTTTAAAAGCTAAAGGTTGCAAATGAGCTTCGACCCGAAGACATACTAAGGGCAAGGTTCACTTCGGTGTATGGTATGGGGTCTGAACTCTTCTGCAGGGCAGCTCTGCTCTACGTTGACCTTGATGATAGAATTCATGAATGCATCACTTTCACTGGGTTTTACTGATGACGACACAAAGCAACGGCTTAGTTCAGCTGAAACTTCCGAACTGCAAATACGTCGTCTGTTTTTACAGCCATAATAGTTAGTGTTTAGTTCTATGTGAGAAACAATGGCTGACAGAAAAGCTCCAGGTTTCCTGGTGAATCTAAGATGCCAATACATTCAGAGCATAAAGGAGGCCTAAAGCGTAGGAACCCTTGTCTCACAGCACATTTATAAAAGGACTGTGCTTGTATTGCATCTCTCTGACCAACCACTCAAAGCCCTTTACAACACGAACCAGCATTTAGCCATTCACACACACATTCATACACTGGTGCATACACATTCACACAATCACTCGCATACCAACGAAGAGCCAACGGGAGCCATTTAGGGTTCAGCATGGAGGACACAAGCAGAATACATGGGCTGTTAAATGGAACCGCTGACCTTCTGGTGAGTGGACAACTGCTCTATTCCTGAGTCACAGCCATCCCAATGAAAACACAATGAATTGTATTATGACATCTAACAAAATGAATGCCTAAAACCATCATCAGTGGAGGGAAGACACACAAAGCGGTCCTGTCCTTTGTCAGGGAGGTCCACCAGTCTGAGCTTATACTTCTCTGATTCTCCTCCTCCAGTTCATCCACTCTGACTCCTCAGATGTCAACAAACAACTCAAAGCATTTTTCAAATGCTAGGAGTCGGTTTCCAGGGTCAAAGGTTCAGTTGGGATCATCACGGCAACATCACCATAGTGTGTGCTTTGCCCAGAGTGCAATGATACAGCAATTGATTAGTGACAGTGGTGTTACTGTAGTATGCACTCTCTGCATATGTAGTTATCTTTATGGATTTCCCATTGTTCATGCAGCAGTGTGTCTCCAGTAGATCCACCTGCAGTCTGACAGCAGCTACACCAGTACTCCTGGTTTAGGACGAGTGAGGATCTGAGGAGGAGTGATGTGTACTCAGTGAGACTGCAGCTGCACCTTTCTCCAGATCACTCATGGACAGACCCTGTATGGTGGAGGGTCAATGTTAAATGTGCTGACAGGTCCAGAGAGAGACAGCAGATAGGCAGCAAGCCCAAATAAGCAACTACACTTCAGAAACAAAATGGTGGAACATGGCCGACCTCATTATGAAACCATCCCTCCAATTACTCGAGTAACTCGATTACTAAAAAAGCCTCGAGGCAAATAATTGTTGTTTCTGGCACAACGCGCTTGTGTTGCTGTTGCTGTCATCTGAATGCAAGACGTGGAAGAGAAAATCATGGAGGAAGAGAAAGAAGAACATAAAGAGGAGCAAAAAGAACACCACAGAGGAAACGACGGGAAATGTCCAAAGTGTGGGATCAAAACAAGTTGAAACGAACAGAAAACATACAGCAGACTGTCTGCTGTAAAACAGAATTATATTACCACAATAGAACTTCATCAGGCTGCAGCACCTCAACCGAAAACATCCGGTCTGTGGATCCAGTCGACAGAGAGGACTGGACACAACAAAGTAACGCTAACAGTAGCTGTAAAAAAAAAAAAATTATTATGTTTTCTATTTGGGATTAAGACTATTTAAAAAGTGAGTTAAGTAATAACTATATGGTTATATTAGAACCTAAATCAGTCTTGAGGCTACCTGGCAGGTGTTATGTGTCCCTGTATTAGTTTTGTTTAAGAAAATAATAACCCATAGAAAATAAAGTGCTGCAGTCAATTTGTTAAAGCATGAGTTTAATTCATGTTCTTATGAGGTTGGATTAGGAAAAAAAACTCTTGTTAGCTTCCTTTCCATTTGTTTCTGTCTACAGATGCTATAAAGGCTGACGTTACTAAACTATTAGAACTTTTAGTTCTCAAAGTTACGTTTCATGACTTACAGGCAGTTTTTATTATTATCTTAAGTTGTATGTGAACCTTTTTTGAAAAGGTCATTTGAAATCATTTTTTATATTTTTTATTTGCACTTCAGAAAATGTTTCCTTCTTTAAAACCAAGAACAGTGTAATGAAGCACTGAAATGCACTAAATGGGTTTTGTTTATATAGATAATATTATGCTTTTTGAATTTCAGTAAATGTTTTTTCTCTTTAAAACCCAGAATGCAATAATTTAAAGTCACTTTTTTTTGGAACGTATGTTCTTTAGAGAAGCAGTTACCAGTACAATGAAGAGAGTTCAGTCAGATAAAGCTGAGCTTATGGAATATTAATGTACGGATGTTATGTTAATGTTTGTTCAGCTTCAGATGAATCATTTGATTTGTTAATTTGTTAGAACTGTTTTAGTTTCACTGCAGAGACAGATATTATTACAATTCAAGCAATAATCATGTTGTTTTTACAAAAAGGTAAACAATTAGTTGTTTCTTCAACTTTAACTTGTTTATTTTCTCTTTTGTATATTAATATTTCTCTTGAATAAAGCAAAAGTGATTTAATAAAAAAGAATGCAATATTTCTTATTGCATTACTTGATTAATCACCAGAATACTCGATTACTAAAAGAATCGATTACTGCAGCCATACTCAGTATCAAGTTGATGTTAATTTCATTTTGCTGCATCAAGACTACATAAGAAATGTTTCCTCCATCTTAAAAGAACAAACAAGCTTCATAAATGTAGTCCAGTCAGTGGATGAACTCATATCTGAACAATATGGAGGCCGATGCCAAAAAGATCCAAACGAAGCATCGTCCCATTCTGGTCACGTCAAGGGGCAGAGCTGAGAGGAAGGTCTGTTTGGGCCCTCATCCATCATATGATTACACACTGTGAGTCCAGCATGCACGACTGCCAACTAATAATTCTATCCATCCTGTCGCTCTGTGTGTGTGTGAGTTCTATTATGTATCTATCCATCAATCTGATCAGCTGTCTTATAACACTCATCATCACTCTTTGATACTCAGAGAGGGTGTGTCCCTGTCTATACCTGTGTGTATGTATGAATGTATATGTTCATGAACACATCAGGACATTAATCATTTACTGGGTGTTGTTTATTTCTCATTGTCTTCTTTATCTCTCTCTTCCTCTGTGTGTGTGTGTTTGTGATTCATGTAAGTTGTGTAACACATCGGGGAGTGATGGACTGTTGAAGGACTGCCATAAATGAATTTATTCATGTAGATTAAGTCAAGAAAACAGTTGGTGGTGATTGGCTCTCTGATGGAACTGTTGGCCATTGGTCCACGTCCACCTTAAGTTCCATCAGAGACAGCCATCACCACCTTGAGACCTGGTTTGGTCCTGTGGTCCAGGTATCAGCACATCGTGCTCTTTGTGGAGCTCACAGTCCTTTGGGAGGATGCTGTGCAGGAAACCTTTAAAAGGAAGAAACTGTCATACTCAGAACTTGCAGCAGAGGCAGAACAGCGAGGCTGGAGACCAGAGACCTGCCCAGTGGAGGCTGGATGCTGGGGCTACATGGCAGCATCAACCATTAAGACTGATGAGAGAACTGAGGTCATCAAGGAATTATCAGTGGTGAAAGAGCAGAGTGGCCAGGATGGAGGGAAAGACCCTTGATGGTCACCCAAAGGAGGAGGATAAGCAGAAGCAGGGTTGTGGATCCAGGATGCCAGAATGCACCACTGAGACTACTGGAGACGTGGGCCCAGCCAGCAACCCAGCAACCCAGCAACCCAGCAACCCAGCAACCCCAATGACGGTGTCTGACCAGCCTTCATAGGTCATTGTTTTAAGCTTTCCATCACCACCGGGGGAACGGGTGTTTAAAAGTTGCTCTTTGGATTTTAACATCACATCCTGTGTATTTAAAAACATAGCCAAAGTTAAGAGGAGTCAATTTTAAAAACAAAACACATAGTCCAACAGTCATGGAGCAATATGGATCCCTTCTTTGTAGAGGTCGATATCAAGAAAGCAGTCCACAAATCATCACTGTCAAATGGTGACATCACTGTCAAATGGTGACATCACTGTCAAATGGTGACATCACTGTCAAATGGTGACATCACTGTCAAATGGTGACATCACTGTCAAATGGTGACCACTGAACTCCTTCAACATTTCAGTGAAGACGTAGTCGTCTGAAGGGATCACCTTCCCCTAGAGTTGCCACCATGTTATAATGGACCTGCTTGGGAGATAAACCCTTGAAACCAAGAACTGGTGTTCTGCACGTTTGTACATCTGCAAGCCTCTCAGACAGTATTACATTTTAATTAGCTGAAACAGAAATACCACTTATTAACTTATTATTTAAGTTATTAACTTTAAACTCTGCATAATCACCCAAAGAGTTGAACTACATGTGTGTGTAATAAACTCATCTCCTTCTACTTAAGACCTCAGGCTGATCAGCATCAATCAATCTTCAAGTTATTTGTTATTTTCTTATGCTTTACATGTTGAACTACAGTAATTGTGTACTTGCTTTGAGGACTGTCAAAAGGTGAGTTCAATACTGTCCCTGAACAAGTGTTGTGTAGAGAGAGGGCTGAAACTACTGCTGTCTGTAACACACTGTTAAACTGTGTCCATGTGATGACATGTGTGACGTTACCTGGATCTTTAGCGTACACACAACCTTACAGAGACCAGGCAGAGCAGCAGGCAGTACCTTGTTGACATTGATGCCGTGTTTCTTCATGTAGTCACTGTCGTTGACCTGCCCCCCCTCAGCAAAGTCCATAGTGAGAATTCTCTTTGTGCTCAGATTCCAGTGAATAGTGGGAACCTGCAGAGCGAGAGGGACATGGGTGAGGATGAAAACACATTTTCAGTTTTATTACATTTTGTAAGAGTACACCACACTTCATTCTGCAGTGCAGCAGTGCTACAGTCTCTTTATTCAGTCATAACATCCTTTAAAAGTCTGCAAAATCTCAACCCTGTCGAACTATTTCAAAAGGGATGAATGAGAGGCAAACATGGAGCAGCTGCCTTCAGTCCTCAGTTACACATGTGTCATTGAGAGTGCTAGCAGAACTGTAAACTATTGAGTTCTCCTTCTCCAGTCAGATTCAAAACATGTTCAAAGCCATATCTTCATATTTCTTTTTTAATGTGTGATCTTCCCTGATCTCTGCTGGATGCTCCTGTGTCTGAAGTAGCAAGTCTTTTGTGCTTTCGCACACTTCATCATCACTTCCTCTTGTCGGTTGTGTTGACTTTTCAAGCGAATAAAAGGCTCCACACCCCTTGTGTAATGGACCATTTGTTGTCAGGGTTCTTTTAAGTTTGCTCTGAACCATTGCTTGGTTGGACAATCATACCACCATGTAGATGAAACCATGTTGTCATCAACTTTTCTTTGTCTTGCTGCTGGCCTCTACTACCCTCGTAGCTAAACTACCACTGGCTGATAAGGTTGACGGCTCAGACCAGTCATGCTGAGTCATACACTGATGTTGTGACATGGGAAAGGGGCACGTGAGACTTATTTTGATGATGTATGAGACGGTGATGAGCTGCATTTTCATAAGTTTTTTTTATTTTTTAATTGTAATTAGTTCTATGATGTCGGCGACATCAGAATATTATTATGTCTATATTATATATAGATAATATAGACATAATAATATATATATATATATATATATATATATATATATATATATATATATATATATATATATATATATATAATATATTATTAACATATTTTTTTCGCAGCACTCCCTGTCAAAGCCAGACATCATCCCAGGATGCCACAGCATCCTGGTTGAGAAAGGCAGCATTCAAAGTTTGGGTTCAGATAACTGCTTCTATTTTCAATTTACTTTAACACTGGTGAAACAACAGGATTTATTAGCTTTCAGTCCACTAAATCTCTACCAAAGGTTTTATCTTCCTCCTCTATTTTAACAGCAAAGTGGAAAACACAAAACAGTAAGGTAGCTTTTGGACTAATCAACAAGTATATCACATATTTGGAAAAATGGCTTTATTGTGATGCTAAACTGATTTAATAAGGGTTTGAAAAGAATTTGAATTTGATTAAAAGACTGGAAATTAGATATTAATTCAATAGAACCCCAACTGCATTAGTTTGTAAGCAATTTTAAAAGAAGAAGTGTACAAAAATAAGAAATCAATTCTCTTGTAAAGTTGAATTTACATCAATTTAAGACAAGAATTAAGTCAAGCTGCAGCTAACATTCATGTCTGTCCATCATATGTAGTGAAGACGTTGAAGGAATTTATTAACAGTTAATAAATGTGGTTCTAGGAATGTGTGTGAGAGAGATTACATCTGGATAATTCATATTCAATTTTGCTAGAGGGCGTCGACCTGATGACCTGAGGGGTGTATTTGGGTATTAATCGGCAAGAAACTTACAGATGACCACTAATCACTGGCCGCTAACAGTATTTTTAATGTGAAATTTGAAATTGAATGTTTATTGGTCAAATATGGTCATTAAATCTTTAAAAATGGTCAAAGAAAATATGTTTTATAGATTAAAGGTGGGTATAAAGGAGTAACAAGTCTGTATTATGTTAATTCTAGACTCCACTCCAGCTGACTGCAGTTTTACTGGATATATTGGAATGCATTTACATACAATTATCTTTCATTCTGCTGAGTTTTATGTCCCTGTCTGTATCACATATCAACTTAAATTACAATTAAAAAGTGCAGAAGAAATGAGGCAAACGACATAAAAGGAGACAAAACCAATAAGCTTCAGCTCCTTGGGTTTGAACGTCAAACAAAGAAACAGCTGGAAAAAAGAAGTCTAATTCACATTCAGCAGAGCTAATAAAGGTTCTCAGAAAAAGCCCACCAGGAAATTAAATGATAATGAAGACATGAAGTCCAAGTCTGTCTAAAAAAAGAAATATGATTAACAGTGTTCTGCTAACTGTGCTCTTTTAGAATTTAGAAAGAGCAGACAGCACCACAGACAAAGCTGCTACATACACAGTAGAAAAGGCTGACCTCTATTAACTGCACTGACTTTAAATGCTGGGACTTTAAATTGAAAGAAACTCCGTTTATTAGCAGCTGTTTACTAGTATAAATGAGACCAAAATGATGAAAAACAAACCCCATAAATCGGCTAGTTGTTATGAAAGGAAGCCGAGTGGAAAAGTCACATTTTACCTTGAGAAACGGGAAGCAGGACAACATTTTGGCCACCCTCTCAGCATTGTGTCCCTCATTCAGGAAGTCTAACTCAAGCGGCATGTTCTTCTTGGCCTCCTCCACCAACCACATGAAGGCAAAGTCTGGGAAGAGCCAATGGACTGCCCTCAGCAACCCCTACAGATCAGAACCAGCCTGACTGACCACAACCAAACAGGCATGTACATTTAAAATGATATGTTCTCAATGGTCTCTACAGTCCTTACTGATAAGGTCAAGACACATGCAGAGATATCAGTGATGGTTGGTACCACTCCGCAGAGGTCACATGACTTAAAGGTGATCTTTGCTTGACTAAAACTGATAAAAGCCTCTACTTGACTTCATTAAGGCTTGAGACAGATGATTCAATAGAACTTCACTTTTTCAATTAAATACTTGCCATTTTCTAGAGGAAGAGAAGTTCTGTTTTGAAACATGACTAGGTTATTACTATTGCAATGCATGCAAACAATGTGGTAGGTCCAAAAATGATTGAAGCTGGATTCACTCATTATGTTGTTAATGATGTACAAAGAAGAGCCGGATGCAAAATCTGCAGATCAGCACATTAAAGAAGTCACCAACACTGCTTTTTCTGACCTAGGCAACAGAGTTAAAACAGAGTTTACCCTGTTAAAGGTTTTCACTTATCCGAAACATCTATTTATACAGCCTTGACACGTCTGATGTCTTTATTTTTCTTTCATTACAATTTATGAAAGTTACATGTTAGGTTGTTGGCACAGAGTGAATGACATGCATCAGTGGTCCATAGCTGAGGGCTGAGTGTCAGACCTCTGAACTACCAGGACACCCCAACACTTATTACAAAGTAGTCTAACAGGGAGACTCACCTCCATCACTGCTATGTCCTTAGAGCTCTGTCTCTGGACTTTAGGGTGTTGGACTTTGACAGCTACTGTCCTCCCATCATGCAGCACAGCCTTGTGGACCTGGGCTAAGGAGGCTGCACCCTGGGGGTTCTCATCAAAGGAGATGAATAACTCTGACAGCTACAGGAGAGGGAGACAAATGGAGAAAGCAGAGGGGGAAACGAGGGATGGTAAATTATGAGGAAGTTGGGAGGGAAAGGGGTGTGGAGTTGGGAGTGGGAGAGAATTATAATCATCAATCTGATCAACTCCGTTTACAAGCTAATATCATTAGAGACTGAACTGCAGGAGGCTGACCCAATGACACATAACACACCGTATCAGCTGACTGGTATTAGGATACGTTTGAGACTGCAGAGCTGAAACCATGAGGAGCTCAAGCATCTCTTAACCCTCTGAGGTTTTAGGTGTCTGTTAGTCTTTGTGATAAAACAGCAAAGAAATGTGGTTTCAATGTTGCTGGAATCTGTAGAAAGACTCTCCTCTGGACTCTTCATATTCTCACAAAGTTGTATGTGACTCATGGGACCCTATAGGATGACATTCATTTGGTGAAAGTGAGTGAATGACTTGTATTCAACAAACAATACGACTGCCTTTCATTTGAAACATTTCTCATTCATTTACATACTATGTTAGTCATATACTGTCACTGCTTCTGTGAACCTACGTCTTTAGTAAACACCAAAACATTTTGTCTACATGAGTAAAAGTGTGTTTTCACAAAAGATTATAAGAGTTTCAAAAATCACAATTCAAATTTTCTACTTTTAGGCCAAATAATCTGTTTACACAGGACTGTAGGATAAATTGGAGCCTTGTCTTTATGGTAAGTTTCCAAATTAAACTTGGTAACAGATTATCTGCAAGTATGTAAAAGAAGTTAACTTATGCGAAAAAATTGATCAAATGCCTTTTAGACTCCAGAGAATCAAGATCAGCACCAGAGAGATGGGGACTGAAAAAATTATGGTTTTTAATTACATGAATTCTGTGAATTCTCAAATTGTGGCCTTTAGGTGTTTGAACTGCAGAGAGAAACAAGCCTTTATCTGAGACAAGCTTATAATAGAGTGGCCTTTATTTGATATTTCACCGTTTTATGAGTATCTTTTATTATTTTTCTTGGTGAAAGCGTCTTTGTTTGTTGTTCTGATCTGCTGTTCTAATTAGTAATCATTAACAAGAGAGCTGCCAAGGGGTCGTTTATAGAATGTCATCACCTCCTCATTTTCTTTATGTATTAGACATTTGTGTGAATGTTGTCATATTTAGTGTAACAATTCTAATCAGTTCATCCTCGAGTCCAAGTGGATGTTGGTGCCAAAATTTGAAGAAATGAAGGCGTTTCTATGACGACAGGAATGGGACGGAGAGATGAACAGACAACCGGAAACATGATGCCTCCAGACACAGTTGTTACAGATGCAGAGGCATTAAAAAACAGTATCTGACTTTAGATCTGGTGAAAACAAATCCATGACAGTGTGAACCACAGGCACACTCAGTAGAATACATACCTCAGCCAAGGCCAAAACCTTCCTTTTAATTCAATTAAAGCCTGATTCAAATTCAAACAACACATGTCGGCCATAAAAATGTTTGCACTCAGGGGAAGAAAGACAAAAAAAAAAAAAAGTATCCAGATCCAGTCTAAAATTTAATGTGTTCTTCGCTGCCATATGCCTTCATAAAAACTTGTCAAGTAGGTTTGTTGTACAAAAACAAACAAACAGATGCCAGTGACCGAGATAATAAGGAATAACAAACCCAGTATAGATGTTTGGAAACAGTGGTCAGGGTTCCCCCGAGCATTATGGCCTGGTGACCCACCAGGCCAACAACATAGAACTGGGATAATGATTGAACTGGGAACGTAACATCATGCTGTTTAAGTAATCAGCTAACGTTAGCTAGCCAATCAATGATTGTTAAACAAGGTCACGTGGATGGTTTGCCACAATGCTACAGGTTTATTAGGCTTAAAATCTATTATGTTCATTAACGTGGCGCCGCGTAAGAAGCCAAAAGCAGGGGAAGGACAACATCAAACCAAAGTACAGGTGAGGAAGAAGGGAGAGGGACAGACGTGGGGGGAGAAAGAGAGAGAGAGAGAGAGAGAGAGAGAGAGAGAGAGAGCCTCTCTGTTCCTCTCAGCAGTGTTAACTGTGAACCATGAACAGAGTAACTTGCACAACTCATTATTGCTTTTAGCAAAATACATAAATATAAATCCATCTTTACATTTAAGAATTTATCAACAGAAAACTGACCTCAGTAACAGGCTGTAGAAGAGCAGACTGTGTGAAAACCTCAATAAATGAGAATAAATGAGGAATATCAAGTGCAGCAATAAGTCATGAACATTGTGTTCATGATGAGCTAAGTGTGCACTTTGCACAACTGTTTTAACAGTCATGTGACTGTATTACACTTGTATAATTTGATATAATATTTCCTGTGTAAATTATATTTTTATTATATTTTTTTTGTGAATTTTTTTTTCCAGGTGACCTTTGTGAACCAAAGAATTTCTTTTATTTGCAGTAACTTCATCAGTGAAGTGAAGTGTGTGTTTAATAAATGCAGTTTATTGTGATCACTTTGTTTGAAGTGTTTCCACATGGAAATAAATAACCAAACATTCGGTGTGTACATCGTCTCTATCAGCTGTTGCCACCGGGCCTAAAAAGACTTCTTGTGGGAAACACTGGTGGTGGTTTGTGGATCCAGGCACAGATCATCAGGACCATGTGCTCTGTTTAAAGATCTGCTTTAGGAACACCAGCCTTGTACAGTCATCTGAATATGCAGACACAGGGTTTGATGCAGCTATGCTGCCTTTTGATCTGCTCTGCCCTCCCACAACTCTCTTATCACAGCACTGAGCGTTTCGCTCCCAGGATGCCCTTTGAGCGGAGGTAGTCCCTCATTAGCTTCCACTCATCTCTGTGGACACACAGAACACACACATAAATTAGTGTGTGGGTTTGAAGGTTAAATAGGCTTCCCAAGGGACCTGGAGTCATTAGAACAGTATGCTTTGGAACCTCCACAGCCCTGAGGCTTCCCTGCCTCGCGGATACGGGCTGAAACAAGAGAAGACAACATGCAGCGTAATGCAGTCAGATACTTAGACCCACACACTGCATCACCTTCATGTATACTGGAAGGATTTTGTGTTATTCCCCACATCAATGATGCTGTGTTAGGAGTTCCACCAGCAAGATCTTCACCAGGGGATCTGGTCCAGTATCAACCACTCATTCTCTTATCTCTTATCAAACCTTTTCCTCTCCAGGTCACGCAGACAGAACACACTCACCAGAGACACAACATTCTCACATCAAACTCGCAACATGTAGGGCCAGGCTTAGGTTTTATATTCCAACATCACGTTAGAATTAAAAGTGTCCGTCTGTTTGTTTGGTTTAT
Source organism: Chaunax sp. Z400 (assembly GCA_037577475.1). Classification (NCBI taxonomy): domain Eukaryota; kingdom Metazoa; phylum Chordata; class Actinopteri; order Lophiiformes; family Chaunacidae; genus Chaunax; species Chaunax sp. Z400. The sequence continues at coordinate 25,303,773 of CM075194.1, forward strand.
TGTTGTGGAAGGATGGGGCATGAGCCAAGTAAAGAACCTATTTCATTTAGGTGTGGCTCCAGAAAAAAGGGCTGGATCCAGGAATTTATTTCGACTTCCTTTAACTTTGCTTTTACATTTTCCCTAATTATGAAAACATTTGAGAACTAATTTCCCGTAAAAAGGGAAAACCCATCATATTTTGTTGGAGATCCGGATAAAGGGGTGGATCCGGGAATTTTATATATAACCTCTGCAAAGAAGGATCATTGCAAGACTTCCTTTGTTTTCACCCTGAAGGCTGAAAGCACAAATGCTGGGATCACATCACACGTCTGTGTTCCAGGCTGCAAGTCAGAGAAACGTAAGGAATCTTCCACATCGTTATCATTTCACTGCTTCCTTGATGGATCAGTAACTGAAAAATCAATGGACAGTGAAAATCCGGAGGGACATATATTACTGTAGGCTTAAATGTGAGGAGATGCGCTCTACTGAATGCCACATGCCTTTTTTTATGGAATGATGGCAACAAAACTGTTGATCACACAATCCTGCATTTTACCACCTGACTCAGGTGAGAACAGCAGGAAGAGAACCCACATGATTTATTTTCACACAACAAAAACCTGGTCCTGGAAACTGTTCCAGCTACAAATGAACAAAGGTTCTATGAGTTGTATCTGTAGCCGTCAGTCATGTTGGAGGCACTCAAAAACTAAATCCTTTGAATTCCCCACCACTACTTCTTTTTTCCTGTATAGGCCTCATCCTTCTTCACTGCTGCATTCAGCATTCTTAGTGTGTGTTGGTTTTGGCTGGAAGAAAGACTGGGCTTCTTCCCTCTTATTCATACTTCAAATAGCACCTTGGGGGGGGGGGGGGGGGGGGGGGGGAATTCCCCAGCTGTTTGTACTTAGTGAAACATAAAAAGAGGTCAATTTGAACACGATGTTGACCAATCAGGTATGTCTGAACATGAGCCCTGTAGATGATGCCACTGGATGATAAATTATGCAAGCAGCACAGGATGCTGTGTCGGAACAGCTGAGATATTCATTATGCAAATATGCTAAATGGAATGAAATTGTCTGCACCCACCAGTGTGTAACTACAGTGATGATGAGCATCCAATGGGATCTGACATGCAAAAAGTGCTTTCATGGGTTAAGGGCTGTGTCATTTCTCAGGTGGGCCTGTCACTTTAAGCAGCAGCAGGAAATCTGACAACTTAGACGGATCATTGTTAGATTTTAGAAAAAGAAGGGCCAACATGTTTGACATGTTTGCAGTTCTAGTTGACTCACCAATGCCTGTAGGAAAAGGTTGAAAAGCAGTCTAACCAGCCAGTCACTGTTTATGTTAATGTCAGCTGTGGAGTTAATAAACATGGTAATGTATGCATGTGGGCCCAGCTCCCAGAGGGCAGACCTGCAGTGATGTTCGCTCTCTGAAATGAGTTATGGCAAAAATTAAATGGCCCCTGAAGCCTCACAGTTGGATGGCAACACATTGGTATCTGTGTCATCGTGGCAAGGTGGTCGTTTTGGCTACTGGCAGCCGGCCACAGCCCCCCCCCCAGCTGGAATGAAGACACTGAAATCGTAAAAGCACAGGAGAAGAAACTAGAACTAAAAACTATAACATCCATGCCTTAAAGGAAAAGAATCCATGCTGATGTAAAGTCAGGTGACGTGTGGGACATGAAGATGCACTGAAGCTCATGGGGGTTTGTGTGTGTGTGTGTGTGTGCTTTTACACTTCTTTTTTTTTTAACACTGCCTTTAAGCTCAACATCCACTGACCTATAAATCTCACTTCCTGGTACACCCCCCATGTAATTCCATGCTATTATCCCCACACTAATGTTTTGTTTGTTTGTTTGTTTTCGCCTTGCCTTTATTTGTTTATTGTGACTGCACAAATCCAGCAATGTTCAAAAAAGTTACTAGAACACCTGTTTTGAACTGTTTTTAATGTTTGTTTATTTTATTATCATTATGATTAGTCACAATTTATTATCATCACCATAATCATCATCACCTGTCCTTTGGCCTGTGTCACATACTGGTTTTATGGTATAGAATAATTTGACAACACATCCATTAGAGAGAAGCACCAGTTTGAAGAGGTGCACCATCCCTCCTCATGATAAAAAGTTCAAAATGGCTCAAATACAAGCAAAAATAACAATCATTTTTGCTGCCATGTTGTTTAAAAGAGTCCTTTTATCGAGGAGGGGGCACTAATGTTTGGGGACAGCTTGACTGTGATTGGCATTATTTCCATTCAGCTCCTGGCTATGAAGAGTGGCCCCATTAGTTAGCTCTAAATGAAGACTCAGATTGGAGGCCAGCTGGTTTCAGCTGTTTCTCCACTAAGGCTTCTCCTAGTTGTAAGTGGCTGTAAGAGATTGTGCCTTTGCAAATTCATGTTAAAATGGGAAAACATGAGAAGTCTATTAAAAAAACATCAGTGCCCAAAAAGATGAGATGAGATGAGATGAGATGCGCTGCGCTAAAATGCGATACGATACGAAAAGATAAGATACGATAAGAGACGATACGATACCATAAGATACGATAAGATATGATTCGATAAGATACGATAAGATACGATAAGATGCGATTCGATAAGATACGATAAGAGACGATACGATAAGATGCGATAAGATACGATACGATAAGAGATGATACGATTCGATAAGATACGATAAGATGCGATAAGATACGATACGATAAGATACGATAAGATGCGATAAGATACGATACGATAAGAGACGATACGATAAGATGCGATAAGATACGATACGATAAGAGATGATACGATTCGATAAGATACGATAAGATGCGATAAGATACGATACGATAAGATACGATAAGATGCGATAAGATACGATACGATAAGAGACGATACGATTCGATAAGATACGATAAGATGCGATTCGATAAGATACGATAAGAGACGATACGATTCGATAAGATACGATAAGATACGATACGATAAGAGACGATACGATATACTTTTTATTTTCCTCCTGGGGAAATTCTTTCTCTGCATTTGACCATCCCTGAGGAGCAGTGTGCTGCCTTTACGGCACCCGGGGAGCAGATTGGGGTTCAGTATCTTTGCTCAAGGATACTTCGACATGTAGACTTGCAGGGGCTGGGGATCGAACCACCGACCTTCCGTTCCGTGAACGACCGCTCAACCTCCTTTGCAAAAACAAGATTAATATTCTAAGCAGCATAACAGTTACCAAAGAGGTTCCACATCAGTTTTTATTTTCTGGCTGGACAATCCCAGTTCGTTCCTGAGAATGTATGCATCTCTCTGACGAGACCCCGACTACCCATGATGCACTACACTTTTCTTTTTTTTGTGATGTCTGAGCAGCAGCTAAGTGTGATATTAATCCTGGGAACAGATCCTGTTTGGTAAAGGACACAAGCTGTCCTTTCAGCAGTTTTACTGTAGAGGGGAAATGACAGCCAGAACTAAGGCAAGGCTCCCCAAACACACACACAGTGGGAATACATATGTCACCACAAATGGTGCTGAAAAAAAGCAAGACATCACACACTACTCTCCACGCACTACTGGTATGAGTGAATATCCAAGAGAAAACATACACGTGTTGAAAATAAAGCATGTGTCAAACGGAAATGATGCTGAGCTGCTCCCCTGAATGCAGAGGAGCCTGGCACTGCTCATCAGTGTCACTTCTTCTTCTTCTTCCACTCCAAACACGAGGGCTGATTCATTCTGCTGCCGCCTTTGTAGGCAGAGGAGCTATATTAGCATCTTTTCAGGGATAATGATGTAGCACACAGATACAGGAGGAAATCAAAATGAATGCACAACTTCATTTAAAAGGCATGAATAAGAATGAAGAGAACATTCTATAGTAGTGGCATTGAATTACAGGGGAGAGCATTGATCTTATCAGCACATTCCACTGGTTTTACAGGGCATATGAGGAAATAGTAGTCAGTTAACTTTTCAGGTCATTTAAGCCTTCCATTAGTTGGTTCCTGACAATTGTTGCAGGGTTTCACATTTCACTATGTTTTTACTTATATTGTTATATGTTATATTGTTATTGTTATACTGTGGGAGTCTGGTTTCTTTTAAATCTGTAGCATATGGTCAGAGTTTCAGATGAAAACATTCCAAAAAGGATGACATTATCAGGAGAATGTGAAGATGTTGATGTGTAGTCTGTGGAGGTATTTGCGTTGCACTGATATGTATTGAATTTGCATGCTAACCAGCTAGCCTCTGCCTGTCCTGTCCCATAATACCACTTTGTACTTGTACTTGCCTGCAGGACAAACCTGGACTGAGAGAGAATTCTATCTGGACTGAGAAGTCTTTTGACATAATGGGAAAAAATACAGATAGCCCATTTTTGACTTTTGTCATCAAACAGACTCTGAACAGGCACGATAAGGCCAGCTCAGTAGAGCTGCCTGAGTCAACAATGGGTCCCACAGTTGCAAGGAGGCTACAATACGCTGCTAATACATGCTGCTATATGGACAACCGTACACGTGTTCAACAAACCGATGCACAGAGGCACACAATATGCATGAAAACTGGTATTATCAAAGCCACTGCTATACTACAACAATACTACTATAATACTACTATAATACTACTATACTACTATAATACTACTATACTACTATAATACTATTATAATACTATTATAATACTACTATAAGACTACTATACTACTATACTACTACTATAATAGTACTATACTACTATAATACTATTATAATACTACTATACTACTATAATACTACCATAATACTACTATACTACTATAATACTACTATACTACTATAATACTATTATAATACTACTATACTACTATAATACTACTATACTACTATAATACTACTATACTACTATAATACTATTATAATACTACTATAATACTACTATACTACTATAATACTACTATACTACTATAATACTATTATAATACTACTATACTACTATAATACTACTATACTACTATAATACTACTATAATACTATAATACTATTATAATACTACTATACTACTATAATACTACTATACTACTATAATACTACCATAATACTACTATACTACTATAATACTACTATACTACTATAATACTACTATAAGACTACTATAAGACTACTATAATACTACTATACTACTATAATACTATTATAATACTACTATACTACTATAATACTACTATACTACTATAATACTACTATAATACTACTATACTACAACAATACTACTATAATACTACTATACTACTATAATACTACTATACTACTATTATAATACTACTATACTACTACTATAAGACTACTATACTACTATAATACTATTATAATACTACTATACTACTATAATACTACTATACTACTATAATACTACTATACTACTATAATACTACCATAATACTACTATACTACTATAATACTACTATACTACTATAATACTACTATAATACTACTATAATACTACTATAAGACTACTATACTACTACTATAATACTACTATACTACTATAATACTATTATAATACTACTATACTACTATAATACTACTATACTACTATAATACTACTATAATACTACTATACTACAACAATACTACTATACTACTACTATACTACTATAATACTACTATACTACTATTATAATACTACTATACTACTACTATAAGACTACTATACTACTATAATACTACTATAAGACTACTATACTACTATAATACTACTATAAGACTACTATACTACTATAATACTACTATAAGACTACTATACTACTATAATACTACTATAAGACTACTATACTACTATACTACTACTATACTACTATAATACTACTATAAGACTACTATACTACTATAAGACTACTATACTACTATAATACTACTATAAGACTACTATACTACTATAATACTACTATAAGACTACTATACTACTATACTACTATAAGACTACTATACTACTATAAGACTACTATACTACTATAATACTACTATAAGACTACTATACTACTATAATACTACTATAAGACTACTATACTACTATACTACTATAAGACTATTATACTACTATAATACTACTATAAGACTACTATACTACTATACTACTATAATACTACTATAATACTATACTACTATAATACTACTATAATACTATAATACTACTATAATACTACTTCTTATACCACTAAGTATGAAAATGTGGCCTATCTGATATTGAGAGGCAGCTGAATACTCAACAATCAGACCTCAAAGGCTGTGATTACACAATAACTGTGGACAATGACATCGTTATGACACACTAACAATGACAGAATCAACTCTTGTCAGAGTATGACTTTAATATTTATACTTTACCAGGGTTGTTCCTAATTATAACGGGACATTTCTCATACTGTCATTGAGAACGTGTCTGTTTGTAAGACATTATAATATTCATGTGGGGAGACCAGAGCAGAAACTGTATTTAACCAGTGGGATCATTGAATAGTCACACAGACAATAGGCAATATATCAATGCATAAAATGATTACATTATGAAATCAGCAATTATTAGCGTGAATAAGAAAAGTATTATTTTAATAGCTATGGAGATACCAACATCCTTATTCTTTATTCATAACATTTAAGGCCTGTTCTGGTCTCGCTCCAAAATACATTTCTGATCTCCTGACGCCTTAGGTACCTGATCCTAACCTGAGGTCCTCAGCCAAGGCTCTGTTAGCTGTTCCACAGTCCAGGCTGAGGACCAAGGGTGACCGGGTTTTCTCGATCAGGGCCCCCACACTGGAACAATCTCCCTGAGGAGATCAGACTGGCTCCTTATCCTCTTTTAAATCTCTTTTAAAAAACACACTTTTATAATTGTGCTTCTGTTGGGCTTTTGATCTGAATTTTATCTATCAAGTCACTTCTTAGGCCTTTTTACATATTCTCTGTTTTATTGGTTGTCTATTTTTTAAAATAATTTTACCAGTGTTCTCATAGCCTTATGAATTTTAGCGCTGTTTGTCATTTATCATATTTTGTCCTGTAAAGCATTTTGTAACTTTGTTTTGATAAGTGCTACATAAATAAAGTTTATTATTATTATTATTATTATTATTATTATCATTATTACTTAACAACTGAATAGTACTCCCAACAGATTTTACTATTTTTATTTATCTATTTATTTTTATTATTCTTTATTATCTATAGTTATTTTCTTATTGTACCTTTTATTATCCCGGCTGATTTCACTATTTTTATTATATATATATAATTTTTTGTGTTTTCTTGCTGTACCGTTTACGTTGTAAAGCACTTTGGTCAACCCTAGTTGTTTCTAAATGTGCTATATAAATAAAGTTTGACTTGACTTGAATGACTCCCAAAACCACTGATATGACTGTTGTACCAGAGACAGTCATGCTAGGCCCTCATCGTCATGTGGCTTAATGTGAATCATTTGCCACTATTTGATAAGGTTTAGGAAAAGATCATGGTTTGAGTTAAAATAAGTCAGCTACTTAAAAGCTAGGTCACATTCATGATGTCAATTAAATACATTTTAGTTACAATAACTCAACATTTGGTTACACATGGGACACACACTGTGGTCTCCAGAGGGAAAGTTCTGTGCTTGTTTCTGATTTCTGTGCTGTGGCCTGAAACCATTCACTGAATGCATTGAGTGTGTCATAAAACATTTTGGTCATGACACGTACAAACAACAAAAAGTCCCAGGAAAAAGTTCACTGACTTCAGATTTTTTCACATTTTGTCTCAATGAAACTTCTGTGGATTGGCTGAGACTGTCACATAGACAGCAACCTGTTCACTGGTCCTGTATGTGCTGATGTCATGGGCTCAACTTATTCAATCAAAGCCATTTCTTTAACACACACAGAAGCTCACACATAGACACACAACACTGAGGAGTGTGTGATAGAGGGAGAAGACCAATGTACTGTTTGAGAAGAACAGAACATTTGCTTTGCCTCCAGCAGGCTCTAAAAGGCTGTCTTAACAACTGTTTGAGAGCAAAGCTGCACTCTGCTCTAACAGCAGCATTAGCAGCTACATCAGGAGCACAGCTCAGTTATGAAATTAAATAAAAACAGAAGGTCTGTCTTATCCCATTTTATTTCCACCTATTTTCTGAGTCCTGCAAAGCGAACATACATGAACATATTCTTACCTTCAGTCTGTCAAAAAACTAGACTCCAATTCAAACGAACCATGTAGAAACATGGTTTACAAAAATAAATCAATGAAACGCCACCTCATGTTTATATATGGTATTACATTTTCACCACGGTAAGAGGAAAATCCAAACTGCCAAAGCCCTTATAAGGATTCATAGTAATATAATAATAATAATAATAATAATAATAATAATAATAATAATATTAATATTAATAATAATAATATAAAGTGTGTTTGTGTAGCACTAAAAACCAATGTTACAAAGGGCTTTACAACAAACAAAATACTATACTAAAATATAAAGTAAAGTGTCATATGGAATAAACAATGAATTAAACTTAAAACAAAGGATGATGATTAAAACTGTGAACTAGAGGGGTTAGAGCACAAACCTCCTGACATTCTCTATTAATCAAAGCATGATAACCTCTTTGGTATAGGTGTTAAAAAATAACTTCAGCGCAACATCAAAAATAAAATACACCAAAATGTTAAGAATAATAAAAGACATAAAACAAAAGTTATAAAAAACATAATATAATATATATACACATAAATAATCTTCAAAGATACTGATATATTTACTATAATAATAGTCCATGTAGTATCATAATAATTACTTACAGTGCAGCAGATATTTATTCTTTATTCTTTAAAATGCAATAAAATGCATTATACTTTGCTTTTCTTGTTATAAATGCACAAACATGTATTTTACCTTCATTTAGAAATCTGTTCATTTTTTTGTGCTCACCTGAATTATAACAAGTTAATATAACATTTAACATCACGTCAGAGATCCGGAGTCTATTCTGACTCACCTCCTTGCCGAGGTCCTCTCTGATGACTTGCTGGATCTCCTCCATGCTGCTCTGAGGAGCCTGGCTGTGCAGCACCTTTAGTGTGGATGTGTACTCCTCAGGCAGCAGGTAGTCCAGAGCACCCAGGTGCTGGCCCACCTTGATGAAAGTACCCCGGTTGGCACAGCACAGGTCTCGAAGACGCTCCGCTGACCGCAGATGTACCTACAGGTGATGGAGGTTACTGTTAAAATAGGTGATTCACTACAAACATGAGCGCAGTAAATTAAAGTCACTCTGATGGGAGATATCTGAGATATCTGATATCTGACCAACTAATGCTGGTCACAGTGTCTTTACAGGGGTTCATCCTCTGTAGGTGGATATGATGCTGATCTCTCCCAAACACTGACTAAACTATCTTATCTACACTGAACCACACCTTTAACAATAAGGATCATTAAGGTCATTTTAAATGGCATTAATAAACGAGCAGAAGGACACTAATTAAAGGACATACAGTATCTCCACCAAGGCTACACAATAACATGTCTACCGGAGCTCATCTGATTCATAACTTACACCTTCAAAAGGTTTGGTTGGACAAAGGTTCAGTCAGTTCTGTGTAATCAGGGAAAATGTCGACTGAGTCAATCAGTTATTTTTAATGGGTTCTTTTCTGACGTAGGCCTGATGCTTCATCTAAAGTTTAATAGACATGCATTCAAGAGGTTTTGAGAAATCCGGCTAACAAGTAAAAGAACCATCTGTGGTGACGCGGCTTGGTTTAATGCTCAGTATCAGGTCAGAGAAAGTGTAGGTAAGGATCAGATGCAGGGAGTGTGAACTGTAATGCTGTTTTGTGTTAGAGTAATTGCTCTCTCTGGTGGCAGTAGTGAGTCTGTCGCACACAGAGTATCAGCCTGTGTCTGACAAAAGGAGACAACAGAGAGAGTTGAGAACAAAAAGCTTCACTTTACGTTAATTATTCATATGTATTAATAAAGACGGTTACAACAGCCATCAAGGTTATACAACCTATAGGCTCCATATAACAACAACACAAACCTATAGGCTCATTATAACAACAACACAAACCTATAGGCTCCATATAACAACAACACAAACCTATAGGCTCATTATAACAACAACACAAACCTATAGGCTCCATATAACAACAACACAAACCTATAGGCTCCATATAACAACACAAACCTATAGGCTCCATATAACAACACAAACCTATAGGCTCAATATAACGCAAACACAAACCTATAGGCTCAATATAACAACAACACAAACCTATAGGCTCAATATAACAACAACACAAACCTATAGGCTCAATATAACAACAACACAAACCTATAGGCTCAATATAACAACACAAACCTATAGGCTCAATATAACAACAACACAAACCTATAGGCTCAATATAACAACAACACAAACCTATAGGCTCAATATAACAACACAAACCTATAGGCTCAATATAACAACAACACAAACCTATAGGCTCAATATAACAACAACACAAACCTATAGGCTCCATATAACAACAACACAAACCTATAGGCTCAATATAACAACAACACAAACCTATAGGCTCCATATAACAACAACACAAACCTATAGGCTCCATATAACAACAACACAAACCTATAGGCTCGATATAACAACACAAACCTATAGGCTCAATATAACAACAACACAAACCTATAGGCTCAATATAACAACAACACAAACCTATAGGCTCAATATAACAACAACACAAACCTATAGGCTCAATATAACAACAACACAAACCTATAGGCTCAATATAACAACAACACAAACCTATAGGCTCAATATAACAACAACACAAACCTATAGGCTCAATATAACAACACAAACCTATAGGCTCCATATAACAACAACACAAACCTATAGGCTCAATATAACAACACAAACCTATAGGCTCAATATAACAACAACACAAACCTATAGGCTCCATATAACAACAACACAAACCTATAGGCTCATTATAACAACAACACAAACCTATAGGCTCAATATAACAACACAAACCTATAGGCTCAATATAACAACAACATAAACCTATAGGCTCATTATAACAACAACACAAACCTATAGGCTCAATATAACAACACAAACCTATAGGCTCAATATAACAACACAAACCTATAGGCTCAATATAACAACACAAACCTATAGGCTCAATATAACAACACAAACCTATAGGCTCAATATAACAACACAAACCTATAGGCTCAATATAACAACAACACAAACCTATAGGCTCAATATAACAACACAAACCTATAGGCTCCATATAACAACACAAACCTATAGGCTCATTATAACAACAACACAAACCAATAGGCTCAATATAACAACAACACAAACCTATAGGCTCAATATAACAACAACACAAACCTATAGGCTCAATATAACAACACCACAAACCTATAGGCTCAATATAACAACAACACAAACCTATAGGCTCAATATAACAACACAAACCTATAGGCTCAATATAACAACAACACAAACCTATAGGCTCAATATAACAACAACACAAACCTATAGGCTCAATATAACAACACAAACCTATAGGCTCAATATAACAACACAAACCTATAGGCTCAATATAACAACACAAACCTATAGGCTCAATATAACAACACAAACCTATAGGCTCAATATAACAACACAAACCTATAGGCTCAATATAACAACACAAACCTATAGGCTCAATATAACAACACAAACCTATAGGCTCAATATAACAACAACACAAACCTATAGGCTCAATATAACAACACAAACCTATAGGCTCCATATAACAACACAAACCTATAGGCTCATTATAACAACAACACAAACCAATAGGCTCAATATAACAACAACACAAACCTATAGGCTCAATATAACAACAACACAAACCTATAGGCTCAATATAACAACACCACAAACCTATAGGCTCAATATAACAACAACACAAACCTATAGGCTCAATATAACAACACAAACCTATAGGCTCAATATAACAACAACACAAACCTATAGGCTCAATATAACAACAACACAAACCTATAGGCTCAATATAACAACACAAACCTATAGGCTCAATATAACAACACAAACCTATAGGCTCAATATAACAACACAAACCTATAGGCTCAATATAACAACAACACAAACCTATAGGCTCAATATAACAACACAAACCTATGGGCTCAATATAACAACACAAACCTATAGGCTCAATATAACAACAACACAAACCTATAGGCTCAATATAACAACACAAACCTATAGGCTCCATATAACAACAACACAAACCTATAGGCTCAATATAACAACAACACAAACCTATAGGCTCAATATAACAACACAAACCTATAGGCTCAATATAACAACACAAACCTATAGGCTCCATATAACAACAACACAAACCTATAGGCTCCATATAACAACACAAACCAATAGGCTCAATATAACAACAACACAAACCTATAGGCTCATTATAACAACAACACAAACCAATAGGCTCAATATAATAACAACACAAACCTATAGGCTCAATATAACAACACAAACCTATAGGCTCCATATAACAACAACACAAACCTATAGGCTCCATATAACAACACAAACCTATAGGCTCAATATAACAACAACACAAACCAATAGGCTCAATATAACAACAACACAAACCTATAGGCTCAATATAACAACAACACAAACCTATAGGCTCCATATAACAACAACACAAAGGAGTCACAGATGAAGGACAGGAGGTTATTACAGAGAGAGAATAAATCTCAGATGAAACATTGACTGAAACATTTAGACCCTGCTTACAGCCATGTTTACCATGTGTTTCTTTTGTTTGCGGTAACTTCTTCCAGTGCAGTTTATGCAGTTTGTGTAGTTTATTGAGTCATCCTGTCCTTGTGACCACTTTGTTTTCAGTGTTTTACATTGAAGTAAATAACCAAACATTTGGTGCACATGCTTAGTGTCTATCAGCTCTGTCCACTGGGCCTAAAAACGTTTCTAGGGGAAACACTGTCAGATCATAGCTTAGTTTTTCAAAGGCAAGAGGACTCATCCTCCACAGATTATAAATATCCACAAAAAAAGTTAATTTTTTTATGATGGAGCAAAAGAGAATATGCAATTAAAATGAGCAATAAGAGCACAGGTAGAATAGTAATAATCAAATGGGAGGCTGCTTTAAATCAGGGTCCTGATGACACTCATGTCAAATGGTCCAGTGGGAACCTGCCCTGTGTGTGTGTGTGTGTGTTCCTGGTGTGTGTTGTGGAGGGGAGCTAATTTCACGCCTTTTTTACTTGCACTGATCTCAGGAGAGCAGCTCTCTATAAGCATTATCACTTACAGCTGGTTCAAATGAGCCAGACGGGACAGGACCCCCGTAAAATGTACACACTCATGTACACACACACACACACACACACACACACACACACACACACACACACACACACACACACACACACACACACACACACACACAGGGCAGGTTCCCACTGGACCATTTGACATGAGTGTCATCTGGGCAATTATGACAAAGCAATGAGAGAAACAAGTCACCAGAGATTACCAGATGAGGCTTTCTGCTTGAGAATGCACTGAGAACACTCTCTCTCTGTTTTCATTAGGGTAACTTGGGAAATGCTTAAGTCATATTCTCAAAATAAAGCTGACAATGCTCGATATAAATAAAGGAATCTGAAGAAAATGTCAGAATCATAAAGTTTTGAGCCTCTCTGCAGTCTGAACAAATAAAATAGATAATAGATTCCTCATTCTTTTCATTTTGACTTATTCTTATTATCTTTTAAATATGACATAATAAAATGAGTTTGTTGACAGAGATATAGAGATTAAATATTTTCCTAACATGGAAATAATAACATTTCTAACACAGTTTGACTTCTGGTCTTAAAATCTCAAATTCAAGGTCTAAGTTTTCACTTGAACTTGGTGGTCAGGGTTCCTATCATGGTGTGTGACCATACTGTGTCCCTGTTGAACACTAGTTTGTTGCGCTAATTAATATTTGTCAGAAAATAGTAAAACCACCTAAATATTAATTTATTTTTTGTACTGTTTTTAAATAACAGCAGAAGTTTATTCCACTGAACATCAAGTTGTTTTGATGGTTTGATGTTTTTTTTTTATCCTTTATTTCTAGGAGGTCAAGGAGTTAATAGAATTCATAACAATGGACAACATGGCATTTTAATAAAATGTCATCAAATTCAAGTGGATGACATAACATTATCATCCTTTTTAATCATTCATTCATTTATATCACTGTTATTAGGTACTGTATGAAAGCAGCTATGGAACAGTTAATAGATTAAGATGATGTCATACATTTCTGAGACAAAAAAAAATCTAAATATCTGAAATTCTCTCATTAGCATCCAGACTATGCAGAGATATTGGCCTGAATCGGGCCTATTTGTATGAAGTGTTAGCTTTTGAGCACCAGGAGCTACAGAATGCTCAATGCACAGGTGATGATTTATTCCAACTCCGGAGCCTACAGCAATATGAAGATTCTGGGTTTAAAACACAAGCATTCCCATGTTGCTAAATGTGATTGTAAATTATAACTTGATAAGGTGATCCCATGCAGGTTTTATGGTGTGATTTGGTTGAACCTTGCAAACTGAAGCAGTTTGGTTCCTTAAACAAACAAAAAAATATGGCAAAATAATCTGAACTGTTTTAATTTTTTTTAGATTAAAATAGGTGATTTTAATTTCATCAAATTCAAATTTTCAACAAATTTATGCCTTAATTTTCTCAGAAAATACTGAATTTCTATTTCCTCTAAATTTGTTAGTTTTTCTCATAAATTTACCAATTTAGTCTCATAGAATATCTACTTCTTTTCTCATAAATTTACCAATGTCTCATAGAATATCTACTTCTTTTCTCATAAATTTACCAATGCAGTCTCATAGAATATCTACTTCTTTTCTCATAAATCAATGAGTTTAATTAAGGAAATTCTGAGGTTTGCTTGCAGTATTACCTCCCTGTAAAGGCTCTGAATTTCTTTTCAGACCTTAATATGCTCTTGTATGAAACACCTAAAGAAAAAGAGAAAAATCTGATCCTCAAATTGAAACAGCAGCAATTTTCAGTCTGCTGAATGTTTGCAGTGTAATTCACTGCAGACAAATGTTGAGGCAGATTTTTCTTTGCAGTTCCAGTCTAAAGGCTTTTTCACTTCTCTGTCATGCAGCATGTTCTAGTACTGTTTTATGTACATATTGTTAAAAAAAGACAAATAAAAAAAACATTGCCTTCATCGTAATTATTTTAGATCTTTTTTTCACATCATTTGTCTGACCAACAAATCTGTGATTCAAATTTAAAAGCACAGCCTCAAACAGACATCACCTGAAGTCATGTCGAGGCTATTTCTGACAGAATGTATTTAAAAGCTGATTTGGGTGTGGGGGGGGTGGGTGGATCACCGTGAAAATCTGCCATCAGTTTGCCCTCGGCTCGTATCCTAATCAACAGACCCATCGTCGCTCATCTCTCCCCTCTCCTCCAGTAATCAGTATGCTTTGTTCGACGGAGGCGGGCTCACAGCTAGAGGATGACATCACCATGGCAATGCTGTATGCTGACTGCCTGAGGGGTATGCTGCTCTGGGATAGGCTGATGCTGGCCTCCGCCCACCATCTCCACACATGCGCCATCCAATCAAGTGGACTGTTAGTGAATTAGACACACAGGTTAATTTGTGGGCCAACACAGAGACACAGCAGCTCAGTGCAGAAGGCCTCTGGGCATCTCTACACTCATCCTCTTCACACAGTTGGCAAGGACAGTAAATAAAAGGCGTGTGTGTGTGTGTCTGTGTGTGTGTGTGTGTGTGTGTGTGTGTATGTGTGTGTGTGTGTGTGTGTGTGTGTGTGTGTGTGTGTGTGTGTATGTGTGTGTGTGTGTGTGTGTGTGTGTGTATGTGTGTGTGTGTGTGTGTGTGTGTGTGTGTACTGGTTGAGAGATAGTGAGAGAACAAGAAAGAAGAAGCTGGAAAGACAGAAGAAAGACATATAAGGGGAAAGAGGAGGAAAACCTGCAAATAAAAGAAGACAGAAGATGGGAAGGAGGGAAAGAAAGAAAACAGAAATGCTTTTATTGTCATAATGTAACTTTTCACCTGCAGCAGTTTCTTCCGGTTAATTTCATGCTAAAATGGTAGTTTTCAACTTGTCTGAACAAATAGAGAAACACATAAACAATGACAGGCATATAGAGAGTTTAGCAGATATGTAGGCCTCCATATCATAAACCATCATTCAATTACTGGTGGCACAATACGCTTCAGGAACAAGCATTGATTCAAAATCTATATATGATGCCATCAATGAATAAGAGTTATTCTAATAAGGCTCTTATGATGTACTCACATTATTATGGAGAAATAGCTTTGAAGCCTATCTCCTCTTTTACTGTTCACGGGGCTCTGAGACAACAACAAAACATCATTTGTGAGTGCAGCCAATAGCTAAAGGTTAATAGTTGTGCTGTAATTAAAAATGAGGGACAAATTAATTAAGTCCAATGGATGGGTCTATAGAATAACAAAGCATCATTATTGAGACAAGTAATAAAAAGGAAGTAGTGCTGGGTGAAAGATGAGCCTTCACACTCATCAGCCAGGTCTGTTGTGATGCAACTACTCTCAACATTCACACTGTAGCCTTTACGTCTTTTTACCAAGCAATGTGAAATGTTTGTAATAAGACTGTCAGCATTAATGCATTCATACATGATTAATCTGGAAAACTTAAACTGTGTTTGACCCTAACTTCCTCTCATAAATCCACGACAAATGACCGGGGAGACGGTTACAGTGATGCCATGACCCGCCTTCTTCTGCCTCTGATTGGCTTACCCTGATACTTTGAGCCTAAACAATCATCACACTCTATGGAGCATTAGCAATAGCTTCAATCAAAAATATACTACTACTGAAAAGTGAGGACTGTTTCAAGGCAGTGTTGAGTTTTTTTGTTTTTGTTCATTTTATCTCTGCGTCTTTGCGTTGTATGTAATTTAAATGTTCCCCAGCTCCCTGTAGTGCAGGTCGGCTGACAGCATTATTATTATGCATAGATGGAAACACTCCTGCCCTCTCTTTGTGCTCTCTGACTGTGTGCCAGACAGACAACTCCACCTAACAGACATTAAAACAAAAGGGTGTTGATTTGATTGTATTCTTCAGCAATATTATCCATTACTTACATAATTCACCTGTAATCAATCTGCACCATCGGCACATTATCCCCACAGGTGTGGGCAACAATAACTTGACAATATCTAATTATAAAGTAAACTCCAAAGCTAGCCAACTGTGACACAAATGTGTGTATAATTAGTATCAGTGTTGTTACAGCTTTATTTATAAAGCATCATAAGTGTGTGAGATCAAAAGCCCTTCTTGAAAATCTTTTACAGTTTCATCAAAAGTACAATGAAGATAATAAAGGAGAAAAAAGAGATAAAGATCGTTTATCATATTATATAAACAGCATGCAGCAGGGATTTAGAGCCTCACTGCCATTAGAACTCACAGGAGATTATAACAAGCAAACCCCACCAAGATGGAGAATTCCTCCTCCCCACAGGTTGCATTCTTATTTATATACAACACCAGGATTTAGATTCACCATAGGAATATACACCTACTACTTGTTTTGACGTAGGGAAGACAGATGTTACAGAAGAGTTAGCATTTCCTTTTTCGCTGGGCAGATTCTTCCCCAATGCCTACCTCTGATAAAAGTTTGATGCAAATCAGTGAAATGGTTGCCCTCAGGGTTCTGGCAATGTTAAAGAAAGTGGAAAAAAGATATCATGGATCCACCCCTTTTTCCAGATCTACTCCAAAATGTAGTAGTTCCCTATTTAAGACAATACCTACTCTTCAAATAAAGTAGTTTAAGTGTGAATTGTAAAAAAAAAAAAAAAAAGCTTTATCTTTAAATCTTCAAGAAACTGGAAAAGAATTCCAGACTCCCTACCCTAATCGCAGTGTGTCCCCTACCTATGTACAGGTCTGGCAGACCACCAGGCCAATGAGACCCCCTTGCAAGGCCATCAACAAGACAAATTTTTTTTTTTTATATTTGCAAAATTCCGTCAAATATTAATTCCTTTGAAAATAATCATTTGCGTTTGGGAGCCTCTGTGCAGCGCTATAATGAATAAGTGTGTCCGCCTCCCTCTCTGTGTCCGCCTCCCTGTCTGAGTCCGCCTCCCTGTCTGTGTCCGCCTCCCTGTCTGAGTCCGCCTCCCTGTCTGAGTCCGCCTCCCTCTCTGTGTCCGCCTCCCTGTCTGAGTCCGCCTCCCTGTCTGTGTCCGCCTCCCTGTCTGAGTCCGCCTCCCTGTCTGAGTCCGCCTCCCTCTCTGTGTCCGCCTCCCTCTCTGTGTCTCTCTGCTTCCTCCATCAACAATAGTGAACAAACCCGGGACTATTTGAATGATGGCTGCAGTGAGAAATGCTGGCTTTTATCTTCATCGATTCTTCTCCCAGGATCCTTGATGACATAGTAAGTTTGTGATATTTTATATTTTCTAGTGTAACGGCAATGCTGCTGTATTTGGATCTTGTTTTCATTGTAAATTAGTGGTGCAACGGACAACTGATCCATGTTTGGATCGGATCGCCCTCCACGTATCGGGCTGCAAAGTTAAACTACAATGGTGTGCAGTTTTACAGCTGCTTTTACTTTTTTTAAGTGATAATTGTTTAAATCTCTGTGCGGAGCTGCTGTGAGAGGAAATACAGAGCGGTTGTGTTGTCAAGTGAAAAGTAGTTAATAGATAGATCTTTCAGGATACCTAAAAAGAAATTAGTGTATTATTGTGTTGTATAATTTGATATAATACCTAATGTGGAATTGATATTTTTATTTTTTTATGCTATGTGTTGTTGTTTTTATACAAAGTTTGAAATACAATTTTTTCAAAGTAACCTTGGTGAACCAAAGAATTTCTTTTATTTTGCTGTAACTACTTCCAGTGTTGTGTGTGTAGTGTTTAAATACCGGGATTCTGCCCCTTCAATCATAATATTTTAATATACTGACCAACAGTAGAAATACATATTCTTTTTTTATGTCATGCCATCCTGTTCATATTAAATATCAAAGGCAAATTATGGTTCACATCTTTATTCACCCTTTAACTATACAAAAAAATCCTTTTTGTGCAGATTAGTGGGTTTTGTCTTAGTGTTTACAAGTCAGAAAGTGTGGATGGTGAGACAGAGAACACAATAGTCACTACCGTGCGCGTCTACCTCCAGCATTTATCACTACTTTACACCTCCTGAATGGATAAGATGTTATTCTGGACTTGTAGGATGACATGCCATTCTTCCTGCAGAGCTGTGACAAGTTGTTCATGTGTTGCTGGAGCAGGATCTCTCTCTCTCACCTGGTGATCCTGAACGCACACCACATGTGGTCTGGCATTGTCATGCATGAAGGTGATGCCTGATTGCTGTATCCTGGGAATGACGTGTGGACCTAGGACCGTATCTTGGCATGGCTGTCCATGTACCTTGGATCTGGACAAGTTCTGTCAAGACCACATGTGGCTCATGTCTGTCAGGAGTAGCCAAACTGGACCAGAACAATGTCTCTGTCCTTCCTTGGCCAGCATATTCACCAGATCTCAACCCAATAGAGCATCTGTGGGATGTTCAGGATCACCGGGTGAGACGGAGAGATCCTGCTCCAGCAACACATGAACAACTTGTCACAGCACTGCAGGAAGAATGGCATGTCATCCTACAAGTCCAGAATAACATCTTATCCATTCCATGCAAAGGAGATGTGAAGCAGTGGAGACGATCACATGTGTTACTGACAACAGTCTCTGTATCACCATCAACACTTCTTGACTTGTAAACACGAAGACAAAAACTACTTATTTGCGCAAAATGTATTTCTGTATAGTTAAAAGGTGAATAAAGATGTGTGAACTATAATTTGCCTTTGATATTTAATATGAACAGGATGGCATGACATTAATGTCATTATATTGTTTGATGCAGATATGGTTGAATTATTTGAGGATTGTTGATGTTACATTTTTAATTGAATGTCAGCATTGTGTATCGGTCAGGAGGTGAGACTTTTCCTCTGTGTGTCAAACAGTTTCTGACTGCAGTAAAAATTTTGTTTTTGAAAGGCTAAAAACCAACAAATATGGACAGAAGCAGAATAAAAATCCTCACCACCTTCTACAGGGCCACCATAGAGAGCGTGCTGACGAGCTGCATCTCTATCTGGTACAGGAACTGTAACGCCTCAGACCGGACGGCCCTGCAGAGAGTGGTGAGGACAACAGAAACAATCATTGGGACTTCACTCCTGTCTGTAAAGGACATTGCCCACAAACGCTGCCTGTCTAAAGTCTCCTGTGTGGTCAGAGACCCCGCCCACCCCTGTCACGGACTGTTTACCCTCCTCCCCTCTGGCAGCAGGTACCGAAGCATCAGGTGCAGAACAACCAGGTTCTGTAACAGCTTCATTCCCACTGCCATCAGACTGCTGAACTCTTCATTCCAGTAATTCTTCCATCCATTCTGTACCAGCAACCCATTTCCATGATCAATATAACCTCATATCTCATACAATGTGCAATTTAATATATTCATGTTACACTTAACAGAGTATTTATTATTGTGCAGCTCAACCAGTGCAATAATCCTACTCCTGTGCAGTATCCAAGTCACTTTATGTACAGCTTGCTACTTTTCTTATACTGTTATTATTGCCTCTTACTTTTGTATTTTTCTTTATTTTGTGATGAAGCCAATCGCATCGTAATTTTGTACTGCTGTGTACCTCTCTGGTGGATAGTCTGAATGACAATAAAATTCATCTTGAAAATTGGGTGTCATTTTACTGACAATTTGTTATAATATAAAATACTAGTCAAAAATGTGTTAAATGTCTTTTAGCTCCGTATGGTGACACTATTTATCATCCCCTTTTAAGGTGGGAGGTGGCAGTTTATGGGATGGCAATGTAAGAACTGCACATTTGTGGCTTCACCAAAACTTTTGGTCATAGATAGTCTGGACCCTGTTTTCTTTTAAACTGTCCTTCTCCATCATGGGGTGATCTTCATACACACTTGTATAGATCGCTCAATACATTTCAAGTTGTCCAATCTTTCAGATGTAAAATTTGTCATTTTGTGACAATTACCAAAGACTATTTTCAATATATTTATTCCAATTTGAAAAGACATGAAATCGTAGAATGTGCTTTTGACAGATGTGATTTCATGACAAACATATATGGGACTTATGCGACACACAGAAGTAGAAAACACAAATTGTGTTCATGGAAAGGTAAAATGTGCCTTTTCACATTTTGAAAAACGAAAAACAAACAAAACAAAACAAAAACTTTTCCAAATTGGTAAAAATTTAGTTGAACTTAGTCTCAGATGACATGTTTCCATAGAAACCACACAGCCAAAACATCAAAGCCGACTAGAGGCTCTCAAAAACGTGCCATAAGGACAAAGGCACAACATCAAAGCCAAAACATCAAAGACAACTAGAGGCTCTCAAAAACGCATAAGGACAGCTATGTATAAATTCTCGTGCCACTTTTCAACGTCCAAAATCCTCCAACAACTTTACAAGAACACAAATCTACTGAGAAAACAAAGACATGTCAAGATACAGAAGATTGATTGAATCCAATGGATCAGATGACCTCCATGTAACACCAACGGAGGTCCCTCAAAGACCAGATGGAGACGTGGAATTACGAGTTGACCTCCATGAAACACCTAATCAGGTCCCTCAAAGACCAGATGGGGACGTGGAATTACTAATTGACCTCCATGAAAAACCAAATAGGGTCCCTCAAAGACCAGATTGGTACGTGGAATTACTAGCTGAATTCTATGAAACACCAAATCAGGTCCCTCAAAGACCAGATGGGGATGTGGAAATAAGAGTTGACCTCCATGAAACACCAAATCAGGTCCCACAAAGACCAGATGGGGACGTGGAATTACGAGTTGACCTCCATGAAACACCAAATCAGGTCCGTCAAAGACCAGATAGGGCCGTGAAATTACTAATTGACCTCCATGAAAAACCAAATAGGGTCCCTCAAAGACCAGATTGGTACGTGGAATTACTAGCTGAACTCAATGAAACACCAAATCAGGTCCCTCAAAGACCAGATGGGGACATGGAATTACTAGTTGAACTCCATGAAACACCAGATGAGGTCCCTCAAAGACCAGATGGGGAAGTGGAATTACGAGTTGACCTCCATAAAACACCACATCAGGTCCGTCAAAGACCAGACAAGGACGTGAAATTACTAATTGACCTCCATGAAAAACCAAATAGGGCCCCTCAAAGACCAGATTGGTACGTGGAATTATTAGCTGAACTCTATGAAACACCAAATCAGGTCCCTCAAAGACCAGATGTGGACGTGGAATTACGAGTTGATCTCCATGAAACACCAAATCAGGTCCCTCAAAGACCAGATGTGGACGTGGAATTACGAGTTGATCTCCATGAAACACCAGATGAGGTTCCTCAAAGACCAGATGGGGACATGGAAACACTGGATGAAGACCTGGAAATAGCAGTTGAGGTCCGTGAAACAACAGATTTGGACCTTGAAACAACAGAACACAAAACATCATATGATTGCTTTGAAAAATCATATTATTTTGAGGAAACTGTTGAGAAATGTCCCTGGTGGAAGAAAGTCAAAAACCCTTTTCATAAAAAAGGCACAATGTATGGGAGCAGGGAAACACTCGTGTCCGAGCAGGAAACAACACCAGGGCCGCCATCTTTGTGGAGGCAGTTCAAAAAGCTTGTCACACGTACCTACTAAAGGTTATGAGAAGCCCCGTAAATTCAATGAGGCATTAAAAGTCTTATAAAATATCAACATTAATAAATTGACGAAAAAAACACTTTTTATATGTGTGTTTGTTCATATTCATGTATTCATACTCTTGTCTGCTGTTCATTAATAAATTGACGAAAAAAACACTTTTTATATGTGTGTTTGTTCATATTCATGTATTCATACTCTTGTCTGCTGTTCATTGTGAGAGTCTCATGGTGTGATCAATCAAATGTTTGCTGATAAGTTGATTTCATTGATAGGTGAACATTCTTTCAAGGCTAATACTTAACTATCAGCCTGATGTTAGCTCTGCTTTACTTTTAATAAACAGCTATAACCATGTCTGCTAGATGTTTTTCTGTGTTATAGATGTACAAACACAGATATCTGCAATATTTATCACATTAGACCTGACACACACAGACACACACTCAGCAAACACTTATTGTACAGAAACATAAGAAAACAAATCAATACGGTCTAGTGCAAAAAAGTTTTAAAAGTGAACATTTTTTTAAAGTTAACAAAGGGGTTAAAAAAAAGAAAAACCCAAACAAACAGTTGTTATATGTAAGAGATGTTATTGCACCTTAGAAATGTGTCATTATTGCACTTCAAACAGGGAAGTGGTTGATGAGGATGAATAGCAGATATGCATACGGAGATGGACGGAGCCTTCTGTATGTCTTCTACGTTCAATGTAGAATAATAAATGGGCCTTACTCTCCGTACATCTTTGGTTTGTTTCCAGTGCAGCTGTAACACTTAATTTCGCTGTGTAAGGAAGCGTAAGTATGTTTTATTAGGTAAATAAAAGTAAAATTATTGAAGAACATGATTATAATAAACCAACCACCCGCTGGTTTACTGCAACCCTTGCCTGTTCCTGGTAGACCACGGTCACACATTGCAGTAGATTTTGTAACAGGCCTTCCCCCCATCTAATGGCAACATCGCTCTACCTAAGCTCCCTTCTGCCGATGAAACTGCTGAAGTACTCTACCTTCATGTTTTTCGCACCCATGGAATCCCTGTGGACATTGTATCGGACCATGGCCCCCAGTTCACCTCCCAAGTTTGGAAAGCGTTCTGCTCAGCACTTGGCGCCCAGGTTAGTTTCTCCGCTGGCTTCAAGCCTCAGACTAATGGACAGACGGAACGTCTAAATCAGGAGTTGGAAGCAGCCCTTAGATGTATAGCAGCAACCAATCCCTCCTCTGGAGCTCCAATCTCATGTGGGTTGAATATGCACATAACACTCTGTCATCCTCTGCCACAGGTTTATCACCTTTCGAGAGCTCTGTGGGGTATCAGCCACCTTTGTTCCCCACCCAGGAGGGTGAGCTAGCTGTCCCTTCGGTCCAGCATCATCTGAGGCGCTGCAGAAAGATTTGGAGAGACACCCGGGCTGCCCTGCTTCGGACGGCAGCTCGGAACAAGTGCCTGGCAGACCGACACCGTACCCCGGCCCCGGTGTACTCCACTGGTCAAAAGGTCTGGCTGTCTTCGAAAGACATACCTCTCAGGACTGACTCCAGACAATTGTTTCCTCGTTACATCAGGCCTTTTGAAATTGAAAGAATTCTCAACCCAGTGACTGTCAGGCTAAAGTTGCCCAGTTCCATGATGATTCACCCTTCTTTTCATGTTTTTCAGTTAAAACCAGTTCTCTCCAGTCCTTTGAACCCTCCTTCCAAACCCCCTCCACCCGCCCGGATCATTAACAACTATCCAGCTTACACGGTGAGGAGGCTATTGGATGTCCGCCGCCGGGGTCGGGCCGTCAGTATCTGGTGGACTGGGAGGGCTACGGTCCAGAGGAGAGGTCCTGGGTTCCACACGCCCACATCTTGGATGCCACTTTGATTAGGGACTTCCATCGTCGCCACCCTGACAAACTGGGTGGTTCGCCAGGAGGCTCCCATTGAGGGGGGGTTGGGGTACTGTCATGGTATCGCTCTGCAGGATCCTTCCTTGTTGGGCGTGGTTTTGTGTTCTGCTCTGATTTCACAGGTGGCGCGGGCTGGCATCTACCCACCTGATTCCACTCTACCATAATCTCCAGACGTACTTAACCCTGGTGCACCATCCACTCCTCATCAGATCGTTCCGTCTTCTATGTGGTAGCGTTAGTCTGACTGGATAAATATTTTTCCTAGTGTAACACTGGTTCTTGTGTTAAACTTACCTGTGCTTTCAGGAAACACCTGCCAGCCTGCCCACCTCTGCCCTGCTCTGGACCCACGCCTGTAATCCCTGCCGAACCACTCCACCATCTGTCTTCGTATTCCTGCTTTGGATCCCAGCCTGCCTCCCACCACTATCCAAGTCAGTACTCTGTTCATTCTCTAACCATTACTGATTCCTCGTCCACTCAGTGTCTCTAATCTGCACTCTGCTCTGCCACAGGATTCTCCTGATCTCCACCCTGATACAGAGAATCAGATGATCACATGTGTTACTGACAACAGTCAGCAACACATGTGATCATCTCCACTGCTTCACATCTCCTTTGCATGGAATGGATAAGATGTTAATCTGGACAGGTAGGATGGCATGCCATTCTTCCTGCAGTGCTGTGACAAGTTATTCATGTGTTGCTGGAGCAGGATCCTGGTTGTTCTGCACCTGATGCTTCGGTACCTGCTGCCAGAGGGGAGGAGGGTAAACAGTCCGTAACAGGGTTGGGTGGTGTCTCTGACCACACAGGAGGCTTTAGACAGGCAGCGTTTGTGGGCAATGTCTTTGACAGACAGGAGTGAAGTCCCGATGATTGTTTCTGTTGTCGTCACCACTCTCTGCAGGGCCGTCCGGTCTGAGGCGTTACAGTTCCTGTACCAGATAGAGATGCAGCTCGTCAGCACGCTCTCTATGGTGGCCCTGTAGTTCCTATATTTTCATATCGCCATCATTTTTGCAGAACAACAAGATATTGCAATGTCATTTTGTTCAAACATTATGCAGCCCCACACCTAATATGACAAATACACAATAGAATACAACACCCCAATCAAGCAAGATATTTAATGTGTGCATGGTGTGTGTGTGAGTGTGTGTGTGTGTTTAAGACAGCCCCAGAGTTCACTCCACTTGGTAAAAAGTCCATTTGGTTTTCCACTCAACCCCAGATCTGTTCAGCTCCATACCAGTTCACAACCACCTGAAGAAAAACAACTCAAAAGGTCTGTTCCTGGTTTTACCGCGGATCAAATGAAACGGCTATAAATGCATACATCCACCAGATTATCCCTCCTCCAGACACAGATATTTTCTTTGACTATCAGCTGGCACAGTCATGCAGACTTCACAACCTGAGGGTATAGCTGGTGTATCTCTCCTCCACTGACCAAACACTGGCAGCTCTGAGAAACATTTGCAGCACATGCAGAGACATATGTCACTCACTAGCAACAAATTCTGTATATCCAAGAGTAAACAAAGGTCTATCAGACTGACTTCTCTTGTATCTATCATGGAAAATGAGAATAATAAGAGTTTTGTCTACTGGATTATTCCTCTCCCTGATATTGGCCTGATAGAGACATGTTTTGCCACAAGCTGACTACAGTGATGCAGTTGTCAAAGGTAAAGCTGCCATATCTCCACTGACCACTTTCAGCTCTAAATCACTCACTGTGCAGGCAGACCCTGCATGTCACTCACATTTGCTCCGAGTATCCAAGAACCTTTAAAATAGAGTAAATGATGTTCTTCCAGACTTCTCTTGTAGACAAGTCATTCAAAATGAGAACAAAGAATTTTCATTATCTGTCAACCAAAAATAAAGTTGTAAAATGGCGTTTCTGAGTTCATTTCTTACTTGACATTGCACATCCTGTGAAGGGACTATTGCATCTGCGCACAATGTAATGCTGAAACGATATATCATGCAGTTATAGTCTGGAGATATCTGAGGAAGATTGGAATGATCCATGGTGCAGGGTGCAGGGTAAAACTACCAACTCAAGGTAAAGGAGAGAGTTATACAAACGAAGGAGGAGGAGGAACGCAATAGAATATTCTGTCCATCAAAAATTGAAATGATGTCAGAGAAGTTATCGGTGACAGGATGGATGTGAGAGGAAATGTCTAAACATTTGTTTTGGGCTTGCCTATTATTTTCAGATTAGCAAAACATTGCTTGAGACAGATTTTTTTTGCTTTTTTTGGAATTGATTACTCTTTTGTCCTGTTATACCTGGGCAAAATTCCAGACAAACTGTCAGGAAGAAAATCTGCTCAATATTTATCTAGAATCTTGGCTGCTGGCAAAAAAACAAAAACAAAAAAAAACAACAGAAGCTGCCGCTGTCAAAACAACAACAAAGGAAGATTGGCCTACATTTTCCAACAGAATAAACCGGATGACAATTTCACCTCGAACTGAAGACCTTGATATGTTCAATGTACTGTAACTGAGTAACTTTAAAATCGCTTAATTTTAAGAAGCCAATATTTTCCGTTCACTTCCCCTAATCTATTGAAAAAAAACATAGAAACGACTCAAAACATGTTAAACCATGAATTGATGGGGCGGACCGCCCCTCCAAATGAATGGTAGGGAAAACACTGCATCACCATAAAAGACTCCTCATTAGCCCCAGAATCTGTTTTTTTTTACTACTATGACACATAAGCTGTCCTTCTGTGTTGTTTACAGTGCTATGCATATTTTGTTAATTGATATTCCAAATGTGCGACAACAGATGTCTTATTGTGCAGCAGGAGTCAAAGGTGTGACTGTGTTGTGTGCAGATGGACAGCAGAGCAGCGTCCTGTACTGGGAGCCCAGCTACAGTAATTGATTTCAGCCACCACACAAGGGCTAAATGACTGGGATTAGTGGACTATGAACAAGGCCTATTTATTATAGGGATGCTCATGATTAGCTCATTACTCAGCTCACTGAGGCTCATCTAGCCCGCTGTCACAGCGGAGAGGGGGGACTGTGTGTGGATGTGTGTGTTTGTGTGCAGATTCATTCCTGTGTAGTCAATAGGTCCTTATAGCAGTGAAGCCTGAGGAGCTGGCAAAGCCATTCACAAAAACTCCTCCAGCATTTAATACAGTAATACAGAATGTGTAGTATCTAAACAGACCGAGGCTGCAGCTAGAGCCCCTCTGCTGCTCCACGTATTAAAAATGTCATTTATTATAACACAGCCCAACAGCAACACAATAAGGTGGGGGAAAATACAAGCTATTTGTTATCTCTTACAACGGAGCGTCGACATAAGCCCTCACTGTGCTGCTGTGATGGAGCTCTTTTCTCTCACTCCCATACCAGAGGAAGAGTGAAAGTATTGGACTCGATGACAAATGAGGAAAAAATGAAGGAGGGGTGAGAGAAAGAAAGTGGGGGAGCCACAGTTAATTTCATGCTCTGCATTTTATTGTCATGCTTCAGTAATTGTGCCTTGGCGCCACTTGAATAGCGGAGCTCTCTGCCACGAGCCAGTGGATACGCAGAATCAGAGAGGATCAGTGGACGGAAGCTGAGTATATATGTTTACACACACACACACACACACACACACACACACACACACACACACACCACACACACACACACACACACCACACACACACACACACACACACACACACACACACACACACACACACACACACACACACACACACACACTAAACAGTGGAATTCACACTTCCTGAGAACTAGTGAACATTTTTTTAGCCGATTACCGGTTTAGAAGTGTAATTAAATCATTAGAGAACTACAACATGAAATCTGCATATTGTCCTCACTTCAAAATATATTTACTTTTGCTAAGGATATTATGTTTTTGCTCATGAGTGTTTGTTGGTTGGTTGGCTGCTTTTTATAATAATTTCATAAAATGCCATTAAGTCACAGGAAGTGGAGACAGATGACACCTGACCTGGAACTTTCTTTTTGTGAGGCGGCCGGGGTGAGCTCATTATTATTCATGAGGAGCACTGTTTGATATTTTATCACATTTTCAGACCGCCTTTATGCTTCAGGAGCACTGGAGACAGCGAAAAAATAAAAATAAAATAAAATAAACCCACAAAAAGCTAAATTAGTATATGAATTTAATGTGTAACCCTAATGCTACATTTACCATTCAGTTGTATTTTTAAGAACAGAACTCATTTAATGTTGGCAACAAAAGGAAATCTCTATTCATGTTATGTTACTACACAACATGTATTTTCAGAAATTTAGATATCCAAGTTAATAGTGAAATCAGGAAAATCTTAAATGGTTTGGTTTCTCTCAGTCTCCACAATCCCACACATTCTGGTTGTTGTTTGTATTTGTAGGTGAAGACAGACCTGAGAAAAGGATGCAGGGCGACTGTCTTGCTGCATGCATGCAAATGAGCCTCAACAGGCCACCTGTAAATGAGCTCCCTTATGATGGATCCAAAAAGTTCTCATTCAGGCTGCAGTGTTTGCCACCGAGTCAAATGTAGAGCCTAGTGTATTATTGTATTAACTTAAGACACAATGCATTAAAAGATGTAAATAAATGTATCTTCACAGACAATGAAAACTCGTCACCCATGAGTTTCAGATATGCTTTAAAAGATGGGGGAAAAAATTATTATTCCTTCAAGAAGTGAATGTTGCTGAGGCAACTGAACATTTTTCAATGTTGATTAAATATGTTGAATAAAATAAAGGTTAAAAGACTAGAAGACAGCTTCACATGCAGACTGTCCTGATGAATATATAGTAGTGACAGCGATGTCTCTGATGATGAGGGGTGTCTTCTGGTTACCAGAGATCACACCCCACCACACCACACCCTTTCATCTCCACCCGTTTACTTGTTGAATGAAGCAGTAGTTTTACAGATTGTCTCCGGATACACTCGTCACTCAGTTCTGTCCAAACAAAATCTGCACTCGTGAGTGAACAATGTCCCACATTATGACGACACCGCTGGAGACGAAGCTGGCGTTGTTCTGGAGTCAGATCCGGATCATGAACAGGCCTGCACGCATGGATCTCCCAAAGATGACGACGCATTGTGGGCCTGCTAATATGGGATTATGCTGTGCAAAAATCTGTGTTTTCATTGACTGTCATTATACAGGGTTTCCCCGCCATTAAACAGGGTTTCCACAATCATTATACAGGGTTTCCCCTATCATCAAACAGGGTTTCAGTAATGTTCATGGATCTATCGCCACAGTGCATGCTGGGAGGCTTTCCCCTGCACCTGTGATGCTACAATATAAAGTCATGCATAGCCTTAATACATTCTGCCTCTAGGGGTGTCAAGTCTCATAAATGATTGCATGATGACCTGATGTATGGGCTTGTCTCAATCAGCAAATCTGGTTTTAACAAGGTTTTAAGAGTCATCTTTTTTTCCCCCAATACTGTACTGAAAACTTCATTACAATCAAAATGGCTGTTCAGACATGGTCTTAATATCTGTCCTGAGTGATCTGATCACATGTAGACAGCTTGAAGCACAGGTGTGAACGCACCTTGGTGCATGTGGCCACATTCTGTAAGAAGTGTGAATGTGTGTGTCCTGAGCGACACTGAAGGATCGCCTACTCAACGGGCATCCTATGAAACAACCACAACAACTCAGTGATTACACACTGGGGGTGCACAGTAATGCAAATGACATGTTTGGACTGTCTTACCTGCCAAGGTAAGCACCAGGTGTTGGTTTCAACTCATTTGTTTATGCAGGAGAAACTGGAGAACCTTATGTTCTGATAAATTCTAAATCATTTGTGCCTCATGAATTTGTCATTAAATGCAATAAACAGTGTCATTTCATCACAGTATCACTGTAGCATTCTGCCTACTCTGTGTCTTCAGTTCATCAGAAGACAACACTTTATTTTGACATTTCATCGATGGTAAACATGTCATATTTTACAAATACAATAAGCGGCTAACAATATAGGCTAGGGTTTTTTTGGACAGTGTTGAGTCCCCAGACTCCCTTAAAAAAAGTTACAACATTATAAACTCTGTGACACACTTCATTCAAATTCTTTATTATTTGGCCTTTCTTGTAAATTTGACAAATGTTATGAATTGAGTTACTTTTTGTTTGTGTAAAAAACAAAACATCAAACATCCTCAGTGTTGCTAAAGTTTGCTAAAGTGTGAGTCAGATGTTATAAATATATAAGTGCTACACGTCTGTGGTAAAAAGACACAAGGAACCCTCTGCTATTTCATCATTTAGAGGCACATGGAGGCCAAAAGATGGTTTAGCATGTAGGGCAGGCTATATGGTAGTGTATCACAGTTCTCCCTGTAAAGGTCATGTATACTGGGCCAATCACAGCGGGCACTGCATGTTTTATCTTGAGGCATCAAAGAGAGAACATTTGTGGCATTTTTTTTCAGACAGGGGGCACCAGGGGGCAATTCTCACCCTGTGCCCCCAAACTCTCCCACTCCCTTGAGTCCAACAGTTTTTAAAGTAAATCCTCACATTTGAAGCAGGGAACGGCCAACATTTTTTGGTGATCAGACTTAATGACTCAAACTCAGTCATTGTTTGGAACCATTAACTAAACATTCATGTTCAGTCAATCATCTAAATGAATGGACTCTCTCAGCACTGGAACAAGTCAATGACGTCGGCGCATTGTCACTTTTTGAGGTCGAAGCGGCTCTTCATACATGGTGAAGCTGTTTTTCCTGAGACACCTCTACGTACTTGCTACATCATGACGTCAGTAGTTTTTAGGCTCCAGTCATTGGTCGGCTGAGCGGCTACTCGGACTGTGAAAATGGCAGCAGACTCTGTTCAAACTAGTTTATCACGACCAAAGGCTTTAAAAGTATGGAAGTACTTCCAGTTAAGAGAAAACAGGATTTGTTACATACATATTTATGTGTGTATATGGTCTGTACCATATGTAAAGTCATCCTAGCAAATCACAGCAGAACGAGCACCTTAAGAGAAAGCACACAGGAAAAGGCAGAAAAAAAGTGTTGTCGGTTCATTAGTAGGAAGAACTTTTTATATCTTTTCTTATAGCTGTTTAATAAAACGTGACATTGAGTTGTTTGTCTGTTACCTTAGAAATTCAACAAAATAAAAACGTTTTGAGAAAATGTTTCGGCCAGAGTTTGGGCTTATTTTACTTTGTGTTACGTTACATGCCAATGTGTGTGTGTGTCCATGTGTGTAGATGAGTGTCCTTGTGTGTGTTCACGTGTGTACGTGAGTGAACGTGTGTCTGTACGTGTGTGTGTACGTGAGTGTCTGTGTACGTGTGTGTACATGAGTGTCTGTGTGTGTGTGTGTGTGTGTGTAGATGAGTGTCCTTGTGTGTGTTCGCGTGTGTACGTGAGTGAACGTGTGTCTGTACGTGTGTGTCCGTGAGTGTCAGTGTGTGTGTGTG
Organism: Chaunax sp. Z400; assembly: GCA_037577475.1. Taxonomy (NCBI): domain Eukaryota; kingdom Metazoa; phylum Chordata; class Actinopteri; order Lophiiformes; family Chaunacidae; genus Chaunax; species Chaunax sp. Z400. The sequence continues at coordinate 25,336,136 of CM075194.1, forward strand.
TGTACGTGTGTGTCCGTGAGTGTCAGTGTGTGTGTGTGTGTATGTGTGTGTCCGTGAGTGTCAGTGTGTGTGTGTGTGTACGTGTGTGTCCGTGAGTGTCAGTGTGTGTGTGTGTGTATGTGTGTGTCCGTGAGTGTCAGTGTGTGTGTGTGTGTCTACGTGAGTGTCAGTGTGTATGTGTGTGTGTACGTGTGTGTCCGTGTGTGTGTGTGTGTCCGTGAGTGTCAGTGTGTGTACGTGTGTGTGTACGTGTGTGTCCGTGTGTGTGTGTGTGTACGTGTGTGTAGATGAGTGTCCTTGTGTGTGTTCACGTGTGTACGTGAGTGAAAGTGTGTCTGTACGTGTGTGTGTACGTGAGTGTCTTGTGTGTGTGTGTGTGTGTGTACGTGTGTGTACATGAGTGTCTGTGTGTGTGTGTGTGTGTGTAGATGAGTGTCCTTGTGTGTGTTCGCGTGTGTACGTGAGTGAAAGTGTGTCTGTACGTGTGTGTGTACGTGAGTGTCTGTGTGTGTGTGTGTGTGTGTACGTGTGTGTACATGAGTGAAAGTGTGTCTGTACGTGTGTGTGTACATGAGTGTCTGTGTGTGTGTGTACGTGTGTGTGTACGTGAGTGTCTGTGTGTGTGTACGTGTGTGTACATGAGTGTCTGTGTGTGTGTGTGTGTGTAGATGAGTGTCCTTGTGTGTGTTCGCGTGTGTACGTGAGTGAAAGTGTGTCTGTACGTGTGTGTGTACATGAGTGTCTGTGTGTGTGTGTGTACGTGTGTGTGTACGTGAGTGTCTGTGTGTGTGTACGTGTGTGTACATGAGTGTCTGTGTGTGTGTGTGTGTGTGTGTAGATGAGTGTCCTTGTGTGTGTTCGCGTGTGTACGTGAGTGAACGTGTGTCCGTGAGTGTCAGTGTGTGTGTGAGTGTGTGTGTGTGTGTGTAGATGAGTGTCCTTGTGTGTGTTCGCGTGTGTACGTGAGTGAACGTGTGTCCGTGAGTGTCAGTGTGTGTGTGTGCGTGTGTGTCCGTGACTGTCTGTGTGTGTGTACGTGTGTGTGTGTGTGTGCGTGTGTGTCCGTGAGTGTCTGTGTGTGTGTACGTGTGTGTGTGTGTGTGTGTGTGTGTGTGTGTGTGTACGTGAGTGTACGTGAGTGTCCGTGGGTGTGTGTGTGTGTCCGTGTGTGTGTGTCCGTGAGTGTCAGTGTGTGTGTGTGTGTCCGTGTGTGTGTGTCCGTGAGTGTCAGTGTGTGTGTGTGTGTGTGTACGTGTGTGTCCGTGAGTGTCAGTGTGTGTGTGTGTGTGTGTACGTGTGTGTCCGTGAGTGTCAGTGTGTGTGTGTGTGTGTGTACGTGTGCGTCCGTGAGTGTCAGTGTGTGTGTGTGTGTACGTGTGTGTGTGTGTGTACGTGAGTGTGTGTGTGTACGTGAGTGTACGTGAGTGTCCGTGGGTGTGTGTGTGTCTGTGTGTGTGTGTGTGTACGTGTGTGTCCATGTGTGTGTGTCCGTGAGTGTCTGTGTGTCTGTGTGTATTGTGATGGGACTCTTACAGTAGATCACTTATATCTGCCTTAGACACAGGCTTACTTATACATATGCTATGACATGCTATGCTAACTTACTGAACTCTTTTGAACTGCTAAGTTAAGGCCAGATTGACTGGACAGACCAAGTAATGAGGAGCCACAGACTCAGTTTTAATTACCTCCAGGGAGTCACACTCAGGACAGACTTATTAAACTCTGAAGGTCATCCTTACACAGCTGGTTTTTCACTTTCTATGCCAACACTAGAAATGTGAGTACACATCTTTGACTTCTCACTATAAAAACACAATGTTTCTGAACACTCTTCACCACATCATACAGAGACTGACTCTGTGTCACTCTGTGGGCTGGTCTCTTTGCAAAGGTCTTCTTTTTATCACTTCTTTTAATAAAACTCTCAAAAGACAACGTGGGACTTTCAGATTTCCACCACACTATCGTCATGGAAAATGTTTAAGCTGTGATGTTTCACATCATCAATGAAGATTATTTTACTACTACTACCTTCTTCTTATTGTCAAAACCTTGACAAATGTTAATCAGGTGATTTGAAATTAAAGAACCACCCAGAAGCCGATAATGTCACAATAAAATATTTAAATTCTCTACCAGACTGACACTCATTCACTTTGTTCTCATCCACAGTAATGTGGAAAGTTGCACTGCCTCTGCTTTTCAGGTAGAAAATCTGATGAGTCTTGGATTAAAACAATAACTAAAAAATGTCCAGAACTAGCACTGGATCTTATTTCAGGACATCAGTCCTGCTGGTGTTACTTTGACCATCTAAATGTTGCCTTCCTCACTGATTTAGAGTAAACCCATGATACTGCAGTTATCTTTGGATTTGAGAGGAAGGTTAAACCTGCAGTGTGTTGCCAGAGCTGTACAGCGGTGTAACAGTGTTTGCCTGCTACAGCGCTAACATGCACGACTTGGAGGGTACACAATGTTGGCTGGTTACTGATGCAGCTAAAAGGATCCATAGGCTGAAGTGATTTTTGTTATTTGATGTTGTATAAAGTGTCCTCAGATCAGATTATTAGTCCACTTCAACGATCCGTTTTGTTTTGTACATACGTGACATCTGATGAGTGACATTACCCACGACATTATAGGGTTTTTAAAAGAACACAACTATGACAATATGTGTAAAAGAACATAACAGGTAGTGACTTTCTCTCAGATGCACACAATATGGACAGCATATATGGTGAATATTCGCCGTTAACCTCTGCTGGATTCCAGTCAACATTAAAAGTGCTTTTCATTTTGTTGATAAAATGTGTGTTTTGTAAAAACAAAAATCATCAACAATCAAGAAAAGTGTAAAAGAATTCCGGGGGGTCACTTTATCTGAATGTGTTCTTGCCTGGGCCACAGTTCACCCCTAACAACATATTTGCAATAGATTGAGGAGTTTTTCATTTGAGAGGAGAGGTGAAGAATTTAATGTGGTAATTATACATATGTCAGACACACACAGACACACACTTTTATATGTATGCCTTAATACCTGTGTGGAGGACCTTTAAACATTTGCTTTGTTTCCACCACCTGTTGCCACAAAGTTTTCATTTCAGTCATTATGACTCAACATTGTCTAAAGATCAATTCATCAAATAAAAGAAAAGGTAAAAACTGACATGTTTTCATATTCAACATTACTGCTGTGCTGCAGCAGCAGCTGCATTCGTCATCTGATGTTTGTTGAAAATGTCTGCCACAAACCATTTTAAAACCAACTGAATGATACAATTTGCACATGTTAAAAACCTAAAGCTGCTCTGTTTTTATTTGACCCATCATATATGAGTGGTCTATGGTCTAAGTTGCTGTAGCAGCTCATCTTTGACTCCGTGACACTTGAAGCACTGACAGAGAAATGGAGCATTCATGCTGCTGCTGGAGGGATGATCTAACCACATCAGGCAGCTGGGAAGCAAATGTTAAACGTTGCCTCCTCAACGTGTCCCTCGAGGTTTGTCCCACCTCATACTTGTTTGGCTGATAAGCTGCTGTCATGAGCTCCAAGGTCAGCAGTTATCTAGCCCCACCCTACTATTTACATATTGTGTCCATCAGAGGAGCCGGCGCTCGGGGAGTGGTGGTGGCCACTTATCTAAGATGTGTTCTCCCCTTTTTCCTCTGGGAGAGAAGCACTGCTACTAGACTGAGATGTGTTTTCAAATACTGACATCTGCTGGTGGAAAGATGAAGTACATCCTGACTGGGAAAATCTGTTAGAGCTCATTTCAGCTCATATTAATGGTTAATACAGGTCAGGTGTAAGTAAGTACTTTTACTACTGTCATTACTACAACTACTACTACTACTTTATGTATCTATGTTCAGCTCTTTGTAAGTTCTCTTGAGCCCTTGTTCTTACTCTCAGATACCTGACAGGGTTTGGGTAAGTAGGTGCAGCTGATTAGATTTTGAGGCTCATCCAGCGTGGCGGGATGGAAAATGTAGCTGTTTCACCACAAACAAGAAGTTGTTATAGCTTCTATATCCATTCACTATCCTGCCCTAAGACTCACATGTGGGATAAGACATCATTCAGCCATAACCATAGTGCCATCTAGTGGCAAGAGGAAATGTCTTTTTGTTTTATTTTAACACATTGACCTCATATTGCATCACCCATTTACACCAACATTCATACAGTGGTGTCTGAGGCTACCATGCAAGGCGCCGCACGTGCTCATCAGGACTGGTAACCATTCATACCATCACTCACACCACTGGGAGCAAATTGAGGTTCAGTATCTTGCGAAAGGGAAATTTGGCATGTTTGACTGCAGGGGCCGGGGATCGAACCACCAACCCTCTGACCAGTGGACGACCTGAGCCACAGCTGCTCCGGCTACAGGACTGTGTCTGGCAAAACAGTTCCACAGCGCCCCCTAGAAAGTGTCAAAGAAGCAGCCCTTGCTGTGTGTTCACCTAGAAGTATGAAACAAGTATGTATCTAGAAAAAGTCTCTTAGGGCCATGACCTAAACCCAACAGGAAGTCAGCCGTTTTTAATTTATTGTGCAAATTAGACGGATTTCTCATCATCACCATGCACTTTCCCTGTTTCCTCCTACAGACTGCACCTAACTGATTTGAAATCTGCTCAATACAATCCCAACAACTTTTAAGGTGTGGCCAGTTTGGATAATGTGCCATGAAATATGAATTTGTTATAACTAATGTAGGCTTGATCAAACTTCACATGTTGGATAAGAGTCCCAGCCTGAGGACATCCACATGTCAATGATGGCAACAGGAAGTAAGCCTTTTGTGACAAATCACATCATTTACTGGAGGAGGATATAGAATTATTGGGTGTTCTCTAGCACCACCTAGTGGACACAGAAGGTTGCATTGTAATCCTTTGCAGTATGTGCAACACGGTCACATTCAGAGCCATGTCTTACTGCAGATCTCCTGTAGCCAGGCTGCAGCTGGTTCATACCCCGACCAGCAGGGGGGTGAGAGGCCCTGTTCAACGCTGCTAACAAAAAAAAAACACCAAAAAAAAGCTGCTTACAGCTTTAATTATTCCACCAACAAAAGTAATGTTCTTTAGCAGGATAACTCAAAAAGTTTTAAATGAATTACAATGAAATTTTGTGGTGGTGACTAGAATTTGAGGCTGATCCAGAGGATGGAGTACAACTGTGGCGACATCATGACCCACCCTACTCTGCCTCTGATAGACAATGACGTTTCTCACCTAGTCCAAGTTCTTCCAGTGAGGGGCAACATGAGAAAAGACATCATCATGCCAGAGTAAGGTGGGTCATGGCACTGCCATAGTAGGATTTGTACATTTTGCAGCAGGAGGTATGCACTCTCCCTCTAGCCCTCCAGCTTCTTCAGTAGGCCAAGACTGGCCATGTTTACATCAGGCATTTTAAGAAGTTTTAAACCACCTCCTATGTATTATTCATAGACATTTTGTAATATAAATTAAATTCCTTTTAAAGACAGAAGGTTGTTGTTTAGGATTTAGTTCAGAGGAGGATGCTTCCACCACCAGCAGCTCTCTTATGTGTTTGGCCTTGTTAGGATCCTACTGATGTGCATTTTAATTTCTCTCATTCTTTTGTCTTTTAATCTGTGACATCAGCAGAAGACTAGAGAAAACAGAAAGAGAAAGAGTTTGGAGAACCAGTATCAGTGAGTAGTAACTAACAGAAAGTAACATTTAATAGTGATAATAGTCATTTGCAAAATACATACACTGAACATCTTGATTTCAGGTTTACTTTTCATTTTGACATTTATTACAAAACCTGAACTGAACAAAGAAACATGAGCATTGAAACACTTGCAACAGTGTAAAAACAGTATCATTCAAAAAAGATAAGACCGTTATTGAAAAACATATCAAAATGGAAAATATGTACAAAAAGAATGAAATCATTTACAATGTCTGTGATTTATTTTTTAGTGGAACTTGTAACTGATCCAATACAACTCCTTTAATGCAAATGTTATCCTTTCTCAATTCAAGGTTTTTTAATGCTAAACTTTGTTTTCAATGTGAAACTTTAAAGTCACCTTGATGTAACAGATATTGATATGAGGAGAGCAGTTACACTTTTTGTTAGTTTGAAACATTAGGGACTGAAGCTGCAGGGATACTATATTTTGGATTGTTTTTAGCATGACCATTGCTGGCTAACCAGAGAGCTGCATTGTTGTGAAATGAAAAAATGCAGTTATCAGTGGCTTTATCTTCACTGCAAGGTTCTGAATTGAATGTCCATCAAGAACAAAATATACTGTTACAGCCTGCATGAGAAATGAACTGTAAAATACCTTCTGTGCCTACCTACCTTCATACATACATACATACATTCATATTTATGTTACAAATTAATTTAATAAGCATAAGTGCTTTGTAGAATGCAACATCATTCAACAATGCACTTTACCTATAAAATCACTGAAACCAGGTTCAACTTTTTTTGTGTTTTGTGGCCAGAGCCCCTTCATTTCTTTGAATGACACCCACACTAAGCCAATACAGTGGCTTATGTTAACAATAATAATAATAATAATAATAACTATAATTATAATAACAATAATAATAATAACAATAACATTACAATAATAATAATTATATTTATAATAATTATAATTATAATAATTATAATAATAATAATAATAATAATAATAATAATAGCTTGGATTTATATAGCGCCTTTCACGACACCCAAGGACGCCGTGAGATTTTTAAAAATACAAAGCTGCAGGGGAGACAAATTTAGGAGAGGTTGGAGTTTGACGAGCAGGCCAGTGTCTGAGGAGCGGAGGTTCTGAGAAGGGGTGTTTGGGTGAAGGAGGTCAGATAGGTAGTGGGAGGCAAGGGCATATGTTGTCCTTTAAACACAGCCTTGAGTTTTGTTCATGTTTGTAACAACAGCACACACAGGCCTTAATGATCACTGGGCTACCAGATGCATTATTCTTTGAACCACCTGTACAAATAGGGACGCATGATAAATTTCAAACCGATATGTTATTGGCCCACTAATGGGGAATTTATATTTCTGACTTCTGGCCAATAATGAAATGATAGCCAATAAATAGAGCTGATAATACAAAGCCAAACACGTACAGCATCGACACACTACGATAAAGCAGCTGGTGGTATTCACCTTTAAAGCTGGTTTGCTGCCCACCTATAAAGACAGACAAGCTGCTGAAATGCTCATGAAGTCAAAATGCAGCACCTGGGTAGAAAACAATATATGCTCCAAAAGGGTTCAGAGACGAGGGGAAACGTTTACCACTTTTAACACAAGAACTCTTAGAGCTGTGAAATATATCATCCATCTTTGCTCAATACATCTCTGCCTTTCTTACCCTCAGGTGGACATAAACTACAGGTTATGAACATCTTTTGGAAACAAAAAAAATGGGAAAGTATTTGTTATGTTATCCATCATGAGACGCAGGTAATTATTGGTTATGAGTAAATAAAAAAATCCTGAATCCTTAAGTGCAAACAAAACATTCTGTGAAGGAGGAAGAAGTCAACAAGTGTTACCAAACACAACTACATGCCCTGTTGTAAAGCTCTTCCATGCACACTAATTCTGATTCATTATAAACTCATATCTCTTTATCAATACTTTATAAAATCCCTGTACAGAATGAAGTTAAGTGTTTGGAACAACAAATACTTTCTCATGGAACGAAGGTTGAACTTTCTAAACTATTTCTTCCTGATCTCCTGAAGCTTTTTAAAATCCTTGAGATTTATTGACAGTGAAAATGTATTAATTACTTAATAATTTACTTATTGGTGGCAATTAATATTTGAGACAGACAGGTTCCAGTTTGAATGTCTGTATTAAACAAATAAAGCGAAGAAAAACAATCAAACTCCATCTTGATATTAACAGTCCAGCTGGTGCAGTATAGGCACCAAGTCTCAAACATGTGAGCTCCATGCTTGCCACAGGAAGCTTGATGATGTCACTTTTGGGGCATGAACCCTTCTGTTGAGGACCCTGCACTGAACATAAAGCGAGCTTTAAGCTCCACCAAGGCTGCGCCTTCGACATGAACTCAAAAGCTGAGACAGTGAAATGCTGCTATTCAGTGTCCATTGGTTGATCTGATGAATGTAAATCTAAGGCGTGTAAAATCTACTTTGCAGGCAAATCATAGCGATCCTGGTATTTAATGTCCTTCCTCCAGTTTTCAAACTTCACATTACCTCATAGCAGATCTGCCCTATGTGCACAAATAAGCAGTGATGTAGCCAATTAGATGTCTCTGCTGATTGCTGTGCTAAAAAAGAACCATATTTGACATAATGTTGTGTTTTACTGGTGCAGATGGAGGATTCCATAAGCTAGTCTTAGTATAGACTACACAGCATTTTAAAAACTGGGAAGAAAAGATCATAATTTATTTATTTATCTATCATGGTTGCAATTGAATATATCTTCATATTATGTGTTGGCCAGATCTCCCATCCGTACACTCCATCATTCTCATTCATATTCACTACATATTCAGTGGGCAGATATGGACATTGCACTGGTAATTCACCATCATGGTCAACCTCCAGGCAGAGCTGAGTAACACAGTACAGTAAAATCAGAGGGGCTGTAAAGTGCACACTTCTTACTGGTTATCAAGTGTTACATCCCAGCTTATTGTCATGTGGAGCCACAGTGTGTTCCTGAGGTTAACAGCAGAACTTGGTGAGCTTCAGAAAAGCAGTCCATCTGTTCTCTCATCACAGGGCATCCTCTCCTTTGGCAGAGTGCTGCCTTGCTTGTTCTGTGATTCACTCTAATTGGCTGTGAATGCCCCCCCGGTTCACTCAGGGCAGCCTTTGATGAGCCTGGAAGACTGGCTGCTTAAGTGGCTTTTGAGTGATGCTCATCATGAGAGGCTGAAAGCAGAGAGACGCTCACTAGATGAACGCTAACAGGAACGACGGGGGGAGATGATATGCAGATGCGAGAGCTTATTAAGTGTGCAGTCAAATGTGCTGCCTGTGACAAGACACAAACATATGGCTGGAGGTCAGAGGGATCTGACATAATGACTTCTTCTGACACAAAGGATTTAAAAGTGATGTCATTTTAAAGTCTGTTGCTGTTACAGGTGACCAGGTCCTCCAATCTCAAACTGATGCATTATAATGTAATCCGATCTGACAGTCCAACAATATCTAACCTGCAAGAAGCTTCTAATGTTCAGCCCTTATTACCTTCAGCAAGGAGGTTACATTTTTTAACTGTGTCCATTTGTTTGTAGCAGGATTACACAAAAACTGCTGCATGTGCAAAGTCGTCGTGTTTTCTTTGGCCAGGAGGAGATATAGACCCGTCCTCCCCGTCCATCATCATGGGGAATGTGAGATCTCTCCCCGATAAGATGGACGAATTAGCAGCGCTGACCCGGCACCAGAGGGAATACCGGGAGTGCAGCATCATGATGTTTACAGAAACATGGCTGACTAGGCTAACTCCAGACACGGCTTCAAGCTGCTGCAGGCAGACAGGACCAGGGAGAGCAGGAAGGACATTGAGCTGTTAGCCGTTAGCATGAGGCCTTACAACCTGCTGTGGGCATTCTCGCATGTTATCGCGGTAGCTGTGTCTGACCACAACCTGGTTCATCTCCTGCCTGTGTACAAACCTCTCATACACAGGCAACCAGCTGTGTCCCGCACAGTGAAGAGATGGTCCGACGAAGCTGACGAGGCTTCGAAGGACTGTTTTGATACAACTGTGTGGCAGGAATTCTGTGATTCACAAGGGGAGGACATCAACAGTCTCACTGACTGTATCACTGAGTGGAAAACACCGTACCCACCACGACTGTACGGTGTTTTTCCAACAACAAACCGTGGATTAACCCCGACATAAAGGCTCTCCTCAAGGAGAAGAAGAGGGCCTTTCAGTCAGGAAATAAGGAGGAGCTGAAGAATGTACAGAAGGAGCTAAAGAGGAAGATCATGGAGGGGAGGAACAGCTTCAGGAGGAAGATGGAGGATCAGCTGCAGCAGAACAACATCAGTGGAGTTTGGAAAGGCCTGAAAACCATCTCTGGCCACAAGGAACCAAACTCCCAGGCTGTGGGGGACCAACAGTGGGTGAATGATCTGAACTGATTCTTCAATAGGTTTGATCAGTCATCTGCCCCCCCTCCCCCAGCCCAGCCAGGTCTGCTGCAACCCCCCTCATCGGCACCTCCAGTACACTGCCCCCCCACCTCCCTTCCTGCAACACTCAGCTCACAGCCACCCCCCACTGCTCATCTCATCAGCCCAACACCCCCGTCCACACAGCCCCCCTGCTCCACCCTGTCCCTCACAACTCTCCAGGTGAGGAATCAGCTTAGGAAGATGAAGGCGAGGAAGGCTGCGGGTCCGGACTGCATCAGCTCCAGGCTCCTGAAGTCCTGCACAGACCAGCTGTGTGGGATAGCTGAACACATGTGCCACAGATGTGGAAAACATCCTGCGTGGTACCTGTCCCCAAGACTCCACAGCCCAAGGACCTCAACAGCTACAGGCCGGTGGCTCCAACATCCCACCTGATGAAGACCCTGGAGCGGCTGGTCCTTGTTCATCTCCGCCCCCTGGTGAGCCCAGCAATGGACCCGCTTCAGTTTGCTTCAGACGCCGTCATCTTCCTCCAACACCGAGCCCTCTCTCACCTGGAGAAGCCAGGAAGTACTGTGAGAATCATGTTCTTTGATTTCTCCAGTGCTTTCAACACAATACAGCCTCAGCTTCTGAGGGACAAGCTGGAGCACACCAGCGTGGACCACCACCTCACATGCTGGATACTGGACTACCTCACCAACCGTCCACAGTATGTGAGGTCACGGGACTGTGTGTCCGACATGGTTGTCTGCAGTACGGGGGCCCCACAGGGAACGGTCCTGGCTCCGTTCCTCTTCACCCTCTACACTGCAGACTTCCACTACAACTCACCCACCTGTCACCTGCAGAAGTTCTCTGATGACTCTGCCATCGTCGGTCTCATCACAGGTGGGGATGACAGGGAATACAGAGAACAGAGCAGACTCTATCTGCTCAGGAGACTGAGGTCCTTTGGAGTGCAGGGAGCACTCCTTAACACATTTTATGACACCGTGGTGGCATCAGCCATCTTCTATGGAGTGGTCGGCATCTCGGTGTCGGACAGGAAAAGACTCGACAAACTGTTAAAGAAGGCCAGCTCTGTCCTGGGATGCTCCCTGGATCCGGTGGAGGTGGTGGGAGGAAGGAGGATGACAACTAAACTGTCATCCATGATGGACAATGACTCCCACCCGATGCAGGACACTATAACAGCATGGAGAGCTCCTTCAGCGACAGGCTGCTTCACCCAAAGTGTGTGAAGGAGTGTTATTATGGTCTTTCCTTCCTGCAGCTGTCAGACTGTACAACCAGCACTGCTCCAAGTAGACACAATATTTTGTCTGTAAGATATTTTGATATATTTTATATCTACTCTTGTTTATAGTGTTTGTATTTTATATTTTAGTCCACTGTGCTACTGTAACACTGAAAATTTCCCCATTGTGGGACTAATATAGGAATATCTTATCTTATCGCCATGGTAACATTGTGGTAGTCCGGTAATGTCATCTGGTACAGACACAGGCACTCGGAGACCAGCAGAAGGCATATTAATTTTGCCTCTGGTGTTGCCGTTGATCTGCCCTGTTGGATGTGATGGTTGGTCTTTGTGGTATTCGTCCCGCCCCTCCTACACTGTGATTTGATGGCTGGGTAAAAAGTGACAGTGACGAGGGCAGCGTTTCACCCAAAGTTGAACATTTTTCAACTCTTGGACACCAGAAAAAGAAAGCCAAACGTGCAGCGATCAGTGCAGGAAAGTCGCTCAGCGCCTCGTTACGCTGCTGCCGTTTGTAGCCTAGTGTAAATATGTGGCGATCGCCTTGCAAACAACTGCAAAAATACGCTGCCCTCAGGAGAAAATGCTTTGGTGGACACAGGCCCTTAAAAAACCAGGGGTTCATATACAAGTTACATGTGGTCAGGAAATGGGTTTCATGACATTTACATGCTCTGATTTCCACAATGGGGAAATACACAACACAAAGCCTGAAGGTATACAAAAGCCTTGGTGGCACTACAAGGCGGGATCTGTTGGCAAAGAGGAGGAACACGAGGACGTGGACAATATTATTTAATTTCAACTTGGAGAGACATGTTTGCATTACAAATGTGATAAGATCTGTGAGGGTCTGTTGATCATAGATGCTCAAACACAAATTCACGTTTCAGTTCTTAAGATTCTTATAGCTGTGAACTGCAGCAATCCTTTTGATTCTCTTTTCTTTAACTTTCTGCAGTCTGTAAAACTTTAGCTCAGATTTCTTGTTGAATCTATTTATACATTGTATAGTCATACATTTTTCAGCTATATCACCCATATATAGCCCTATATCAAACCTTCAACTACCTCCCAGGATGAAAAAAATAATAATTAGGTCTGAACAATGTCGGGAAAAAACTGACATTTCAAAACATTTTTACTTGCACGCATGCGTTTTGGTGGAGGTTATGTTTACAACCCATGTTTGTTTCCTCTGTCTTTTTATTCGCAAGATATCCCTAAAAGTTGCAAACAGATCTTGAAGACATTGTGAGTAGTGGTGCATCTTGGGCCCAGAAAGAATTGATTACATTTTGCTAAAAGGTCAGGAGGTCCTCATACCAACAGTTTAGAACTGATGACACCTCTCTGATGAGAGGTGAAACGTCTTCAAGATAAGAAAAGAAGTCCAGTTGCTTCTGAATCACAAGGATTACCATGACCTGGATGACTGAGAATCTACACTAACATACATTCTGGCGTGGATCTGGGTATAGATGCGGATTCTTTCTTCAACATTGTGAGATTGAGCCTTTTTTAACAACTCATGATGTTTCGTGCGACTGTATCCAGATCTGGATTATAATCTGGATCTGAGAGATCAAAATATATATCTGGCCTGGGGCAATATGCATTTGGTCAGGGTATGACAACAGAGAGGGGTAGAAACATGGCCCTGCTATCAGTATGTAGCTGAGATAATACAGATTCAGTGGTATTCAAATGTATTCCATGTATCTGTGGAAGGTTGGAGGTTATACATGAAAAACAGTTCCAGATGTGTCATTATGACAAATCCTGTTTTTGTTGATACTCATATGGTGATATCACCAGAGTGTCAGCTATGCCCCGGGTGAAATGATGCAACAGCTGACCTTCTCACGGTGATACTAGACGGAATGGACATATTGTGCAAACTGACAAGCTGATAAAGGCCCACTAATAAACAATTATTACAGGATTTTGTTTTGACATAGCCAGGAAACTATTCTCTATTCTCTATTTCTATTTGTAATTTTCTATGTTTATATCAATTCCTACAGATAAATGTGAAAACATGTGCATTAAGACACAAAACATAAACATGAATAATCTTATAATGATTCTAAGGTCATTTCATTTGAAGCTCTTCTGACTCGCATGAATACGGGACGGCGTCACATCCTCATGGACAACAACACAACAGCACAACAACACAACAGCACAACAACACAACAGCACAACAACACAACAGCACCACTGCTGGGAAGAATCAGTTTCCAGTCAGTGTTTGACCATTTTTCTCCTTCTAACTCTGCTTGGACTGAAAACTACACTGCTGGAAAAATCCGCTGCATGAAGACAACAAACGAGTGTGGAGCCGCTGGACCATCGCCTCACCTCTATGACGTCATCATAAGGAGGAGCTGAGCCTCCTCTCTGCATTAAATGAGCTCCATGCATTCATTCTAATCAGCACGTTTAGCCAGGCCTGACCAGCAGGACCCAAGGGGCTGTACTGATTGTCTGTGTGTGTGTGTGTGTGTGTGTGTGTGTGTGTGTGTGTGTGTGTGTGTGTGTGTGTGTGTGTGTGTGTGTGTGTGTGTGTGTGTGTGTGTGTGTCTGTGTGTGTGTGTGTGTGTGTGTGTGTGTGTGTGTGTCTGTGTGTGTGTGTGTGTGTGTCTGTGTGTGTGTGTGTGTGTGTGTGTGTGTGTGTGTGTGTGTGTGTGTGTGTGTGTGTCTGTGTGTGTGTGTGTGTGTGTGTGTGTGTGTGTGTGTGTGTGTGTCTGTGTGTGTGTGTGTGTGTCTGTGTGTGTGTGTGTGTGTGTGTGTGTGTGTGTGTGTGTCTGTGTGTGTGTGTGTGTGTGTGTGTGTCTGTGTGTGTGTGTGTGTGTGTGTGTGTGTGTGTGTGTGTGTGTGTGTGTGTGTGTGTGTGTGTGTCTGTGTGTGTGTGTGTGTGTGTGTGTGTGTCTGTGTGTGTGTGTGTCACATACACAACACCAGCCATTCTGAACCATGCTCTTCAAGGTTCACTGCAGCTCTCTGTGCACTGTTTGTGAGAGCAGGTGGTCTCTGACCTTTACAGCAGCAGTGTCTCCTGAGTGAACCTGACTATAAGCTGTGGCCTTTCAACAAAATGCAAGCACAAATCACTCACTGCATATCAGCTGACATTTACTTGCAGTACCGTTATCGTACTGTGGGAATTCCCCTACAAATGTGATCCTGTTTGGTGGATTTGACTATGAATCATAAAGAAATCTGGTGTCTGAACAACATGTTCACTCAACAGTCTCAGATCGAGTACTCTGGATACTTTTGAGGATACTGAATGAATTTCAACAATATCAACGAGTAGCAATTCATGTTTATATACATATATATATATATGCTTTACATTCAACCAGCAGTGGGTTTTATTGTGAAGCAGCTACAGGGAATATGTGTTTGTCACGATGTGATAGAGGTTGATTATTATAAACTGGTTTACATGACAACATACAGATACAGTATATATATATGTATATATATATATATATATATATATATATATATATATATACGTATATATATATATATATATATATATATATGTATATATATATATATATATATATATATATACGTATATATATATATATATATATATATATATATATACATATATATATATACGTGTGTATATATATATACGTATATATATATATATATATAGATAGGAGGAATAGAGCGCATTGGTAATCACCACCCCTTCAGAAATCCAGCACAAATAACGTACTTTTTTACAAGCATGAGTATCATCGAAGTAAAACGCGTCGCAATCAAAAACATTGATCTGAAGCTCAATTCTGTAAACAGTTTTCTAATAAATATAAATACAAATTTCAACAGAACACCTATAATTTTCAGGCTAAAATGAACAACTTGCAGTTACATGTTGATTTTGAGATAAAGCTCAGTCCATTCAAGTATTAATACGGATACAGATCATCTGAACAGATGCAGTTAATGGTGGACTCGCTGATCCCTTAGAGAACTCCATAAATACAGACCTACCTTAGACCTGAGTGCCCAGTACTCCTCTGTGCCGTACTTCACATCCTTGAAGGCAGTCACATAGTCGTAGCTGATGACCGCTGTCTGCAGACAATCATGAATGAAGAATATTATTCACCTCTTGAATTAATTCTTTATCAATACTTCATTTGATTAAATCATTCTCAACCAAACTTTTACTTTTGTCCACCATGTTTCTGTGTCTCTGAAAAGGCTGATCATATCACAACATTTAGTTTCTGAGTGTCTAAACAGACCGGAGTTTCTGTCCATGCAGTCACCAGTATTAGTTAGAAAAGTTATTTATTAGTGTTAACTCTTATAGCATGTTAGATAAAGGACATGCTTAAGGTTTTAGTGAATGCACTGATGCAGCAGCAAATCTGGAACCAAATCACTCTGTAATATAAATCTCCAAACAGCTATCAACATGCTGTTAAAACCCTCTGAGCAGTAAAACGCACCACATCTTCTTTGTGTCGTCCATGTTGTTCCCACTTTAC
This sequence comes from Chaunax sp. Z400, assembly GCA_037577475.1. Taxonomy (NCBI): domain Eukaryota; kingdom Metazoa; phylum Chordata; class Actinopteri; order Lophiiformes; family Chaunacidae; genus Chaunax; species Chaunax sp. Z400. Next base: position 25,352,087 of record CM075194.1, read on the forward strand.
GACTTAAAGCTTGTGAACACACCAAAGTCCAAAACATGGCTCCCAAACTCGGACACATCAAAGTGGGAGGTGAAAACACCAGGCCTGTTACTTTAATCATAAAGTTAGTCATCAGCTGGCTCAGTTAGTCCAGCTGTGACTGGGTTCACTGGACAAACTGGGATTACATCCAGTACATTCTACCGCCAGGCCTAATTCAATGTGTCCAATATATGAGTTGATATTTCTGATTTCTGATCATTTACACCCTTCCTATTGAATTGTGTAACACTATTAAATGAAACAACAACAACAAATTTCAGTTTCCAATCAGTGCATTACATCAAGCAGGTAAACCATAAGTTTTTCTTTACTATCAAGAATTTAAAAAGTTGCGTATGAGTTAATTTGCCTTACTTGACATTGAACATCCAGCACATTGTGACGTTAATGCTGAAGCAATATACTGCGCAGCCTTAATCCCAGTATTGGAACTTTGCACCCTGAGCCCGACATTAATGGAAAATGGTCACTGTGTGAATGTGGTCTATGAAACCTGGTCTGTGAACATTTCTGCCCGATTTACATCCAATAGACTTTCATCAACAATGGTGGTTTTTGGCAGCAAAGACTACAACTCCCATAATCCCATTTTGAAGCTATAGACACATTCAACAACACAAAACAATATTGGGCTAATACTGTCCTAAGATTACAATAAGGCTTTTAAAATTCATCTTTATAGACATGTTCTGTGATCAAAATAAAAGCATTGTTCATTCCCCACGGTGACATTTTGATGAAAGGCTTTTAATGCTGCAGTGTATGCGTTGATACATACATGGTGCAATGTGTTCCAGAGAAAAAGTGATGTCAGTGCATGACCATAGTGATCCAACCACATTTCAAACTAAGCCTGTCTCATGATAGCTGGAAACCTGAATGAAGGCCAAATGTATCTGGTTAACCTAAAAGCCTTCATGATACAGGCCTGAGTGAGAGACTCATCAAATCCACACAGCTCAACAGTAACACAGAGCTGTGCAGTAACTCACAGTGGCTGCTGCTCGTCCAAAGCGGACGACGCTGAGGTCATTGAGCTCCAGCTGTCTGTTGTAGAGGTAAAACCCAGAGGAGGCGAAGACTGCTGTGGCCAGAGAGGAGACTTTGAGGAGTCGAGCAGCCATCAGAGGCACTGTGGGAGGAGACAAGGACACAAGGAGTAAGTCCTCATAGGCTGCGAGTTCAAAGAGTGACAAGAGGTTACAGAAAAGGTGGCATGTGAGGAAATTGTCTGTTTCTGTCTGTTTTCAAGACAGTGATGTCCACTACAGAATCCTGTCTGTTTTTAATGCAGTGATGTCCACTACAGAATCCTGTCTGTTTTAATACAGTGATGTTCACTACAGAATCCTGTCTGTTTTTAATGTAGTGATGTCCACTACAGAATCCTGTCTGTTTTTAATACAGTGATGTCCACTATAAGAATCCTGTCTGTTTTTAATGCAGCGATGTCCACTATAAGAATCCTGTCTGTTTTTAATACAGTGATGTCCACTACAGAATCCTGTCTGTGTTTAATGCAGTGATGTCCACTACAGAATCCTGTCTGTGTTTAATGCAGTGATGTCCACTACAGAATCCTGTCTGTTTTTAATGCAGTGATGTCCACTACAGAATCCTGTCTGTTTTTAATGCAGTGATGTCAACTACAGAATCCTGTCTGTTTTTAATGCAGTGATGTCCTCTACAGAATCCTGTCTGTTTTTAATACAGTGATGTTCACTACAGAATCCTGTCTGTTTTTAACACAGTGATGTCCACTACAGAATCCTGTCTGTTTTTAATGCAGTGATGTCCACTACAGAATCCTGTCTGTTTTTAATGCAGTGATGTCCACTACAGAATCCTGTCTGTTTTTAATGCAGTGATGTCCACTACAGAATCCTGTCTGTTTTTAATACAGTGATGTCCACTACAGAATCCTGTCTGTGTTTAATGCAGTGATGTCCACTACAGAATCCTGTCTGTGTTTAATGCAGTGATGTCCACTACAGAATCCTGTCTGTTTTTAATGCAGTGATGTCCACTACAGAATCCTGTCTGTTTTTAATGCAGTGATGTCAACTACAGAATCCTGTCTGTTTTTAATGCAGTGATGTCCTCTACAGAATCCTGTCTGTTTTTAATACAGTGATGTTCACTACAGAATCCTGTCTGTTTTTAACACAGTGATGTCCACTACAGAATCCTGTCTGTTTTTAATGCAGTGATGTCCACTACAGAATCCTGTCTGTTTTTAATGCAGTGATGTCCACTACAGAATCCTGTCTGTTTTTAATGCAGTGATGTCCACTACAGAATCCTGTCTGTTTTTAATGCAGTGATGTCCACTACAGAATCCTGTCTGTTTTTAACACAGTGATGTCCACTACAGAATCCTGTCTGTTTTAATACAGTGATGTTCACTACAGAATCCTGTCTGTTTTTAATACAGTGATGTCCACTACAGAATCCTGTCTGTTTTTAATGCAGTGATGTTCACTACAGAATCCTGTGTTTTTAATGCAGTGATGTCACTACAGAATCCTGTCTGTTTTTAATACAGTGATGTCCACTACAGAATCCTGTCTGTTTTTAATACAGTGATGTCACTACAGAATCCTGTCTGTTTTTAACACAGTGATGTCCACTACAGAATCCTGTCTGTTTTTAATGCAGTGATGTCCACTACAGAATCCTGTCTGTTTTTAACACAGTGATGTCCACTACAGAATCCTGTCTGTTTTTAATGCAGTGATGTCCACTACAGAATCCTGTCTGTTTTTAATACAGTGATGTCCACTACAGAATCCTGTCTGTTTTAATACAGTGATGTCCACTACAGAATCCTGTCTGTTTTTAATACAGTGATGTCACTACAGAATCCTGTCTGTTTTTAATACAGTGATGTCCACTACAGAATCCTGTCTGTTTTAATACAGTGATGTCACTACAGAATCCTGTCTGTTTTAATACAGTGATGTCCACTACAGAATCCTGTCTGTTTTTAATGCAGTGATGTCCACTACAGAATCCTGTCTGTTTTAATACAGTGATGTCACTACAGAATCCTGTCTGTTTTTAATGCAGTGATGTCCACTACAGAATCCTGTCTGTTTTTAACACAGTGATGTCCACTACAGAATCCTGTCTGTTTTTAATGCAGTGATGTCCACTACAGAATCCTGTCTGTTTTTAATGCAGTGATGTCCACTACAGAATCCTGTCTGTTTTAATACAGTGATGTCACTACAGAATCCTGTCTGTTTTAATGCAGTGATGTCCACTACAGAATCCTGTCTGTTTTTAATACAGTGATGTCACTACAGAATCCTGTCTGTTTTAATACAGTGATGTCCACTACAGAATCCTGTCTGTTTTAATACAGTGATGTCCACTACAGAATCCTGTGTTTTTAATACAGTGATGTCCACTACAGAATCCTGTCTGTTTTTAATATAGTGATGTCACTACAGAATCCTGTCTGTTTTTAATGCAGTGATGTCCACTACAGAATCCTGTCTGTTTTTAATGCAGTGATGTCAACTACAGAATCCTGTCTGTTTTTAATGCAGTGATGTCCTCTACAGAATCCTGTCTGTTTTTAATACAGTGATGTTCACTACAGAATCCTGTCTGTTTTTAACACAGTGATGTCCACTACAGAATCCTGTCTGTTTTTAATGCAGTGATGTCCACTACAGAATCCTGTCTGTTTTTAATGCAGTGATGTCCACTACAGAATCCTGTCTGTTTTTAATGCAGTGATGTCCACTACAGAATCCTGTCTGTTTTTAATGCAGTGATGTCCACTACAGAATCCTGTCTGTTTTTAACACAGTGATGTCCACTACAGAATCCTGTCTGTTTTAATACAGTGATGTTCACTACAGAATCCTGTCTGTTTTTAATACAGTGATGTCCACTACAGAATCCTGTCTGTTTTTAATGCAGTGATGTTCACTACAGAATCCTGTGTTTTTAATGCAGTGATGTCACTACAGAATCCTGTCTGTTTTTAATACAGTGATGTCCACTACAGAATCCTGTCTGTTTTTAATACAGTGATGTCACTACAGAATCCTGTCTGTTTTTAACACAGTGATGTCCACTACAGAATCCTGTCTGTTTTTAATGCAGTGATGTCCACTACAGAATCCTGTCTGTTTTTAACACAGTGATGTCCACTACAGAATCCTGTCTGTTTTTAATGCAGTGATGTCCACTACAGAATCCTGTCTGTTTTTAATACAGTGATGTCCACTACAGAATCCTGTCTGTTTTAATACAGTGATGTCCACTACAGAATCCTGTCTGTTTTTAATACAGTGATGTCACTACAGAATCCTGTCTGTTTTTAATACAGTGATGTCCACTACAGAATCCTGTCTGTTTTAATACAGTGATGTCACTACAGAATCCTGTCTGTTTTAATACAGTGATGTCCACTACAGAATCCTGTCTGTTTTTAATGCAGTGATGTCCACTACAGAATCCTGTCTGTTTTAATACAGTGATGTCACTACAGAATCCTGTCTGTTTTTAATGCAGTGATGTCCACTACAGAATCCTGTCTGTTTTTAACACAGTGATGTCCACTACAGAATCCTGTCTGTTTTTAATGCAGTGATGTCCACTACAGAATCCTGTCTGTTTTTAATGCAGTGATGTCCACTACAGAATCCTGTCTGTTTTAATACAGTGATGTCACTACAGAATCCTGTCTGTTTTAATGCAGTGATGTCCACTACAGAATCCTGTCTGTTTTTAATACAGTGATGTCACTACAGAATCCTGTCTGTTTTAATACAGTGATGTCCACTACAGAATCCTGTCTGTTTTAATACAGTGATGTCCACTACAGAATCCTGTGTTTTTAATACAGTGATGTCCACTACAGAATCCTGTCTGTTTTTAATGCAGTGATGTCCACTACAGAATCCTGTCTGTTTTTAATACAGTGATGTTCACTACAGAATCCTGTCTGTTTTTAATGCAGTGATGTCCACTACAGAATCCTGTCTGTTTTTAATACAGTGATGTCCACTACAGAATCCTGTCTGTTTTTAATGCAGTGACGTCCACTGCAGAATCCTGTCTGTTTTTAATACAGTGATGTCCACTACAGAATCCTGTCTGTTTTTAATGCAGTGATGTCCACTACAGAATCCTGTCTGTTTTTAATGCAGTGATGTCCACTACAGAATCCTGTCATTTTTTATACAGTGATGTCCACTATAGAATCCGGTCTGTTTTTAATGCAGTGATGTCCACTACAGAATCCTGTCTGTTTTTAATGCAGTGATGTCCACTACAGAATCCTGTCTGTTTTTAATGCAGTGATGTCCACTACAGAATCCTGTCTGTTTTTAATGCAGTGATGTCCACTACAGAATCCTGTCTGTTTTTAATGCAGTGATGTCCACTACAGAATCCTGTCATTTTTTATACAGTGATGTCCACTATAGAATCCTGTCTGTTTTTAATGCAGTGATGTCCACTACAGAATCCTGTCTGTTTTTAATGCAGTGATGTCCACTACAGAATCCTGTCATTTTTTAATGCAGTGATGTCCACTACAGAATCCTGTCATTTTTTATACAGTGATGTCCACTATAGAATCCTGTCTGTTTTTAATGCAGTGATGTCCACTATAGAATCCTGTCTGTTTTTAATGTAGTGATGTTCACTACAGAATCCTGTCTGTTTTTAATGCAGTGATGTCCACTACAGAATCCTGTCTGTTTTTAATACAGTGATGTCCACTACAGAATCCTGTCATTTTTTATACAGTGATGTCCACTATAGAATCCTGTCTGTTTTTAATGCAGTGATGTCCACTACAGAATCCTGTCTGTTTTTAATGCAGTGATGTCCACTACAGAATCCTGTCTGTTTTTAATGCAGTGATGTCCACTACAGAATCCTGTCTGTTTTTAATGCAGTGATGTCCACTACAGAATCCTGTCATTTTTTATACAGTGATGTCCACTATAGAATCCTGTCTGTTTTTAATGCAGTGATGTCCACTACAGAATCCTGTCTGTTTTTAATGCAGTGATGTCCACTATAGAATCCTGTCTGTTTTTAATGCAGTGATGTCCACTACAGAATCCTGTCATTTTTTATACAGTGATGTCCACTATAGAATCCTGTCTGTTTTTAATGCAGTGATGTCCACTATAGAATCCTGTCTGTTTTTAATGTAGTGATGTTCACTACAGAATCCTGTCTGTTTTTAATGCAGTGATGTCCACTACAGAATCCTGTCTGTTTTTAATACAGTGATGTCCACTACAGAATCCTGTCTGTTTTTAATACAGTGATGTCCACTACAGAATCCTGTCTGTTTTTAATACAGTGATGTCCACTACAGAATCCTGTCTGTTTTAATACAGTGATGTCCACTACAGAATCCTGTCTGTTTTAATACAGTGATGTCCACTATAAGAATCCTGTCTGTTTTTAATGCAGTGATGTCCACTACAGAATCCTGTCTGTTTTTAATGTAGTGATGTCCACTACAGAATCCTGTCTGTTTTTAATACAGTGATGTCCACTACAGAATCCTGTCTGTTTTTAATGCAGTGATGTCCTCTACAGAATCCTGTCTGTTCTTAATGCAGTGATGTCCACTACAGAATCCTGTCTGTGTTTAATGCAGTGATGTCCACTACAGAATCCTGTCTGTTTTTAATACAGTGATGTCCACTACAGAATCCTGTCTGTTTTTAATGCAGTGATGTCCACTACAGAATCCTGTCTGTTTTTAATACAGTGATGTCCACTACAGAATCCTGTCTGTTTTTAATGCAGTGATGTCCACTACAGAATCCTGTCTGTTTTTAATACAGTGATGTCCACTACAGAATCCTGTCTGTTTTTAATGCAGTGATGTCCACTATAGAATCCTGTCTGTTTTTAATACAGTGATGTCCACTACAGAATCCTGTCTGTTTTTAATGTAGTGATGTCCACTACAGAATCCTGTCTGTTTTTAATACAGTGATGTCCACTACAGAATCCTGTCTGTTTTTAATACAGTGATGTCCACTACAGAATCCTGTCTGTGTTTAATGTAGTGATGTCCACTACAGAATCCTGTCTGTTTTTAATGCAGTGATGTCCACTACAGAATCCTGTCTGTTTTTAATGCAGTGATGTCCACTACAGAATCCTGTCTGTTTTTAATGCAGTGATGTCCACTACAGAATCCTGTCTGTTTTTAATGCAGTGATGTCCACTACAGAATCCTGTCTGTTTTTAATACAGTGATGTCCACTACAGAATCCTGTCTGTTTTTAATACAGTGATGTCCACTACAGAATCCTGTCAGCACACAGCTGGTGCCCTTGTTTTTGTAACCCCTTGCTCCGCCCCTGATAATACATGATTTCTGTAATAAATGTGTTGTCTTCAAATGAAACTAACTTAGATCTGATGACATCAATAAGATATTATTGGTAGCTTTATTTGAGTAGGTCTAACAATGACTTGTAAACTTCAACAGAGGATATTTATGGACTGCCTCTTTAACAAGGTCACATGCTGCATTTATTACTGCGTTAATTAAACGCAGTCTTGTTTGTACACAGACCCTTTATCTACATAAATTACGAATAATACATCGTGGACATCACCAGAAAACACTCTTCATTTCAGCATTCACCAAAAACTGCTAGTGGCTTATAACTCGCAAATTCTCCATTCATTTTACGACAGTGTCCCCGCGACATTAAACGTGTGTAGCGTCAAAGAGAAGAGGATTTCAGTGATCCTTCAAGGTTTGGGTTTTAGGAAGAGTTTGTACACGTCTCAGCTTCAGGCTCGTATGTCTGAGGACACGGTTATGTACAGTATATGGCGGCTGTTACCTAAACACCACTCGTGCATGTGAGTTATGAAATAAGACTGACCGCCTTTCCAAACAAGCGCATTCAACGATACAGTCAGACTTGTCTCTAACATCCACACTGACGCGTCAAATGACGAAATGAACACTTTATGAGGAAAAAGCTGCCTTACCAGTGAGTCCTGTGTGCGGTTGTCTTTTCAATTGCCGGTTCTGTTTTGACCCCTTCGTCACTTCACACGTGAACGCAAAGAATTCTGGTTAACGTAGTACTACAGGAGAAGAAGACTGCCTCATTTGAATTAGCTACAAGACTCAAAGGGTTCTCTGGTATAAATATATTACCTTTATATTTAACATTAATAGAGTCCACGTGTATGAGTTCATGTAGAAAGAGATACACATTTATTGTCGCCGTTTATGACAGATTAAAACTACACCCGGGGCCAAAGCGATGACATCAGGCAGCTCTTCACCAATAGGAGACCGCGAAAAGGCGCGATTAGTCCCGCCCATAGGCATGATGTCCAACAGTGCTTAGTTCAAGGCAAGTTGGAACCTTTGGCTTTATACATTCAAGACGCCTGCAAACTGCCGGATTTTCGAACTCTAAACGGCGATTTATCATTTAACAGGGTTAAGTCAAAGTATTCACTGTTAATAAATCATATTCTTAACTTACCCAGATGTTATGTTTACAACTACATGTGAAATGTGGAATTACAATTTACGCTAATCAAGTTAATTTGTAGATCTAGTTAGATCCAGTCATTATAGTGTAACTACCAAGGGATTGGATCACCCAGTCCTAGGAAGAACTAAAACACTACAGTATGAAAGGGATGAAGCAGAAACCTAAGAGTGCTTTCACACCTGCCTCCTTTGGTCCAGACTTTTCAGTTTGATCCAGACCAAAATCAAAGGTGGGAAACCTCCTCTGGACCAAAGTCTGGATCAAACACCTGGTCTTTGGTCTGATAAAAACAGGTGGTCTCAGTCCAGGTCAAACTGAACCATGGTTCGATTCGTTTACAGTGTGAAAGCACTTCATTGGATATTTCTGAGTTTGACTAATTACAGGAAGTTACAGCAGGCTACCATCACCAATAAACAAAAGAAGAAGAAAAACAAACAGAAGTTAAAAAGGAGCCACGGTAACACACGGGGAGAGGAAGAGATGGTATTTAATAGTGATACGGTCTGATGAAGAAATGAAAAGTCAAATAGAATAAACCCATAAAACCCTGAAACTTTTAACTTATTTTCTGCGGGGATGAGAGAGAGAGAGAGAGATGATATGAGAGGACGAGAGAGCACTGAATGAATGTAAAAAGACTGCAGCAGTGTGTAAAGGTGCGTGATGTCATTAATAGAAGAGCTGCCTTTACAAATGAGGACAACTTTCATTTTTATGATGACCTGAACAGAATTCTGGACAATCAATCATCAAGTATAGGGAGATGCAGCCCATGTAGATGATGACGACAATGTGAAACCAAAACCAATACTTTAAAGACATTTAGATTATTATAAATTCATCTTTATTGACTCACATACACATAGTTGTGTAACACTTATTGTATAGACTGAACAATAAATCAACTTGGTAGCACAGACAACAGGGACTATCTGGTATATAAAGAATATGGATCATTCTAATGCAGTGAAACTCACGAATGGCAGAAGACACTTCCTCACTGCGCGAAACTGTCCAAAGTACTCCTTCATCTCATGTGGAAAACAAGCAGGAACATTTCATGTTGCTGTATTTTCTGATGAAGGAACTGTTGTGTACATTGCATGGAAATATAAATATAGGTTTTTATAATATCTGTGAATATACCAATTGAATGTTGCTCTAACAATTGAAGGACAGTGATTTATTTTGATATTCAGTCATAGAATCTAGTTATGGCAATCTGTATTATTTAGCTGCCTCAGCATTTGATCAAAGAAGAAGAAATCTTGGTTTCTGTTCTTTATGTTATCGAATCTTTTGTCGCTGTCTAGAGCCAGCTGACATAATTTCAGCAATTATGATGAATGAAGGAACCTAAATGCTGCACGTTTTTAAAAAAATAAGGCATAAATGGGCGGCTACGGCTCAAAATTAACGAGTTCTAATAGGGATCACTTTACAATAACACCACCCTTATACATGATTTATAAATGCTTTATAATGAGGTTATTAATTTGAGTGTAAACACTTCATAAATCATTAATAAACAATTATAAACAACATCTGTAAGAGCTGTTACTACTGTACTCTTTGATGAATCTGGTGATGAAAAACCTGGGGGAACCTGTAGTGACAGTTTCATCTGATCAGCTGCTTCCTTTAGATTTAACTTGACGTTGTCCCTCATGGCTGACTTGAGGCTATTTACACTTCAACTTCAGTTTGGTATCCAAACTGACATGAGACCAGCTGTTTACAAAACCCTAATCCTTTTATAGCAGTATATAGAGTCTGATGCATTCCTACTGTTTTCCTAACTTTGGACAGGGTGAGTGAAAATGTCCCACATCCAGAGTTTTGTCACAATTTCTGCATCCAGTGTTGATTCTGAGTGTACAGAGGTTGTAGAAAATCATTTTTAAGTTGAATACTTTAAACAATTAAAAGGATATCTTAAATGTGTTAAATGACCAATAGCCAAATCAACCAGTGTATTCAATTTATGCTTGGGAGTAGTTTGTCCTTTTACCTGATAAATAACTAAATTATCACAATTGAAATTCATTTTATCAAATGACGACTTGATGAAATTGTGAATTGTTTCAGCCCTCTTCAGTGTACAGGATGGAGCAGCAGCAGTGGATTTAACAGGTGGTATATTGCTCAACTAAGTAGCAAACCACCTCCACTTCGACGTATAAGTAAACTGTTTATTCATCAAACTCAGTGTTTCATAAGGAAATATATATAGATAACAAATATGAAATAGCACTGTGCAGTATAGACTGTAGCGTAACCCATATTCCATTTTATATACTGTAGCATAGCCAAAATTCTACTTTACATACTGTAGCATAGCCAATATTCTACTTTATATACTGTAGCCTAGCCAATATTCTACTTTATATACTGTAGCATAGCCAATATTCTACTTTACATACTGTAGCATAGCCAATATTCTACTTTATATACTGTAGCCTAGCCAATATTCTACTTTATATACTGTAGCATAGCCAAAATTCTACTTTACATACTGTAGCATAGCCAATATTCTACTTTATATACTGTAGCATAGCCAATATTCTACTTTACATACTGTAGCATAGCCAATATTCTATTTTATATACTGTAGCATAGCCAATATTCTACTTTACATACTGTAGCATAGCCAATATTCTACTTTATATACTGTAGCATAGCCAATATTCTACTTTACATACTGTAGCATAGCCAATATTCTACTTTACATACTGTAGCCTAGCCAATATTCTACTTTATATGTTATAGCATAGCCAATATTCTACTTTATTTACTGTAGCATAGCCAATATTCTACTTTATATACTGTAGCATAGCCAATATTCTACTTTACATACTGTAGCATAGCCAATATTCTACTTTATATACTGTAGCATAGCCAATATTCTACTTTACATACTGTAGCATAGCCAATATTCTACTTTATATACTGTAGCGTAGCCAATATTCTACTTTATGTACTGTAGCATAGCCAAAATTCTACTTTATATACTGTAGCATAGCCAATATTCCACTTTATATACTGTAGCGTAGCTAATATTCTACTTTATGTACTGTAGCATAGCCAATTTATACTTTATATACTGTAGCATAGCCAATATTCTACTTTATGTTCTGTAGCATAGCCAATTTCTACTTTATATACTGTAGCATAGCCAATTTCTACTTTATATACTGTAGCATAGCCAATATTCCACTTTATATACTGTAGTGTAGCCAATATTCTACTTTATATACTGTAGCATAGCCAATATTCCACTTTATATACTGTAGTGTAGCCAATATTCTATTTTATATACTGTAGCATAGCCAATAATTGACTTTATATACTGTAGTGTAGCCAATATTCTATTTTATATACTGTAGTGTAGCCAATATTCTACTTTATATACTGTAGTGTAGCCAATATTCTATTTTATATACTGTAACTTAGCCAATATTCTATTTTATATACTGTAACTTAGCCAATATTCTATTTTATATACTGTAGCGTAGCCAATAATCTTATTTTAATTTACCGGATGAGATTTTATTGTTGTTTTTAAACTTTTTAACAGACAGAATTCAGCAGGTATTTGTGAATGGTCACATGTCTTACATCACCACCTCAAATACAGGTTCTCCGCAGGGCTGTGTCCTTTCTCCTCTGCTTTTTATTATGTACACAGACAGCTGCAGGACTTAACTAGAAGGCAGCCACCTTGTAAAGTTTTCTGGCGACACTGCCCTACTGTCACTTCTTCAGGGGGCTCAATCGGGTTCATGGCTGCGCCTTATCAGCATTTGTGAAGTGGTGTGATGATAACTATCTGGACCTCAATGTGACAAAAACTAAGGAGTTAATCATTGATTTTAGGAAGAATCATTTGAATCCAGAAGCATCATTCATGGAGAAAATGTCGAAATTGTAGAGACATACAAGTACTGAGGAACCATGTTTGACTCCAACCTCAAGTCTGATAAAAACACAGAGTCAATTGTTAAACAGGGACAACAAAGGATCCACTTGATGTCGAAGCTGAATTCTTTTAATGTTTCTGAGAGTATTCTATGTAACTTTTATCATTCGTTTATTGAAAGTCGTTTAACCTTTTCTTTTATCTGCTGGTTTTATGGATTGTCTGCAAAGGACAAGAACAGCCTCAGCAGCATTGTCAAAGTCTGCTCCAAGATCATTGGAGTCCAGCTGACAGACCTGAGCTTCCTCTGGAAAAAACAGGTGGTCCAGAAAGCGAAACAGGTCATGAGTCATTCTCACCACGTTCTGGGTCGGGAATTCTGTTTAATGCCCTCGGGACGGCGCTACCAAGCCCCCCCCCCAAGAAAAACGAACAGATATGCAAGTTCTTTTATTCCTTCTGCCATCAGGCCTCTAAATGCCACCGAAAGCGGCAACCAGACATAGGTCAGGTATTGTTGACTGGAGAACCAAAGAATGTATTTATTATTATTTATTCATTCATCTCATGAAACTATGGTCCATGCATGACGACCTACGCGCTCGCTTCTTTGCTCTGGTGCTCATATGCTGATCTGTTATTACTGACATGGTGTCTGAATGTCTGATTGATTGTGGTTGTTCTGTTTTGTTTTAAGTGACTGGCAGACTGAAACTGAATTGTCTTACGGGGATAAATAAAGTAGTTTGAATCTTGAATCTTGAATCTTTTTCTTAACAGCATAATGTTAATATAATATAGCTTTGGCTGTTTAGCCACCTTTAGCAGCACACATAAGAGAATTTAAAGCTTTTTCAACACCTCACAGTAAACCTCTAAAGTTTTATGTATCGGCTTCAGCTTTTTATCAAGTAACCAGACATTTTCTAGCACAATTGTTGACATGTAACAGGAGAGGTCCATACCAATTAAGGGAATACAGTATAAGTGCTGTAACTGTGAGTCAAATAACATCGTCTTTGAGAAAAATGAACGCAACTTTGGCTTTAGAACCAGGACGACTTAAAATCACTGCCTCCTCTTTGCAACTCTTTTGCTGCACCTTAAACATCTCCTGTCTGTGATGCCACCTTTTATCAATCAGCCACCAGCACCGGCCTATCTATCTGCTATAGTCTGACAAACATTAAGATGCTTGCAGAGATCATGTTAGGTTGTCTTTCAAGGTCAAATTCTTCCAATCCCGCTTTTTGTTTTCACAGAGGCATCCTGGGTATGGTTCTGGCCTTATTTGGGATCTGTTGGTGTAGTTTTTCTGTCTCATAATAATTGAACACAATGATCATTTATTTGTCCTATTGTACATGTGATTGTACAGGTGTTAATAACATTGTACTGGTAAATATCAGTTAACCTCAGCAGGAGCTCCCTGGCTCTGATCATTCAGTCCTGGGCTGTGCACTGATGTACTGACCACATCTGTAACTACAGGTCATGTGATACATGGACCCAGAAAGACTATTATCTAATCACGTCTTTACTGGAGTAAATAGTGGAAAACTATGAAGAGGCTCTTAGAATCAGCCTCAAAGAATGATAAAAGCTTGTTGATCGGAGTCTGTATGGAAAATGACAAATGAAGGAGTGTCTTTCAGTGAACCTTAAGGTTCAGTATTTAATAATCCTGAGGTGAAGTCATTTGGTGTCCAATGAAACCTGAAACTTTACATGATTGTGATAAATGAGAACTTTATTTAAAATGACAGGAATTCATCATCTAATAATGATCTAATGTGAACAGAAAATAGAGGCTGTTAAATAGGTAAACCATACATTTAATTGGCACATGGTAAAATGAAGGGTTGCTATTTGAGAGATGGGATCCAGTCCCATGCACTGATAAAGTTTGGACCCAAACCTGGCCAGGAGTCACAGACCTGATCGGCCGATTTTACAGCTGATTACTAAGAACAACTTCATGTTAATTTATAGGTTGTCAAAACAAAACGTAACATTGTAGTGTTGTAGTGTAACATTTGTAGTGTTCTCCTCTGTGCCTGACACATAAAATCCATCCTCCTAGTAGGAAGTTGGTAAAAGGTTTTCTGTTGGTACTCATGGCTGATCCACTCATTAAGTCTACTTGTGATGAATGACAAACATAACCTGTAAAGAATCAGGATTGCAGTCCCGTTGCATCTGTCAACTATCTGTGAACTCTGATCTCTGAGACGAGTCGGACCTCCGATCTCTGAGACGACTGATTTCTGCACCTGAACCTCCAGAGCAGGTGAACTTGCTCACACTGGAATTTGGTGCTACATTTGCTGTTGCACTGCTGCACCTCACTTTTTGAAGAACAGACCTGTAAATCTGGAGCCCTGGAGGAAGTAATCAAGTATTATCAAGTCAAAAGGTTCAAATCCAGCTGAGGTCAAGAGTCATTTGTGTTACAGTCCAAAGCTATGTAGATAATGTGTACACAGTTACGTTACATCTATGTTAGTAAATGTCAGCTAAACATAAATACTAATTTTACATGCTGTGCTGCTCCTCTCTTGGGTGAGAGAGGTGGAGACGTGACAGCAGAGAGTGGAGACAAGTAATCAGCTTTCACCTCTATAAGAATGTACACATTAAAAAGGTGCTTTACCTGGTCATAAGTACACAACACCTTACAGTAAGGCTGCTAGTTTTCAATGAAATACACAGTTACAGATGGAATATATACATTTTCACCCAGTCAAACCAGTGAGATTCAGGGCTCCTTAATCACTCTTCCCTTACTGGATATTAGATCCTAGAAAAGAGAAATGCACATTGATCCCCTCTCTGTAGTTCTTTAATCTTAAAGATGTTTTTTTAACGTTGTGGTTGGAAGATTAACAGATTTAACAATTAATTTTCTAAATAAGAGCCTTGCTGTCATAACGACCTTCCTGTGTGTGTCTTGTGTTGATCCACACATTTGTGATGTAATGTGGTTCACGGAGTTGACTTCATTAAGTCATGATACCACAGTTCTGACTTGCAGAGGTCGGGGATCTCATTTATAAAACAGAGTAGGATCCAAATGAAAAATGAAAATTTCTTCAGAGATGGTGATGGCAGGAAGGTGCAATGCTCCAGCATCAGGGACTTCCTGTGCAGAGAGGCTATGGCCGCCCTGGGGATACCCAGCACCCGTGCAGCCTCTCTCGTGACCTCTGACCTCTATGTGAGCAGAGGTCTGTTCAACAGCGGCAGGCGTCTGCGTCTCGCCCCATCTTTCATCAGGTAGGAAACATTTAAAGTGTTCTCAGACTTAAATCAGGAGATGAAAACTTGGGTCATAGAGATATCTGTGGCGAAATATGGACATATTATTTAGTCTCTGTTGACTTTTTAAAGACTTGGATCTTTTGAGATGTTCCTGGGCTGAGATGATTCCTCAGGCCTGCAGGGTCCCAGTGCAGGGCGACATGACATTCGTGCTCAGCTGCTGGATTATGTCATTGAGACTTTTCAAAGAGGTGAGTGTCATACAGTCATAACTCTGTGCTAACAATCGTAAATGGTTTATCATGGTTCAGTTCATGTTGGTGTTTTAGCATTTTAATCAAATCTGATTGGTTAATCCTCAGGTGATGATGCGTACCACTAAACTAGTGGCCCAGTTTTTGCCATAGTATCCTAAACACAGACAACATGAGCATCTTAGGTCTGACTCTGGATTATGGCCCCTTTCATGGACAAGTAGGGTGCTGAAACTTTAAGACTGCACTTATACGTTTGATCAGAGTGTCTTTATCAGTAAGATTACTCACAATCTGAAATAACGGTACTTCTGGTCCACTAAATGAGGTTTTCAGCTCTGTGTCAGTAAAATGCTTCTAAAAGTAAGATTCCAATCTGTTTTGCTGTATTCTAACATTATTTGATGTCATTGTATATCATATTCTACATGAAAACTTCCCCACCAATGTGCCAGATTCAAACCAGATTTCATTTGTAACGCCTCGGACAAAAGAGGACTCTACTCATCCCAAGCCCAGCCCTCTGTGTGCCGCTGGAACCTGGCTTGTCTGGCAGAGGTGTTGGGCTCTTAGCTGGATGCAGCAAGTAAAGAAAGTCATATACCGAGGTTTTTTGTTACTCTTTCACATGTAAAACAGAGGGAATACCCTCTGTCCCCCCTGGGATCTGTGCCCAGGCCCACCTCATACAGCTGGTGCCCTTGTTTTTGTTGCCCCTTGCACCGCCCCTGATAATACAGGCTTTCTGTAATAAATGAAACTAACTTAGTCCTGATGACATCACTAAGATATTATGGGTAGCTTTATTTGAGTAGGTCTAACAATGACTTGTAAACTTCAACAGAGGATATTTGTAATGCCTCTCAAATAAGGTCACATGCTGCATTTATTACTTCGTTAATTAAACGCAGTCTTGATTTCAGTGATCCTTCAAGGTTTGGGATAAAGTTAGAGTTTGGAGATGTCCCAACTTTAGGCTCATATGTCTGAGGACACGGTAATGTACAGTATATGGCCCCTGCAATCTGCATGATTTTCGAACTCTACAACTCTTATTTACCATTTAACAGGGTCAAGTTTTTATTCCTCACTTACCCAGATGTTATGTTTACAACTACATGTGAAATGTGGAATTACAATTTAGGCTAATGACGTTAATTTATAGACAGTTACAATACACATAAATCACAATTAGGGTTATTGTCAAGTATAAATGGACAATAATTATGTCACTCAGAACAGCACAGAGTAAATGTCACCTTACAACATAATCTACTCGTTTCTTTAATGGCTTAAACACATGATCTGGAATGGTGCTTAAGAACAAATGGGTATAGGATAGAAAAACAGAGAATCTTACCAAAACAGAGGTAAAAACTAATCTGCTTCTCTGAAGAATTAAATTGGGAAGAATCAACAGAATATTTGTCATAACTGATCATCAAAAAGGATAAAAGAAAAGTACCTAAGAAAAATATGACTTAGCAGGAACTGTCACTGATCTAAATGTGCTTTACTCCTGTATGCAGGGGTTCGTTGCCCCCATTGCCTGTATGCTGTCTACAATCTACTGTCAGGATCCACAGATAGTGGTAGTCAAGATCCTTCACTCAAGTAAAAGTCGTAAAACCACAAGATTAAGTACTACATTCCAAGTAAACATGCTTATTAAACACAACACACAAAGTGGAAGTACTCACATTTTTTATTGCCATACACTGGAACTAGAGAATATTGTTGATTAGCATAGGCTTGCTATGAACTGTTGATGGTGTGTGGTAGAATTGTTAGAAGCAGTTTAACTATGACTGACTATAAATAAAGACATCACTACTGGACAAGCCATTAAAATAATGACAACACCACTCCGGCCCAAACTCACTGAAGGTTTACAAAGTCTCACACAGACGTTGGAGTGAAAATATGGACACCACCCATGTGAGCTTGTTTTCTTATGGTCTGAACAGAACTGCAGAATCTGGGCCTGAGAATAACGATGACACACGTGTCTCATCCACTCAGCAGTGCCGCACAACCTCAATCAAAATCACCGTCTTTGTTCGTCTTGTCCGTCTGCACTGCAAACGGACGTCTGTTCCTCTGAACCAGCAGCTGGAAACAAACAACAGGGGGAAAAGATGAGGATGTGATATAAACAGTGTATCAGTATCTTCAGATATTCTGCCTCACGGCATTCTGAGATTTTTAATACAATTTATAAAAACACATCTTTTAGCCCACCATTTATCCCTGTTTATATCTCACAGTGTCATGGTTCTGTATTCAGGTCGCCATGGCCTGTTTTATTTTGTAAGTTTAGTTCTCCATGTCATGGTCTGTGCTTTACACTTCCTGTCTTATTTTCTTATGATCGGTTTTACCCTTATGGTTCCTCTGTCTGTGTTTTAGTCTTCTATGTTTTTAGTTCCAGTTTGCTGCTTTTCTCTGTGTTTATGTTTGCTCTGTCTTGTTAGTTTATTATTGTATCTTCCATATTTTCCCCTTTAAGGTTTTCCCGCCTCTGTGATTGTCTGATCATGTCCACCTGTCTCTGATTGTCTCCTCCTCCCTGTGCCACCTGTTCCTCATCTCCTCTCATTAGTCTGTGTATTTAGTCTGTGTGTTTCTTACCCCTCAGTTCATCTGTTTAACCCTGCCCTGCTCTGACTTGTCCTATTTTGCCCTGTGTCTACTCCGTTATGCCCTGCTGTTCCCTGCTTTGCACCGTGTCTTCCGTGATCCCTGTTTCGCCTCAGTTTTGACTCCTAGCTATTGGATTTGGATTTTATAACCTCCTGTTTTTTTACCTCTTGCCTTTGTTGTGGGTTTTTGACATTGCCTGCCATTGTGGACAGTTTGATTATTTTTTGTTATTAAATCCCTGTACTGCACTCTCTGCTTCCTGTGTTGTCTGCGTTTGGGTCCTATTTTTGAACTGCCCCTAACACACAGTATGTAAAAATTTGCTGCATTTCTCCTGCATTGTGATTATAGTGTATTAATAATATCACAGCATTTATCACACGATTTTTTTCTAATCTAACATTAGGGAACATCAAAAATATCATGTACTACTATACTATGACTACAACTACTCCAATTTATTATAATAATAATAAAATAACAGGAGTAACAACAATAATAACAGTATACATTTGTTTGTATTGTTATAAAAGAGTAATAAAATAAATCCAACACATAAATAGAAAAGTAGCCATGAAACAAAAAAACAAACTACACCAACATTAAGAAGGCATTCTAGGCAGCCCCCCTGCCTCCATACAGACCCCTGCTCATCAGATCCAAACAGACTGTGAGGACAGTCAGGGTCTGACCAGAGGGAGCCTTGGCTGGTCTGAGAGGCTGCTTTGAGTGGATTGACTAGGCCATGTTCAGAGAGACCCACCCTGCAACAACACACCAATGTGGAGGAATATGCTGAGTCTGTGACTGGATACATGCATAGTGCATAGACGATGCCTGTGTCGCTAAGAAGATCTCCACCCGAGCCAATGAGAAGCCCTGGATGACGGCAGAAGTGCGTGCAATGCTGAGAGCACGCAATGCTGTCTTTAAGTCAGGTGATGTGGTGTCCCTTAGCTCAGCTGGAGCCAACCTGAACCGAGCCATCAGGGTCGCAAAGCGCACTTATGGACAAAAATCCAAAGTCACTTTAACAACCCAAGGGACACCAGACAAGGAGTCCAATCCATCACAGACTACAGACCTGTTCCTCCACCCTGTGAAGAAAACGCAGACTCTCTGAACAGCCTCAACAAATATTTCGGACGCTTCGAAGCAGGAAATGTCACCCCAGCGATGAAGGCCATCCCACGTCAGGACGACCATGCAGGTACTACGTCTCAGGAAGGTCAACTCCCAGAAAGCCGCAGGCCCTGACTGTATACCGGGCTGTGTGCTCAGAGAATGTGCAGACAAACCAGCACTCATCTTCACAGACATTTTCAACATCTCTCTGAGCCAAGCCATCGTCCCCTCATGCTACCACCACCACCATCATACCGGTGCCAAAAAGGCCCATAGTCACATGTATCAACGACTACCGTCCCGTAGCACTGACATCTGTCGTCATGAAGTGCTTCAAGAGGCTAGTCAAGGACCACATCACCTTCATTTGACCCCTACCAGTTTGCTTACCGCCGTAACCGCTCCACCGAGGACGCCATATCCACTGCGCTACACCTGAGCCTGACACACCTGGAGGATAAAAACACACATTGTGCGGATGCTGTTTGTGGAGTTCAGTTCGGCATTCAACACAATTATCCCCCAGCACTTGGTAAGCAAACTGGGTTCTCTAGGCCTTGGTACCCCCCCATTCAACTGGGTACTGGATTTTTTTAACCGACAGACCCCAGTCGGTGAGGGTGGGGAACAACATCTCAGCTACCATCTCGCTGAGCAATGGCTCCCCCCAGGGCTGTGTTCTGAGTCCACTGCTCTTCACCCTGATGACCCATGACTGATTCATTACAAACCATATCATTAAGTACGCAGACGACACAACAGTTGTTGGACTCATCCGGGACGACAACGACCGGGCCTACAGGGAGGAAGTGAAGCACCTGGTGGACTGGTGCTCCACCAACAGTCTGGTCCTGAATGTCAACAAAACAAAGGACTTCACTCCTGTCTGTAAAGGACATTGCCCACAAACGCTGCCTGTCTAAAGCCTCCTGTGTGGTCAGAGACCCCGCCCACCCCTGTCACGGACTGTTTACCCTCCTCCCCTCTAGCAGCAGGTACTGAAGCATCAGGTGCAGAACAACCAGGTTCTGTAACAGCTTCATTCCCACTGCCATCACACTGCTGAACTCTTCATTCCAGTAATTCTTCCATCCATTCTGTACCAGCAACCCATTTCCATGTGCAATATAACCTCATATCTCGTGCAATATAACCTCATATCTCATACAATGTGCAATTTAATATATTCATGTTACACTTAACAGAGTATTTATTATTGTGCAGCTCAACCAGTGCAATAATCCTACTCCTGTGCAGTATCCAAGTCACTTTATGTACAGCCTGCTATTTTTCTTATACTGTTATTATTGCCTCTTACTTTTGTATTTTTCTTTATTTTGTGATGAAGCCAATCGCATCCTAATTTTGTACTGCTGTGTACCTCTCTGGTGGATAGTCTGAATGACAATAAAATTCATCTTGAAAATTGGGTGTCATTTTACTGACAATTTGTTATAATATAAAATACTAGTCAAAAATGTGTTAAATGTCTTTTAGCTCCGTATGGTGACACTATTTATCATCCCCTTTTAAGGTGGGAGGTGGCAGTTTATGGGATGGCAATGTAAGAACTGCACATTTGTGGCTTCACCAAAACTTTTGGTCATAGATAGTCTGGACCCTGTTTTCTTTTAAACTGTCCTTCTCCATCATGGGGTGATCTTCATACACACTTGTATAGATCTCTCAATACATTTCAAGTTGTCCAATCTTTCAGATGTAAAATTTGTCATTTTGTGACAATTACCAAAGAATATTTTCAATATATTTATTCCAATTTGAAAAGACATGAAATCGTAGAATGTGCTTTTGACAGATGTGATTTCATGACAAACATATATGGGACTTATGCGACACACAGAAGTAGAAAACACAAATTGTGTTCATGGAAAGGTAAAATGTGCCTTTTAACATTTTGAAAAACAAAAAACAAACAAAACAAAACAAAAACTTTTCCAAATTGGTAAAAATGTAGTTGAACTTAGTCTCAGATGACATGTTTCCATAGAAACCACACAGCCAAAACATCAAAGCCGACTAGAGGCTCTCAAAAACGTGCCATAAGGACAAAGGCACAACATCAAAGCCAAAACATCAAAGACAACTAGAGGCTCTCAAAAACGCATAAGGACAGCTATGTATAAATTCTCGTGCCACTTTTCAACGTCCAAAATCCTCCAACAACTTTACAAGAACACAAATCTACTGAGAAAACAAAGACATGTCAAGATACAGAAGATTGATTGAATCCAATGGATCAGATGACCTCCATGTAACACCAACGGAGGTCCCTCAAAGACCAGATGGAGACGTGGAATTACGAGTTGACCTCCATGAAACACCTAATCAGGTCCCTCAAAGACCAGATGGGGACGTGGAATTACTAATTGACCTCCATGAAAAACCAAATATGGTCCCTCAAAGACCAGATTGGTACGTGGAATTACTAGCTGAACTCTATGAAACACCAAATCAGGTCTCTCAAAGACCAGATGGGGATGTGGAAATAAGAGTTGACCTCCATGAAACACCAAATCAGGTCCCACAAAGACCAGATGGGGACGTGGAATTACAAGTTGACCTCCATGAAACACCAAATCAGGTCCGTCAAAGACCAGATGGGGACGTGGAATTACGAGTTGACCTCCATGAAACACCAAATCAGGTCCGTCAAAGACCAGATAGGGCTGTGAAATTACTAATTGACCTCCATGAAAAACCAAATAGGGTCCCTCAAAGACCAGATTGGTACGTGGAATTACTAGCTGAACTCTATGAAACACCAAATCAGGTCCCTCAAAGACCAGATGGGGACATGGAATTACTAGTTGAACTCCATAAAACACCAGATGAGGTCCCTCAAAGACCAGATGGGGACGTGGAATTACGAGTTGACCTCCATAAAACACCACGTCAGGTCCGTCAAAGACCAGATAAGGACGTGAAATTACTAATTGACCTCCATGAAAAACCAAATAGGGTCCCTCAAAGACCAGATTGGTATGTGGAATTATTAGCTGAACTCTATGAAACACCAAATCAGGTCCCTCAAAGACCAGATGTGGACGTGGAATTACGAGTTGATCTCCATGAAACACCAAATCAGGTCCCTCAAAGACCAGATGGGGACATGGAAACACTGGATGAAGACCTGGAAATAGCAGTTGAGGTCCGTGAAACAACAGATTTGGACCTTGAAACAACAGAACACAAAACATCATATGATTGCTTTGAAAAATCATATTATTTTGAGGAAACTGTTGAGAAATGTCCCTGGTGGAAGAAAGTCAAAAACCCTTTTCATAAAAAAGGCACAATGTATGGGAGCAGGGAAACACTCGTGTCCGAGCAGGAAACAACACCAGGGCCGCCATCTTTGTGGAGGCAGTTCAAAAAGCTTGTCACACGTACCTACTAAAGGTTATGAGAAGCCCCGTAAATTCAATGAGGCATTAAAAGTCTTATAAAATATCAACATTAATAAATTGACGAAAAAAACACTTTTTATATGTGTGTTTGTTCATATTCATGTATTCATACTCTTGTCTGCTGTTCATTAATAAATTGACGAAAAAAACACTTTTTATATGTGTGTTTGTTCATATTCATGTATTCATACTCTTGTCTGCTGTTCATTGTGAGAGTCTCATGGTGTGATCAATCAAATGTTTGCTGATAAGTTGATTTAACTGATAGGTGAACAGGTTCTTTCAAGGCTAATACTTAACTATCAGCCTGATGTTAGCTCTGCTTTACTTTTAATAAACAGCTATAACCATGTCTGCTAGATGTTTTTCTGTGTTATAGATGTACAAACACAGATATCGGCAATATTTATCACATTATCACATTAGACCTGACACACACAGACACACACTCAGCAAACACTTATTGTACAGAAACATAAGAAAACAAATCAACACAGTCTAGTGCAAAAAAGTTTTGAAAGTGAACATTTTTTAAAAGTTAACAAAGGGGTTAAACAAAAAGAAAAACCCAAACAAACAGTTGTTATATGTAAGAGATGTTATTGCACCTTAGAAATGTGTCATTATTGCACTTCAAAGAGGGGAGTGGTTGATGAGGATGAATAACAGGTATGCATACGGAGATGGACGGAGCCTTCTGTATGTCTTCTATATTCATTCCTACGTAATCAGACACATTTTTTTGGAGACGGATACGGACGAGACGGACAAAACTGAGAAATACCACCAGAAACGGTTGAGGGCAGTGTAGCTACAATCCAAGCAAAGCAAGACAAATGTGTACGGAAACAACGAAGAAGAAAAAAGTGTAGCAATGAAGTGTAAAAATAATAATAATAATAATAATAATAAATGGGCCTTACTCTACATACATCTTTGGTTTGTTTCCAGTGCAGCTGTAACACTTAATTTCGATGTGTAAGGAAGCGTAAGTATGTTTTATTAGGTAAATAAAAGTAAAATTATTGAAGAATATGATTATAATAAACCAACCACCCGCTGGTTTACTGCAACCCTTGCCTGTTCCTGGTAGACCATGGTCACACATTGCAGTAGATTTTGTAACAGGCCTTCCCCCATCTAATGGCAACATCGCTCTACCTAAGCTCCCTTCTGCCGGTGAAACTGCTGAACTAGTCTGCCTTCATGTTTTTCGCACCCATGGAATCCCTGTGGACATTGTATCGGACCGTGGCCCCCAGTTCACCTCCCAAGTTCGGAAAGCGTTCTGCTCAGCACTTGGCGCCCAGGTTAGTCTCTCCTCTGGCTTCCAGCCTCAGACTAATGGACAGACAGAACGTCTAAATCAGGAGTTGGAAGCAGCCCTTAGATGTATAGCAGCAACCAATCCCTCCTCCTGGAGCTCCAATCTCATGTGGGTTGAATATGCACATAACACTCTGTCATCCTCTGCCACAGGTTTATCACCTTTCAAGAGCTCTGTGGGGTATCAGCCACCTTTGTTCCCCACCCAGGAGGGTGAGCTAGCTGTCCCTTCGGTCCAGCATCATCTGAGGCGCTGCAGAAAGATTTGGAGAGACACCCGGGCTGCCCTGCTTCGGACGGCAGCTCGGAACAAGTGCCTGGCAGACCGACACCGTACCCCGGCCCCGGTGTACTCCACTGGTCAAAAGGTTTGGCTGTCTTCCAAAGACATACCTCTCAGGACTGACTCCAGACAATTGTTTCCTCGTTACATCAGGCCATTTGAAATTGAAAGAATTCTCAACCCAGTGACTGTCAGGCTCAAGTTGCCCATTTCCATGATGATTCACCCTTCTTTTCATGTTTCTCAGTTAAAACCAGTTCTCTCCAGTCCTTTGATTTCACAGGTGGCGCGGGCTGGCATCTACCCACCTGATTCCACTCTACCATAATCTCCAGACGTACTTAACCCTGGTACTCCATCCACTCCTCGTCAGATCATTCCGTCTTCTATGTGGTAGCGTTAGTCTGACTGGCTAAATATTTTTCCTAGTGTAACACTGGTTCTTGTGTTAAACTTACCTGTGCTTTCAGGAAACACCTGCCTGCCCACCTCTGCCCTGCTCTGGACCTACGCCTGCATATCCCTGCCGAACCACTCCACCATCTGTCTTCGTATTCCTGCTTTGGATCCCAGCCTGCCTTCCACCACTATCCAAGTCAGTACTCTGTTCATTCTCTAACCATTACTGACACCTCGTCCACTCAGCGTCTCTAATCTGCACTCTGCTCTGCCACAGGATTCTCCTGATCTCCACCCTGATACAGAGAATCAGTACTCCACTGCTTCACATGTCCTTTGAATGGAATGGATAAGATGTCAATCTGGACTTGTAGGATGACATGACATTCTTCCTGCAGTGCTGTGACAAGTTGTTCATGTGTTGCTGGAGCAGGATCTCTCGCTCTCTCACCTGGTGATCCTGAACGCACACCACATGTGGTCTGGCATTGTCATGCATGAAGGTGATGCCTGATTGCTGTATCCTGGGAATGACGTGTGGACCTTGGACCGTATCGTGGCATGGCTGTCCATGTACTGTGGATCTGGACAAGTTCTGTCAAGGAGTAGCCAAACTGGACCAGAATAATGTCGCTGTCCTTCCTTGACCAACATATTCACCAGATCTCAACCCAATAGAGCATCTGTGGGATGTTCTGGATCACCGGGTGAGACGGAGAGATCCTGCTCCATGATTCAAACATGGACAGAAGCAGAATTCCATGAATTTCATCATCAACTCATAATATGACTCAGTACTTTGTACATCCCCCGTGTGCCAGTATGCACCCCCGAAAACATCTGGATATGCTCCTGATGAGTCCATGGGTGGTGTCCTGGGGGATCTCCTCCTAGACCTGGATCAGGGCATCAGTGAGCTACGATACAGACCGTCCCATAGGTGCTCAATTGGATTTAGGTCAGGGGAACGTGAGGACCAGTCAGTGGTATCAATGCCTTCATGAACCAGGAACTAAAGCTGATGAGCAGAAACATCCTCAACACAGCAAAGTAATAATAATAATGATAAAATACCGGCACATTCAGGGTCACAAACACACACTTCTAGTGAGCGATGATTGACAGGTGATGCTGAGGCTTCAGCTGCACACAACCATACTTAGACATAATTGAAATATATCCACACATACAGTGGTTGCAGATGTGTGTATCATGGAGGAGTGGACTAATGAACAATGTCCTGTAACATAAACTAACAATAATAGAACAGTTCAAACAGAATGATCATTTGGAGTGTTAATGATTATCAAACTTGACATCACACTGCTGCTAAGAAGAAACTTTGGGAGCAGAATTTTTAAAGCTGAAATTTGCACAATATACATTTTAAAGCTGGAATAATTTTCTGTCATATTATATTATATTACAAATGATATCATTATATAATGTTGGTAGAAAGGGCTTCAAAGAGAAGGTGTGACATCTCCTAAAGTCTTCCAGGTGGCTGGTTTGAGCTCCACCTGCATGACTTCACTCTCTTGCAGCAGACTCTAGAGAAAGAACAACAACTAGAACTAGAAAAAGAAAACAAGAGAGATGTTCTCCTGGATGCCATGCCCAACATCAGCCTGGAGGTCATCAACAAGAAGAAAAAGGCCTTCCAGCACCAAATTACAACTTATGCTTTGATATCTGCAGGTGGTGCAGATGTACCGTCTGTCGCTCTTGATCAGTCTCTGGTGGTTATGGTTACCACTGAATAGATGGATGGGTTTGGTCTTGATGACAGGTCACTGAATAGACTCGTTAATAGTACAGCTGTGCAACTGGCCGATCTGAAGTCTGTCCTCACTTCACCACTGGCTTTAAATTTAATAAAATTATGATTTGATGGCACATTTTAAAGTGCAATTGATGCAATTGATCTTAAAATGGTAGTTTTGTATTCCAGCGGCACATTTTAGCAAACATGCATCATCAGTTTTGCAGGTGATCACTCCAACCAATCATATTTGGAGGTATTTTTATGAATCCAACAATCTAAACATTTTACAAACATGTTAAAGATGCCTCCTCCTATAACAGGATGGAATATTATCTTGTTTTTATATCACGTAAAGAGTGTTAGAGTTATTATTATTATTTGTTTACTATTACACAGCATAGCTTGGTAAACCTACTGCACATTTAACTAATCAGGAAGCTGATATGATGTGTCTCCCTAGATTTTTCTATCATGTTTGAGTCTTTGGTCAGTTTAATGGTCAGAAATCTGTTTCATGTTTTATGTTGTATTAACATAGTTTGATGATCAACATGTTATTAAACATTAAGACATTGTAATATGTAATGTTTATCTACACAGTATTAGGTACAGTGTTTGGACAGTTTTATATCAGGATGTTCACCAGCAGCAGACAGCTGTGATGAGGGTTTACTGCCCTCTAGTGGTCACCGTCAGGAACTACAGCAGAGCAGCATTAAAACGCAACAATACAGATATGAATTTGGAATGTTCTTATCACTAATGTATCACTATTGTTACTAATAAGCATTCTGATACTAATCTCAATTGTATCCAGATTACTTTTGTCATCAAACAATCTATGTCACATGAACTACTTCACATTGTTCACTGAGCACAATAACAACATTTTATTCACCTCTATTTAAGTATGAGGTGGACAGAATATTAGAATATTACAAACACCACTGCCACTTTTGTTTTAGGTTGGAAGTCTTGATGGATTTCTGGAGTTTCTGGTTGTTGATTCTAAAATAATTTAGACAAATGACGTCACTTTGCCCTGATGCTCTGCTGCTTACTGTTAACTTTACAGTGCATTCCTGTTCATAATGGCAGGCTCTTAAAGTGCTGTAGTCATGTTTTACTTCTCCCAGATTGTATTGCAGTTTACAGCATGTCCCGGTATATGGTTTCAGAAAGGCTTCAATAAAAGTGAACCTATCTATTGAGAGATGTTTAATCCCTAGGCAACAATGTTTATGTAGGATTAAGGGAGAAATACAGTAGCTGAGACACAAAACAATTAAATGACAGATAAGATAAGATAAGATATCCCTTTATTAGTCCCACAGTGGGGAAATTTACAATATTGCAGCAGCACAGTGTACAAAAACACAGCAGGAAGAGGGGATGTGATATATATATCACAAACCATGTGATAACTATATATATATATACACATATATATATATATATTTGTCTTTAAGGGCCGGGCCCCCCTAAAGGTCTGATCCTAGACTCACCCCTGACCGGCAGTCTGCTGCGCAGCAGTGAGGCGCTGCTCTGAGTACAGTTTGCTCCCAGGTTCGTGTCTGGGTGAGCTGAGGGGATTCCGCAGAGCTGTCACAAAGGACCGACACTCATCACTCTCATCTCGGGATTGTCGCTGTCGAAGAACCGCTTGTCCACTGCTCCTGTCCACCGGACACCTGTCGCGTTTAAGGTAGGCAGCATATCGTCGGTAAATGTCCGTCTATGCATTTAAACGAACGCTCATTGGTCGGGTAGTGTTTAAATAACACTGTGGGCTGTTGTTTCAGGTGAACTGAATTCCAGTCTGAGGACACTGAACCTGTGATGTATGTTTTATTGTGATATTTGAATGCTGTTCAATTGTAACGCTCAGTGAAAGTAGTGTTTTCCGTCTTGTTCGCAGCCCTCAGAGATGAGAGGAGGATGGAACACACATTCTGTGCCTGTATTGGTCTCTTTGATCGTATTGTGCCAAACTCGGTAAGTTTGATGTCGGTGAAATGTGTTTTAGGCCCATATATTAAAGGAGAAAATACCAACAACAACAGACAGACGGTGCGCGCGGTCAGCGTGCGGTTCTCTGCTTAATTCCCACCCAAAGGCTATTTAACCAAAATGTTTGTTAAGCTGCAGTAGTCGACTACTTCTGGTACCGTCGTTACTGAAATGATGATGTCATACTTCATAACACGTCACTAAATGTGATATGTGGCAAAGACAAAGATTAAGTTGATGGATGGTGAGTTTGTTTTTTAACAATCCATAAATGAGCATATTCAGATAAATCTCAACTTCATGAACTGGCCTATCATTAATCACGGTGCTCTTAAAAAGCTCAAGTAACAAGTTAAAATCCTAAACCAAATTATCAACCAATCACAGCCTCAATCTGTTTAGCCTTATGTGTTAAATGCGGTTTTGTAGAACTTGTCTTCCATATGAGCAGAACAGCAAGAGAATCGTGGTGTGATCATGTTTAAATGAACCCTGTGGGTCTGGTGGACCTACAGGACATTATTATTTTAAAACGACTCCACCATAACAATCTATGGAAGACTGCTTTGAAATGCTTCAAAGATGTTGGTCTTATTTGGCACCTATTTTGTGTGTGTGTGTCTGTGTGTGTGTGTGTGTGTCTGTGTGTGTGTGTGTGTGTGTGTGTCTGTGTGTGTGTGTCTGTGTCTGTGTGTGTGTCTGTGTCTGTCTGTGTGTGTGTGTGTGTGTGTCTGTGTGTGTGTCTGTGTGTGTCTGTGTGTGTCTGTGTGTGTGTGTGTGTGTGTGTGTGTGTGTGTCTGTGTCTGTGTGTGTGTGTGTGTGTGTCTGTGTGTGTCTGTGTCTGTGTGTGTGTGTGTGTGTGTGTCTGTGTGTGTGTCTGTGTGTGTCTGTGTGTGTGTGTCTGTGTGTGTGTGTGTGTGTGTCTGTGTCTGTGTGTGTGTGTCTGTGTCTGTGTGTGTGTGTGTGTGTGTGTGTGTCTGTGTGTGTGTGTGTGTCTGTGTGTGTGTGTGTGTGTCTGTGTGTGTCTGTGTCTGTGTCTGTGTGTGTGTGTGTGTGTCTGTGTGTGTCTGTGTGTGTGTGTCTGTGTGTGTGTGTGTGTGTGTCTGTGTCTGTGTGTGTGTGTGTCTGTGTGTGTGTGTGTGTGTGTCTGTGTGTGTGTGTGTGTGTGTCTGTGTCTGTGTGTGTCTGTGTCTGTGTGTGTCTGTGTCTGTGTGTGTCTGTGTCTGTGTCTGTGTGTGTGTGTGTGTGTGTGAGGTGGTGAACCCTGTGCTCTCAATGAAAAAGTGCTCTTTTACATGTTCTTCACAGAAATTGATCTGAGACCAAAGAGTTGCAGGTTGAAAAAATATTCATCATATAAACAGCTTAGAGCTTAGAGTAAACATTAAATATGATTCCCACACTCCCACCACCACACAACCAGTTCATCCAGGATCAAACAGAAAACAATTCATAATGGAGATTCAGCCCCTGCCCAGATAAAAGTAGGCCTATTAGAGTAGTAATCTTAGGTTTATCTATCAGTGGTGTTCAGACTTTGAAATATCACAGACATGGAGGCTATGCATCTCAAAATCAGGGAAATAACAAAGAACCTGCAAATTCTGATTGACTGAGAACAGGTTTAGTAAATGTCTTATTGTGTTTGGTTACTTTAGGTGACTGTGTGCAGCTTTATAAAGTCTTGTGTAGGAAAAAATACTATTATACTGTTATGACATTAAGGTAGTAAGAAAAAGGCCTGTGATCATACAGAGAATCAGCACAGTCCATAAAGCTGCATTAGGTGACCTGTTTAAAAACAACTTTCTGCCATTTGTTCTAATACTGTCATTATGTCCTCATGTACCAAGATATGAGATAGATAACATGAGACATGAGACACCTGCTGTAAACCCCCATCTAGTACCATCTCCAAGAATCCACAGTGCCTGAATCTAAACCACCAATCAGAGCCAGGAGGCGTGTCTGGCAGAATGTCAATCACTTTCATGCACCTCTGGCTTGTGGTGTGTGACATCACAGCTAATTAAGGAAAGGTATTTCACAACAATTGGACTTAAATGTATTGTGTCGACACATTACATCAAAAAGTTTGTAGAAAAAAAATGTACCCATTAATTTTGGACAACCTTGCAAACCTGGAAGTTCTGAGGGTAGACCGTCTCTATGACGACAGCCTCCTCTGTGGGGAGGGGCTTTGGAGGCAGGGCTTTAGCCCAGCATGGATGGACGGGGAGGGACCTGGACAACAGCTCTATTCTCAGTCTTACCAACTGCAGATTTAAGTTAATACAAACAGACAAACAAATAAATACATACATATATACATATATAGAAAATTATGTAGTAAGAAAGTTATGTTGACTGACTTTTCACTACAGTGTAGTTCATGCATTTTACTTTGTACTTCATGTATGTGTTGTCTTCACTAAAGTTTTTTCATCCCCCTCCTCTAAGTGAATACAGATCATCTTTATTATCCCTGTTTACTTTCATATCATAAGCATCTACTGTATTTTAATGTAGTTTTTTAGTCTTTCCTCTACTATACTAAGCTCTAGAACCTGTAGTAAACATGTTTAGAACCCCTTACAACAGATACAGATCATTTAGTTGCTTTAACACATACAGTTAATGGTGCACACACTCATCCTCAGTATAGAGTTCATCTTGTAAATGAGATATTATCTCTACATTCAATACCATCACAATATTTGGATACACATTAAAGTCAGAATTGATTGTAGATTGAATGGATAGATAAGGGGACACCCTTTAACTACACACTAGTGTCCTTAGTCCACTGAATACGAAGCATACAAAAATGGCCTGCAACACTTTTATTTAAAAAAATATTAACTGCATGAATTAATGGATTGATTATTTTGACAGTGACTTTAACATTCTCCTGCCTGTTTGAGAATCAGAAATGAGTGGGAGTGTTGTATTATGTTATTAACATGATGTCTCCAGGAGTGGAGAACAGTCTCTCTACTGAGAGAGACTGTGTACTTGGGGTTTCAAATCTCCATGAACCACAAGTAAGACATCAACAACATCATAATCAACATTATCATGTAATTCATGAGCAAGTTGGATAAGTTGTTGATGGAGATAAGCATGGAGGTAGCTGAGCATGGAAATGAAATTTTGTGGAAAGGTGGGACCTGTTGGAGGGAACAGGTGATTAGAATGTGAGGCTTTTCCAGAAGATGTTATGGATCCAAGATTTTTAAAAAAAAATCCTACTATGGGGCCTCTGCCTCTGATTGGCTTGGTGTGACGGTGACAGTATTCAGTATTCTTTAGGTGAGGGGCTGCCAATCAGAGGCAGAGTACGATGGGTCAAGGTGTCACCATATAAGATTCATAAATCACTTGGCAGAGGTCTGCGTTGTCTGAGAGAGCCCTCTCTTTATTTAGTCCAGTCTGTGCTGATTCCATCATTTTAGTGCAGTTATCCAAACTGAGTGAATGCAGAGGAAAATCAGTTTCTGCAGCAGCTCTTAGAACAGATTCCTTCTGTGAAGTGATGCTGCTATCACACCTTATGTGTTGACTTATGTTATTAGAACTGAAAATTAAAATGCAGTGTTGCATCTTTTTCCATGTTTAGTATGGATTAAATATTGTGGGTGGAGATTTTTTAAAACTACCACCATCCACAGTCCCTAGTGGTACGTGAATCTATTGTAGCTCGAGTAAAGGTCTCTTTTTTTTTCTCTCTGTTCACAATCACTAATTTGTCTTTTATTTAGGTCAAAAGCAGAATCCAATTCAACACGTAACACCAAAGACATCACAACCTTCACCAAGATCCTGGACAGTCTGCTGGATGGATATGACAACAGACTGAGACCCGGCCTGGGAGGTAAGACAGGGAAGCCTGGACACATACTTATGTCATATGAGCAGGAGTTCTCCAGTCATTTACTGTTGCACTGTCCTCATGTTGGGTGACTCACAAGAGACAGCAGAGACTGAGATATCTTGACTTATATTTCCTGCATTTTACATTTCTTATAAGCCTTGTTGCTGGGAAATAGCCTCGTTTTTCAAGCTTCATACATTCAGTTTGGAAGTCAGTCATGTCTACCTTATGAGGGCATCATAGATATAGATAGATAATCAGAGGGGAACCTCTTTTGATGCTATTGTTGTTATTGTGCTATTGAGCACATTTGTCAAATAGTGCTAAAAATATCATTAGAGTTATCATATTGCACTATATCACTTATTAGTGCATTATGCTCAGGAAGTGTGTTTTAATGTTCTGAGCTGATGAACCTGTAGAGAACCTCTAAACCTCTATTATTATCATTCTTGTTATTATTATTATCATAATTATATTATTGGTGGAGGTAATCGTGTGTTTTGTTCTCCTAATTTTTGTTTGCGGTTCAAACTATAAGGTCCAACAATCCTCGACATAATTGTTATGTCCAAAGTATTGTTTTCCTGAGGCCAGCATATTTGTTATTTATTCTTATTTACACTACATGACGAGGCGCTGAGCGTCTTTTCTGCGCTGCTCGCTGCATGTTTGGTGTTTTTTTCTGGTCGCAGAGAGTTGAAAAATGCTCATCTTTTGGTGAAACGCTGCAGTCGTTACTGACACTTTATACACGGCCATCCAATCACAGTAGAGGAGGGGCGGGATGAATAATTATTAATAATTTATTAAAAGGGTCAATATACTAACACACTCATATTTGCTTATAGTGTAGAGTTTCAAAGCTATCATAGAGACCGGAGTTACTAATAAGGAATGAGCTGAAATAACCCTGCATGAGAGAACAAAGAACTCAGGCCCATCCTCACACAAATACAGGATAGCAGAGCTACAACTGGACCAATCTGACACATTTCTGTCCTTTGTAAAGATTAGCACCCAAAAAGATTCCATTCAGATGTCAGTCAGATTTTAGCTTTAAACAGAAGCCACAGTTATACTTGTCTGTATCTGTGGAGCAGGGAGAGGAAACCAACCTTCTTGGAGTAATATTAGACAACAGATTGAAGTGGTCAAAGCAGATAAAAAAACAACTGTTGAAGTTATGGGAAAAAGTCTGGCTGTTATAAGAGATGTGCTAAATTCAATCTCTTCGTCACTTTGTTCAAACATGAGTTCTAGTCATCTTGATTACTGTCCAGCAGTGTGGTCGAGTGCATCCAATACAGACTTGGACAAATTAAAGCTTATAAAGAGCATATATATAGAATAGAGGTTATAAAGAGCATATATATAGAGTTTATCTTGAAAGAAATATTTCATTGTCTAAAATCCCAAACCTCCCATATCATCACTTGTCATATAGTAGTTATGACCATAATTTTCATACTAGGCATGCAGCAGGAGGTCGTTTCTCACTTCCTGTCTCAATAAGCAAAGCAAGGCAACGGACTGTTATGTACAGAGGAATGAAAATATGGAAAAGTCTACCATCAAACATTAAACTGGTTTCAAACACAGTTTAAAGACATACTTAAAGACACAGAACACCAGCCTCCCATGTTTTATACATAACATTAGACTGTGAATAATTGGTGATTTCTATGTTTTTAGTGAGATCAGTGGTATTGAGCTGTATCGGATGTTTTAAATGACTCTTTGCCATTTTTTAAATTTTTTTCCTATGACGTCTGTAATTTTTCTGTTCTTTTTTTGTCTTGGATCTTAAATAGACCTTTTTTTTGTAAGATGTTGTTTACTTGTGTGGACCCCAAGAAGAGTAGTTGCTACCTTTGGTGGTGACTAATGGGGATCCAAATAAATAAATAAATAAATAAAACAAATAAAATATAAAGTATAAATCATGTCAGGGCCATTGTGAGCCCCCCATGTCTGTTTGTCTTCACAGATCGAGTAACTGAAGTAAAGACTGACATCTATGTGACCAGTTTTGGTCCAGTCTCTGACACAGACATGGTAAGTCTCACACCTCACCTCCACACTGCATCGTCTTTTCACAAACAAAGTGGGAAATGAAAAGTGTGTCTGCAAACTTCAAGTAGTCAAAATAAATGTAATTTTTCCAACACACATCTCTTGATTTTGAAAAGTTTTGTTGGATCTCAGCTTCATGTGTGAACAAGGAACTTTAAGTGACAATCAATATGTGGGAGGCTCTGCCAGCAGGTGACACTGGAGAACTACTAATTCTAGTAGTTCATTTGCATGTCTTTGTGTCAGGATTTAACAAAGTTTTATTTTTATTTTTTACTGAAAATAGCTGCCTGCTTCTGCTGGAAATAACCTCCATGAGAGTTCGTAGGTTAAAAAACAATGAAATGGGCCAAAAGATGGTGGCTCTGGGAAATTTTGAGTAGATAGTACAAGGTGCAGCATTATTGTTTTTCTGCCTTGGTTTTTTTTATGCCCTTCTAGAGGAAGGCTAGTTTTTCTCACCTACACCAAGAAGGTTTTGTTTTCACAGTTTTTTTCTTTTGGTTGGTTATTTTATTTGTCTGCAGGATTATGCAAAACATATTGGATGGGTTTTCCTCAATGGGAAAGACGCCATTAAACTTTCATGCAGAACAAGTTAGAGGATTAGATCCTGGCATTTTTCATATCTGTCTTCCAATACCCAATATCTTCCATATCCAAAAAGTTTTGCTTTTTTGACATTTTCCTAATTATGAAAAAAACAACAACTACCGAATCACTACATTTTGAGAAGAGGTGGGGCTTGGACCAGCCAAGCTAGACAGGTCAGCTTTGGCAGAGGAATGCATGCTACTGAGGGACCTTTTAGTTTTTATTTACTCATTCAAACAGTGTCTGTTAGCACAAATACTAATTTGATAGCAATATAAGAGCACAGTTACTATGTAGTCAAAGTGGAACTTTTCAAAACACATAGGGGACTGCCTGTTTGTCAAACTATAAAGATTAACAACTTAAACTGAACCAACCAACTTTTTGTCCGTGACTCTTGAAGAAACCTGCCTGTGAACATCACTGTCCTTCATAAAGTCTCAGGTTTGAGGTGCTGGGCCTGCTCAGATGTCATTACACTGATCCAGTAGATAAAATCTTCCAGACAGAAACCTGCTGGCTCTGTTTGTCCTGTTGCTATTGGAAACACATCCACTTCAAAACAGGAGAGTGATGGCATGCAAGGGCCAGACACTGTTATTAAAATTACACCTGATTATCCATAGCAATGCAGCTCAGATATGGAGACATTCCATGTATTACACAACCAGCATATTAATGATCATTATCATATATTGGCTGTCCATTGTAAACCCCATCTTTAAATTATTTCAATGGTGAGATGACACATATTGTAGTCATATATTTGTATTAAGATTAGATCATCTTAAATGTAAAGCTACATGATCCTGAGACCAACACATAGTCAGCTTTTGTTCCCTGGGGATAGAGCTCAACCTGGCAACCAACCAATAAGGACAGGCCACTGAACTGTGTGTGTGTTTAATGTTGCTACATATCAGGTTGGAATTCACATAACACAGATATATTAAAATCATACTAACGTCTGAGAATGTCTTAATGATAATAAACACCAGTGCCTGAAATGGGGCAGCACCCTAGTACTGAGTACTGGCACATCTGATTTTGTTCACATGAATACTTTCATTGTGTTGCTTATTTGGCTGCTGGATTCTACAGAACCGTCTGATACATCTGGTTATTCAAACCTGTGTTATTATTATTATTATTATTATTATTATTATTGTTTTATTATTATTATTATTACTATTATTGTTTTATTGTTATTATTGTATTATTATTATTATTATTGTTTTATTGTTGTTGTTATTATTAATATTATTGTTGTTGTTTTATTGTTATTATTGTTGTCGTTGTTGTTATTAATTATTGTTATTATTAATTATTGTTATTATTTTATTACCATTTTATAAGTATGCTTATTATTAATAATAATAATAATAATAATTATTATTTTATTATTATTATTGTTATGATTGTTATTATTATTGTTGTTTTATTGTTATTATTATTATTGTGTTATAATTATTATTATTGTGTTATAATTATTATTATTGTGTTATAATTATTATTATCAGAAGTAGTAGCAGTAGTAGTTGTTGTAGTAGTAGCAGTAATTGGTTGTCTAACTTTAAACTTTCATTCTTATTCTAACTGTGATTGTAATGCCCTCTTCTGCTCCGTGTCAACCACCACTATGTGTGGTTGGTCGGCCTGTAGCTGTCAGTCACAGATGTTGCTGTACACTATCTCAGCCACTTGGTTGTGCCTCTCAGTAAGCTGTCCCAGCTTGCATCTTACACACTTACTATGTGTTGGACTGTCTCAGGGACATCTTTGCACAGCCTGCACCTTGGGTCCTGTTTGCTGTGGTAGACCTCCACCTCTATGGATCTGGTGCTCACAGCCTCTTTGCTGCATCTTCCTAATGTATTCATGGATGCTCTTTGTTTCATCCTGGAATGTGGATCTGACACTGATCCTCGCTGATCCTACATCTTAACATTGCTCATAGAGTCTCAGGGTCCTGGCTGTCTATTATTTACTATTCCAGCTGGGTATCTGATGACTGGTAGGGCATACGTGTTGGTGGCTTGGATCTTATTTCTCCCATTGAGCTTGGAGGTATCTGGCTGTGGCTAATCTCCCATCTCATCACTGTTTCCATTGGCCTGTGGGATACCCAGGTCCTTGTTCCCTACCACCATACGGCCACAATTATTCAGGCCGAATTACATCCCAATGTCTTCGCTGTAGATCCTTGTCAGCTGGATTAGTGAGTTGATGTCTTGTTCACTCTTGGTGTACAGCTGGATGTCATCCATGTTTAGGAGGTGGCTGATGGTCACTCTCCATACCTGAACCTGTATTTGTATCCACTCTTCTCGATGATCTGGCTGAGGGGGTCCAGGCCTATGCAGAACAGCAGCGGGGACAGCGCATCACCTTGGTACATGCTGTACTTCATGGTGACTTGTGCGATGGCCTTGGAGTTGGCTTCCATGTTTGTTTTCCACAGCTGCATGGAGTTCTTGATTGCTGGCCTTGCATAGTGCCAGACACTCCAGTATCCATGTGGGGCATTGAGTCATCAGCTTTCATGTAGTCGATCCAGGCAGTGCTCAGGTTGGTCTGTGTATTGGGTGATTGCTCTGTCGACTAGTAGCTGGTGCTTTGACCCTCTGGTGTTGCTTCCGATGCCTGTCTGAGCTCTGCTCATCTACTGACTCATGTCCCTATTCAGCTGAGTTGCTGTGGTACGTGAGAGGAGCTTCCATGTTGTTGAGAGGCAGGTTATCAGCGGATAGTCGGAAGGTGGTGTTCCCTTGTGTGGATCCTTCATTATCAGGATCATCCTGCCCTGACTCATCCAGTCTGGATGAGTGCCTGTTGTTAGCAGCAGTGTTGTTTGCACCCTACTCATTATTCTTTCCTTGTCCCACTAATATTGACATTCTGGTGATCTGTGTGACGATCCGTCATCATTATAGTTGACTGTGAAACTGAAGTATTCCCACACGGCAGTCTTAAATGATTTGATGATTTGTCTGCGGTTGCCATGACCATGAGCCCGCTGCACTGACTGAATTAACAACACACGGTCCTTCGCTAAATATCGCTTTGCTAAAAAAACACCAACCAGGCTTCAAATGAGGAAGCTGTTCAGAGCTGTTCATCTGCTCAAAGGTCAAGAGTCTAGTCTGCCTTGTCATAAGAGGAAGAAGAAGAAACACCAGTTTTGCTATGACCACAGTGCTTGCTGTAATATTTCCTCTTGCGTAGTATGCAGTTCACCTATGATTGATTTCCTACTCAGGTTTCATACTAATAATCTTAAATGCTGTTGTACTGCATAGTGAAAAAACATGTAAGGAATTTCCCACGGAGTCAGAGTGAGTGTTTGCTAACGCTGGTAAAAATGCTCAGTTATTGTCGTAAGAAGGCCTAGTTATATTCAACAAGAACTTCTCCAACTAGCTAATTAATTACATGATGTCTATGAAATAGTTGTGTTGTTCATAGAGGGTTCAACACTCCATGAACGAGCACAGCACTGGTCGCTGAACCTCATGTAATGTTACAGTAGCTGCTGCAGGGGACTTGGCTTTCAGGCTATTAACCACGAAAAAAAGCTTTTAGGTACATTTATAGTTTGACCTGCTGTTTCCTCAGGTTAGATGTGTTTTCCTGGCCAGCTTTGCATTTTACATTACAGATATTGCAGTAAGTGCTGCCTGCGCTGAGTTTTGAAAAGCGTAACCTCACTTGCAGCGGTGATGTCATCTTGGTTCCAAAATTTGGCACTTTAATATGAATCCTTCTCAGTAGTAGGGACACACTGTTATTTGGTTGATACACTTAAATGTATGAGTTTTGTATGAGTTTGATACACAACCCAAGTGTGAACACATATTCTTTAAACATTGTTAAAGTGGGAGGTACGATACGTCCAGTGTGCAGACTGCAACAGCCCTCACTCACTCCAGATATCATATGCAGAACCATTTTATGTTCCATGCACACCCACACAAACACACTGTGTCACGTCTTAAAAGCTTTCCTCCATTTTCCATCACAATCTCAGCCACCACCCCCCAACCCCCCACCCCTCCATCCCACCTGGTCCTTCTCAAATATTTAAGTCATCCAGTCATCCAGCGAGGGGTTAGAGGGAAGACAGCCGCTTCAAAAGAAAGAGGAGAAATGGGCTCATGTTAAATTCATGCCATGTCTCCATCAAACTTGCATCAGATAATTTCACTCCACCACAGTGTCTGTCTTTTTTCTGCCTTTAATAGCTCGGCTCTGATACATACAGAACACATCTCCCACTCAGGGACACACACACACACACACACACACACACACACACACACACACACACACACACACACACACACACACACACACACACACACACACACACAGACAGGGCACACACACACATGCACACACACACACACACACACACACAGACAGGGCACACACACACACACACACACAGACAGGGCACACACACACACACACAGACAGGGCACACACACACACACACACACACACACACACACACACACACACACACACACACACACACACACACACTTCTTCCTTCTTTCCTGATAGATTGGACGACCCCCTGCCTCTCCGTCTGCCTTGTGGTTTGTGAAGGTTTCTCTTTGCTGGATTATAATGTCTTATCTTATCTTCTCATGCAGATATTATAACAGCAAAAATACAGTGAGACGCTTCAGAAAACTGAAACACCTGCTTATTGTATGTGGAATTCTCTATACGGTTTATAGATGACCATCTTAAAGCTCTATTATAAGATGATGCAGGTGTTTTACATAAAATGGTCACATTTATTTAAGTCCAACAGAATTTAAAATATAATTTTTTCAGACAATATTATATTACATCAATATTTTTTGGATAATAAGATAAGATGAATATTCATTTTATGAGCTTATGGTAATATGGTGAATCCATAATGATATCTAGATACTAGACAATGCTCTCAGTCCTCCAGCAAGGAGGAAATCAAAACACATCAACATACATCATACATGATATACATCGACTAATGCTGTGCACTGCCGATGGTTCTATGGGATGGCTTGTCGTTTTGATGATGGGTCCTCAGAGTAGAGACGGTGGAGTTGAACAGTTGAAGTAGAAGTTATGAACTATTTGGCTCGTTACGAGGTTTACAAGCTAAGTGAGAAATGTTAGTTACATATGTTGTGTAACATGTTAATAAAATTCACCCAGGAGGTTAAGTGATTGCTTCGTTTTGTTTGTATGTCTGTTTGTCCGTCTTTTGAGAAATTAAACAAAATATTCTTGACAGATTCCAACTTGGTGGGAGGGCTGGGCTTTTGTGGATTCTCTCAGTGACAGCACCGATGAGGACTTTTGTAAACAGTCTTTATTTTGACAAATGTAAACAATAAACTTAAACAGGCTTCAAGCTTTGCAGCTTCTTCAGTTCCAGCACAAATGTGTCTGTGTGTGTGTGGCTCACATCTGCAGTCTTCTTCTGGCAAAAACACACCTCAGGTCCAGCACACTACTGCAATACATGAGAGAGAGCAATCATTCCAACACAAAATACTTGTCATAAATGACTCTCTACCTCTCTAACATCACTCCCTGAACCACCCCCACACTCTCTCTCTCCTATCTCTGTGCCCTCTTAAACCACCACCACCACTATACTATTTACAGTAAAGGGGGCAGAGCCAGGACTTTCTTTACTTTCTTTAACGTTGTGAGATACTATTGGTCTTCTCCATCTATTACGCACAAATGACCTGACACATTTTGATGAAACTCAGTAGAAGCATGTATCATTACATTTTGGAGAGAACCTGACTAAAAGTGCGGAGATAGAGAGAGATGCACTGTTTTGAACATTTCAAGATAAGGCTGTTTTGATTATTCTTGTCAGTTGCACTTATGGATTATCTTTGTTAGGCCAGATGTGACTCACAGGCTGCCAGTTCACTGCTTGACGTAGATGGAGACCTTTTTATAGCTATGGTTGGGTACCGAACTCTCAACTTTTAAGGGCACCGACTGAATTATGTCAGTACTATCGACTTTTATTAAATCAATTGGTGCCAATTGGGTAGAGAGAGAACGCAAGAGTGAGACTACATTATGCCTGCAGATGTGAGTAACTTGTTAAATCCCAACACAGACAACAGTCACTGCAATATCTGGTCCGCAAAATGCAAAGCTGACAAAGACAACACAACTATCCTGAATAAACACCTGATCAAACACAAAAGATCTATAATTAAATATTTTTACAAAGTGAACCAAGTTTGATAGCCTGAAAGCCGAGTCTCCTGCAGTATCTGCAGCTAACAATGTGTGCATCATGAGTGAAGGTTGTCCATCTGCACACTTGATATTGACATTTAACTGGGCATTTTAGCATTGTTAAAAAAATGTGTTCACCCAACTCATATGATCAGATTGTCAGTACTGTCAGTATTGTGTTCCAGTCCACATTAAATCAATCAGTGCAACATGTCAGGACCTCAGAGTGCATCTGGCTGCAAGAATAATGAGGGAGAAAGAGAGAGGGTAGAGAAGAGACAACTCACGGTATTATGAAATGCAAAGTGGCTCAGGCCAACATGTCTAAACAGAGGAAACACTTATAATATATAAAATATATCTAAATGCTGAATGCTGCGTTTAATGCCCTGAAAAGACCACATCTGCAGCCAGTGCTACACTTATTCATGCAGCGTTGAACCATCTATGAACAACGATCTTTAAGTGAGGAACTGGCAACTTCATCGGCATTATTATGTATTAATTAGCTAGTTGGAAAAGTTGTTGGAGATAACTGGAATCTTTTACTGTCTTTACTCTTCACTATTAGTAAAAACACACTACACAATACTACACACTAAACAACTACTGTCTACACAATACATGTAGGCTACATAGCTATTTTGTCTAATCGAGTGATTTACCTGAGATGCAGCTCCTCTCAAGAACTGTTGTGTATTTTCCTTCTGTTATATATGTGGATGAACACTAAATACTGATGTTGGACAGAAGGACACAGAGACTTGACTTATAAGGATGTTATAGAATGATAAATATAGAAGTTGTTAAGTTGCACAACGGAGTCATTCCTGTTGTTGCTCGATGATCTCTTTTTCTTTTTCTTGGTCCCATTAATTTTCTTTTTATAAATTCCATCAAGTCCCCCATAGCATGGACAGACCGGCCATCCTGAGTACCTGCTGGGCAATTAAACTTTATGATATCAAACCAGGGACAGAAAACCTGCAGTTGAAAATCGATTAGTGTGTGTCCTGATTAGCAGGCCCATGATGTTGTATGGTTATGGCCCAGCCGGGAATGGGAGGGCGTTTTAATATAATTGTTAATGGTCTACTAATGGTCTGTTACTGGCACAGAGCCAGTAACACCTATAGACAAAAGCTGTTTCACCCTGAGGATGTTTCAGCACCATTTACACTTTGAATCATACGACACTGATGACTCACATAATGAACCAGTAGGTTAACAAACCACTTATGTCCTCAATGACATTAATGTCCCAAAATAGTACTGTTTTTTGTTGTTGTTGTTGTTTTTCTCCTCAAGGATCCACAGTGAGTTGTGGTGAATAATGCTGAACATAAACATCACTTTTTTATTTACAGCAAAAGAGGAAACCTTTAAGTTGATTTGAAATTTGTATTGTCCACCTTTTGTACCTGCTGGTTCTCTTGTGTTGTCTCATGTTGTCACACAAAAGAGACACAAATAACTAGCCCTGACAACATGTCGTTCCAGGAACTGGAATTTTGAACACATTGCAAAGATTGCAGTCGCTGGAAAACTAACACGTATGTTCTGTTCCTGTGTGAGAGAAAATAACTCTCCATACATGGTGTAGTGGTGGTGGTTCATTCAGCAGTCATAGAGGTAAACCAGAGGTAGATACACAAACCATTGATAACAACACTTGGACGGTTTCAGTGAGTCCTCAGGTGCTTTAATCCAGATAACTTTGTTGTTGTGAAAATATATGTGAGTTGGAAAGATGAATGATAAATGAGAAGAGGCTTCTGTGTGTTCTTAACCCTAGTCGCTTGCTTTCCTCAACTCAGGTTCTCTGTTCTAGCTCTGATTGACTTTTAGAGCAACCAATCAGAGTGATTTCTCTCACAGATGGACTCTGCCGCTGACTCAAAATGCTCAATTAGCTGAAAAGTTGTGATAATAATAGTATGACACACACTACAAAAAAATAGGCCAGGCCACAGATGCTGACTGCCTTTGTCTGACAGTCAATGTCCTGGTGTGTCGAAGAGATCATACAACCGTAGTAAGCACTGTTTTTAGGAACACTCATCTTCATGGTAAATGAACAATTGGTGAACTTCTTTTCTTAATGTATGCTTTCAATAAAGCACTGTTGACCGTTTACTGAACAAACTGTCCAGTGTCAAAGACACACACCTAGTTGACCCGCCCAGTCCTCTCCAAAAAAGGTTTAAAGGTTAAATGAAAGGTCCATTAAACAAATAACACTATGGTCTAAATTGACATTTTAATTTTAACAAATGACTGGTGCTGTCAGTTTCATCGTCATTGTCCTGAGAAAACCAATAATCGGGGAAATAATTGTGCGCATGGGAACCTGCTGAAGAAAGAAGTGATGGTTCATCTGAGGAACCCAAACTCATCTTTTGTTCTGAGCTGCAGAATCTGATTTTAGAACATCAATATGAAATATTCTGACAGAAGTGAGGATGGCGAACTGATAGAGGTTTTGTCCTCAGAGGACCAGATTTGCTGACTGCTGGAACCTCAGGTCTATGCAGTCCCATATGGAAATATGCTTTCTACACATCCCATGTAGCTCTGAGACAGA
Organism: Chaunax sp. Z400; assembly: GCA_037577475.1. Lineage (NCBI taxonomy): Eukaryota > Metazoa > Chordata > Actinopteri > Lophiiformes > Chaunacidae > Chaunax > Chaunax sp. Z400. The sequence continues at coordinate 25,396,468 of CM075194.1, forward strand.
CAGAGATGTTTCCACTCGGCTGGAGGGACTGAAGGCCTCTGCAATGTTGATGTAAACCAAGGCTGACACTTTGCCTCAGGGAACAGCTGGATCTGAGACTGACAGACAGGTCTAACCCCAGCCAGGTGCTGCTTGGTCAACCGACAAACTCTATCTGAGGTTAAGGACATAATGTCCACACGTTTCTGTCTCCTCTGATGCCAACCTCCTCTCTGTATCAATCAGGACCAAGCAGCAGACCTGGGGGGGCAGAGCCTTCTCTGTAGCTGCCCCCTGCCTCAGGAGGTCCCTACCCAAACAAATCAGAGGCTGCACTGACCCCCCAACATTTAAATCACTACTCAAGACTCACCTGTTCAATCGTGCTTTTAAGGTTTATGTGTTGTGTAATTTTTTACTTGTTGCTGTCATTAGATCTGTTTATATTTGTCTTTTCTAATATTGATTCTTTTTTTAATATGCTGTTCTCCTTTTATTTCTGCACCTGTTAAGTGTCTGAGTATTTTGAAAAGGGCTCTACAAATAAAATGTATTATTATTATTATTATTATTATTATTATTATTATTATTATTATTATTAATAAAAGTTAGAGCTGCTTTGAACTGAAGATCAGAGGGTTGAACCAGCTTTTCACAACAAAAAGAGATGACAGAAAAATTCAAATAGAATGAAGACAGGTAGTCTCACTTTGACCAAATCCAGAAACCGCAGACAAGAATACAAACAAATGAACCAGATATGTTTGTAATAATATATTTTATTTTACCCCTGAGCTTCATGGGCCCTTTAAAATAGCAGGCCTATGCATTCATCAGATTTGATGCTGGTTTCTCCAGGGAGGGCCAACAACTTTTATTAGGTCGAGAAGGTGGGAAAAATGGGAATTCAGAAGTATGACGTGGGACAAACGTATAAGTTTAACATTACTTTTCCTGCTCTCTCTCTCTCGCTCTCTCTCTCTCTCTCTCAGGAATACACTGTAGATGTTTTCTTCCGTCAGAGCTGGAAGGATGAACGATTGAGGTTCCACGGACCAATGAACATTCTGCCTCTCAACAACCTGATGGCCAGCAAGATCTGGACCCCTGACACTTTCTTTCATAATGGCAAGAAATCTGTGGCCCACAACATGACCATGCCCAACAAGTTGCTGAGGATCATGGAGGATGGAACGTTGCTCTACACTATGAGGTGGTTTAATTTGATTTTTTTTTCAATAGTGTGGAAGGTTTTCTTTTCATTGTCTCTTACAGTCCATGGTGTATGTTCCTTCTTTCTTAGCGATGATTGTAGCTCATCCAAGGCATAAATCATCATAAATCTTTCCATAATTTTACTCTATTAAAATATGAACAAAGTGGAGCAGCAATTTTCACCTCAAGCTTATAAATAAATCCATAACTCAAACTCAATTACCAATCATTTCAATGCCTTATTCTCACACACCCAACCTGCAAAATTTTACAGCCAATACTTGTTTGTTTGATATACAGTAGTGCACCGTGCTCCTGGTCCGTTTTATTTTGAAAGGCTAAAGCCAATTTCTATAAATTTAGGACAGAGAGAGAGAGAGAGAGAGAGAGAATGCATGTATGCATGTGATGTGTGATATGTGATTTCTTTTTTAAACTAAAATGTTTGCGCTTCCATCTTAAGTGATTGTTAAGCTCAATACAGCCCAAAAGAAAACCTAATTAAGTTTCCTTTGAGGGTGTCATGTTTTTATGAACTGAAATGTATTTACAATGTAAATGAAAAGATGAAATGTTTATTGCACTTTGTTTTCCATACTTGTCCTGTATGGGCAGTGTAGTTATGCCTTTTTGTGTTAATGAATAATTTTGTATCTTTACCAAAGCAGTTATGCTGAAAACATGTTACTACGAAACTATTAATATTTTAAACCTTGTTCAAAAAATGTGAACTAAACTGATTTCTTCAGTCTATGAGCCTTGTTGTGCAATTGTCTCCTGTGAGAAAGGAATGTGTTGTTTCTTTTGGACCGTTCATTATTTTAATGCATCTCATTATGTCTTATATATTTTGTTTGTGCTTCTGTTTCTTCTAATGTTACAATATTTCCCTTGGTGACAGAGTCAGACCAGGGGCAAAACAATACAAGAGGCACCAGCACACAGAAAGTTGTGTTGAATTTAGGGATTTAAAAGAAACACTAAGACACTCACACTGTTTTATGATTTCAGGTCATAGAAATTCTTCTCAGTCCAGAAAATTCATTCAGGAATCTTTCCTCTTTCCCTGGTAAAATCAGCGACACACCAAAAGCTGAGTATCAGCTGATGCGTCTACTGCTAAAGCTATTCAAGGTGCACTTTGAATGCATCAAGCTTTAATTGATCATCCTGGGCTAATGCATCAGCTCTTGTGGCTGCTACAGCTGAAAGGGGGGTTTGTTTCATATTTTTTCTCTCACTTCATGTCTTTCTTTTCCATCTTGACGTGTTTCAGACATTACATCCATACACTCCTTTTCTATTCCCCCATCTATAAAGGGTTATTTTCTGCTTTCCAAAAATCCACTGTATTCTCTTGGAACACTCATATCCTGGTTCTTGTGCTGTGAGGGACTGAGAGAGAGGATCCGTGCAGATGGCTCATCCTGGATTTCTGATATTCCCGTCCTTCATGCATGTTGTATGCCTCTTTCCCTCAGTTTGCTGAACATAGCATAAGACATATAGCAACAGCATATGTTAGCAGCCAAGCAGCAGTAGGACCCATGAGGACCCGGGCGTCTGTAATGAGCTGGCCATGCCCTGCCTGTTCCAAATCTATTTCATGAGAAACATTAAGAATATCTATCTATATTTTTTCCTGTTACGTCAAAAGGCTTGGTTCGGATAGAAGCCTCTCACAGTCTGGATTTGACCCAGAGGGCACCTTTTAAATTTTTCACCACCTGCAGGCCACCCTAAAAGGCATCTATTATTAGATTTTATCCAACACAGAGGTACGAGAGGGCCATAACCCAACCCCATATTTGCTGACAAAGCACCCTACCCCCACTCCCAGATCCAACAGTGTCTAATGGCACATTGTACAATGTCTTATTCTTCAGATGAAATGCAGTGTTTTCACGGTGTGTGTGTGTGTGTGTGTGTGTGTGTGTGTGTGTGTGTGTGTGTGTGTGTGTGTGTGTGTGTGTGTGTGTGTGTGTGTGTGTGTGTGTGTGTCTCTGTGTGTGTGTGTGTGTGTGTGTGTGTGTGTGTGTCTCTGTGTGTGTGTGTCTCTGTGTGTGTGTGTGTGTGTGTGTCTCTGTGTGTGTGTGTGTGTGTCTCTGTGTGTGTGTGTGTGTGTCTCTGTGTGTGTGTGTGTGTGTCTCTGTGTGTGTGTGTGTGTGTCTCTGTGTGTGTGTGTGTGTGTGTGTGTGTGTGTGTGTGTGTGTGTGTGTGTGTGTGTGTGTGTCTCTGTGTGTGTGTGTGTCTCTGTGTGTGTGTGTGTGTCTCTGTGTGTGTGTGTGTGTGTCTCTGTGTGTGTGTGTGTCTCTGTGTGTGTGTGTGTCTCTGTGTGTGTGTGTGTGTCTCTGTGTGTGTGTGTGTGTGTGTGTGTCTCTGTGTGTGTGTGTGTGTCTCTGTGTGTGTGTGTGTCTCTGTGTGTGTGTGTGTCTCTGTGTGTGTGTGTGTCTCTGTGTGTGTGTGTGTGTGTGTCTGTGTGTGTGTGTGTGTGTGTGTGTCTCTGTGTGTGTGTGTGTGTCTCTGTGTGTGTGTGTGTCTCTGTGTGTGTGTGTGTGTGTCTGTGTGTGTGTGTGTCTCTGTGTGTGTGTGTGTGTCTCTGTGTGTGTGTGTGTCTCTGTGTGTGTGTGTGTGTGTGTCTCTGTGTGTGTGTGTGTGTGTGTGTCTGTGTGTCTGTGTCTGTGTGTGTGTGTGTGTGTGTGTCTGTGTGTCTGTGTGTGTGTGTGTCTGTGTGTGTGTGTGTGTGTGTCTGTGTGTGTGTGTGTGTCTGTGTGTGTGTGTGTGTGTGTGTGTGTGTGTGTGTGTGTGTGTGTGTGTGTGCGGCCAGGCTAACGGTTCAAGCTGAGTGTCCCATGCACCTGGAGGACTTCCCCATGGACTCTCACTCATGTCCTCTCAAGTTTGGCAGCTGTAAGTGTGAGCAGTCTCTTCCATCCCAGGCTTATTTTTAACTAAGAAAATATGTTGTGTTTTCAACGCAGAGTAAAATGTTGTATTTTGTGTTGGGTTTTTTTTTTTACTTCACCAAAATAAAGTTCAAATCCCAAATGGTCAAAAGATGATGATAGGTGATATTACTTAATTTGGCTTGAGGCACATCCTAGTAAAGCAATGTCATCATGGCAATATTACTATAGGTGAGCTATGTCCTGTGTGCAATGATACAATACAATTTAGTCTAAGTTTATTGAGTTTATTTGTATCAGGGACCATGAACAAATACATTAGTCTCAAAGAGATTTGAGATCAGATTTGGCTACTAGCTAATAATTTGCCATCGCTGGGCAGGTGACCAGAACATATAAACACAAACAGAAAAATTATAACATATTATATTAGAAAAACAAAGTGCAAACTCTAAAAATTCATTCATGCATTCTAAAGTGTAAAAACAAGTTGTCAAGATGTAAAATTAATGATTACTTAAAATCCATTTCCTGACCTCTCGTGAGAAAATATGGAGGTCAATGAGATTTTCAAATGGACTTTGATAACTAGGAGATGAGCACTAAGTGATTAACTAAATAAAAAGCCTTACCCAGGTCATTAAATACAGCTCCCACCTCCCCTCCTTCATCAAGACTCACTTTAATGACTTCAGGCAAGTAGCAACATGCTGTTTCAGTAGAATGGTTTACCCTAAAGCCAAATTGCATGGGATGGATTAGATTTTCTTTCTTTAGATAAACTACCAGTTGTTCAGTCACATCCTTTTCAAACACCTTTGAAATGGCAGGCAGTATACTGATGGGCCTGTAGTTACTTCCTTCCTCTGTCTCCTGATTTATACACGAGTCAATGGCGATCTTCAGCATACCAGGAAAAGCGTGTGATCGGTTTATAATATACAAACCCATTTCTAAAAAAGTTGAAACGTGACACAGATGTTGTTTAAATCACAGAAATAATAAGACCAAAAGAGGAACATTATTCTTAAATTGTTGCACTATTTTCCAGCACAGTCTTTCACAGAGTGGTGAACCCCTCTTCATCTTTACTTCAGACAGACTCCGCCTCTCTGATGCTCTTTTTATACCCAATCATGTTTCTAACCTGTTTCCTGTTAACCTCATTAATGTTGAGATGATCCAGCAGCTGTTTTCTTTTATTTCACTACTTTTACAGTCTTCTGTTGCCACTTTCCGAACTCTTTTGAAACGTGTTGTTGGCTTCAAATTCAAAATGGGCAGATCATTTTCAAAAAACAATGAAAGTTCTCATTTTCAACATTTGATATGTTGTCTTTGTGTTATTTTCAATGAAATATGGGGTTTCAATGTTTAGCAAATCATCACATTCTGTTTCTATTTACATTTTACACTGTCCCAACTTTTTAGGAAATGGGGTTGTACAACTTTTCTCAAGGGCAGCTGCAGCTTGAGCTAAAAGTGAAAAGCATTTGAATTGGAACATGGCCTGTGTATCGAATGTGTGGGATTTTTTGGATTGGTTTGTTGATCACTGTCTCCTTGCTTTCCCTGCACCAGATGCCTACACCAAGACAGAGGTTACTTACATCTGGACTCGCAATGCCTCCCAGTCAGTGGACGTAGCAGCCGATGGGTCACGACTCAACCAGTATGACTTGGTGGGCCAGACTGTGGGCAAGGAGACCATTAAATCCAGCACTGGTGAGCATCATGGATCCATGACGAAAGAAAATTCCAATACCTCAACAAATGAAAGGTTTCATGCCATGCATTTTGTACTGGTATTAGTAAATACAAGATAAATAACAGCTTCATATCAGCTAACATGCTGGCATCTTTCCCACAAGTTAACTCAACAGCAAATTCATCCCTTCTTCTACCATGTTTGCTTACCTGAAGTTATTATAAAGAAATCATGACATATATTATATATATTATATTATATATATATTATATATTACCAATAATATGGTAGGGCAGGGATGCTCAAGCACACACAAATGTAATAATAGTAATTGGTTGTTATTGTTATTATTATTATTATTATTATTATTATTATTATTATTATTATTATTAGTCGTATTTTCTTAAATTATTTTAGACCACTAAAATCTACGCAAGGGAGATAAAGTATTTCATCCTAATTAGATTTCAGATTTTGTAGTGTGTGTGTGTTTTAATGGAGGTTCTATCATTCCAGAAGCAAACATCTGGATTTATAGTTGATATATTGTAATCAAAATCCTGAAGATGTAGACTGGCTTAGGACATTTTATTCTACTGAATGTATGGTGTAATGATTATATCATCATATGCTAATCATCTTTTGTAAAATCCACTGACTCCAACATGAGTTAACTGTGCATGTATCTGTATCTCATTTAAGAGTTTGTATACAACATAAGTCATCATGTTTTTTGTGTGCAAAATGGGGTATTGGGTTATTTAAACAATGTACTGTGAGCACTGGATGTCTGTGAGAGGCTTTCAAATGATGATTGAGTGCATAAAGTTATTTTCAACATATTTCTTCCTAATCATCGATTCCTAAACAGAGCCCAGAACAAATATCTTTTTACCATAGAATGCTGAACAGAAGCTAGTTAAACTCTGCATTGTCCATCATATCAGAAGTAAAAAGGACCTGATTAGACAGGGATTTTAGGGAAGTTCAAAAACAAACTTAATTACTCAGGACAAATTGTGACGACCATTTTTACAAAACTAGCATGTATATGTAAGTTGTTTTTTTAAAATTTGGGCAAACCCACTCCTTTCCATTGCCAGCAGGCAAAGCTTGAGTCACATTCAATGCAGGGCCTGAAAAATAGCCAAGTGAATTTTATGCAAACCAAACTGCATCACAGCTTAAAGCAACACACTGATTGATCCTAGTTTTGACATGATCCAGTTGTTACATCATGAGACTCATTGTCCCTGGTGTATCTGTCTCTATCTTTCATTGGTCAATAGATGATGATGGAGTTTTCATACTGAGCTATAAAGTTTATCTTCAGATATCTCTCCTGATGAATGCTTTCTACCTCAATATAACTTTATGCACACTTGTGATTTAATGTTCACGTCTTTGAGTCCCAGCATCATGTGACCATCCTCCTTTTCATTGGTTCTCTTGTTGTCAGGTGAATACACAGTCATGACAGCTCACTTCCATCTGAAGAGGAAGATTGGCTACTTTGTGATCCAGACATATCTGCCCTGCATCATGACAGTCATCCTATCTCAGGTCTCGTTCTGGCTCAACCGAGAGTCTGTGCCAGCCAGAACTGTGTTTGGTGAGTTTTTTTAGTTTAACATTTCAAATTAAATTCACACTTTCCTCAGATAAAGACAATAGATTCATCCTGCTCATGGCTGTATTTACACTCCTCTATCTATATACACTATACTTCCTGTAGTCATGTGATCCCTTCTTCAAACATTGAGCCAAATATTAATGACAAAATGCAGAGCAGCAAATATTACTTACTGACCTGCGGCTATCTGTGACATGTTTGTTACAAGTTATAACTTCAATAGTATCACAAACATTTCTAAAAACCACTTGTCCTTTCAAAGTTTCCCCTAGAATAATTGTTGAGCCTGATGGGAAGAATCTTTTGACAGGCATGGATGTCTTTTTCTTTTTCCATGGGGGCCTGGTGCACACTTGACAAAAAATACATTATGAGCTGCTCTACTGTAACTATGATTTATAGAACATCTTAAAAATTAGGCATGGGACTCTGCTCATCTCTCTATAAGATGGCATTTATGAGGTAGTGTAATAGTCGATACTGAGTAGGGATTTCCCATGAATATTTGGATACGCATTTAACATTTAAAAAATATCAAACAGCATACCAGCTATCATTTTGTCATAAAAAATATTTTTCACATGTTTTTACCGGACAATAATAAGTGGGCAGTGGGTAGCACTGTTGCTTCACAGCAAGAAGGTCCTGGGTTCAAAGATGGGCAGACAAAGTAAGTTTGATGTTAAACGTGCAGAATTATTAATGACAATCATCTCAGATGAGATGACAGTTAAAGAAATGCTTCCCATCAGCTTTGTTGAAGGTGAAGGTTTTCAAATCTCTGATGGAGTTTGTTGAGCCTGAGCTTACAGTGTCATCTAGAAAAACTATTACCGCAAGACTGGAGAAGCTGTATGATGACGATGCATTCATGGACAGCACTTACTACTGAATCATATGTGATGATCACCTGTCATTACATATACGGCTGGGAAATTCAGAGGGCTGATCCACAGACCAAAGCAATGCCAGAGCAACAACATACAGCTGAAAACCTGACAAAAAAAACGTTTGGTGTCTACATGGCAACATGGGCTGGCCAACACTGAGTGCCTGGAATGGGACTCAGCCTTGTTTTGCACATTCACCCCAACTCACTGAAAACGACGGATTCAAGCTTTAACACATAAATCATATGGTTGCATCTTCCAGTCGCTTTGTATCTCATTGTCCTCACAGTACAACCGCAACACAAGCAATGACACAAGAGCAACAACTTCAGAGCCTTCCTGAGTACGTATTAGTGCAGGACTGCCGAACAGGGTGGAATCCTATCCATTACACAATCCAGTGACTACTTGAGCAAAGATGGTCAAGAGCTGCAGGTTTGTCGGACAGAGCATTCACCAAACTCTCAGATGCACGAACACTTGAGCTGACTGGTGATGAAATCGCAAAATGAGACGCTTTTGGATAAAGTGGATGAGCTGGAAAACCGATCTCGTCGTTCTAACATGAGGATAGTTAGAATCCCTGAGAAGCTGGAGGGACCAGACCCAGTGAAATTTATGACCACGTTTTTCACTGAAATGTTTAGCAACTGAGGATGGAGGGAATAACAGAGGAACAAGATCTTTCATCGTCCGGTTCCACTATTACCAACAGAAAGAACTTGTGATGTCTAAAAGACACCAGAACATAACTTTCCATGGTCACCAGATTCTGCTCTTCCCCGACCTCAGCGCAAGCCTTGCCAGAAGACGCATGGCTTTCAACGACGTGAAAGCCAAATCCTACAAGAAAAATGTGCGATTCAGCCTCCTCCACCCCGCTCGACTACATGTACACATGGATAATAAGATATTTTTCTTTGACACACCTGAGGAAGCTCAAGCCTTATCCATCAGTCATTGGGGTGAGTGACTTCCAATCACACACAGGCGGAGGATCAGACCCTGAGTGACCCTGTCTGTATATGACCGATAAACTTTGAATGGTCAGCTGTTGGACTCAAGTTATACTAAACTAAACTGATTATGTGCTGAACTTCAACCCGATTCTAAGTTATATTGTGGTGTTTTGTTTTGTTTTTCTTCTCCCTTTCTTAGGTCGTTTGTTTATTTGTTTGTCTTTATAAACCAGTATGGGATATAGCATGCTTTATCGACTTTTCACTTATTTAGCACAAAGGATCCTACTTATAACGCTGTGCCATTTTTTTCTCTCTTTCCTTTTTCATTAATTTTTTTAATGTATTTATTTGGTCTTGGTAATGCCTGGTTCTGAGAATGCAATGTTTTGTTGTGAGTTCACTTTGTCATTCCACAGATTTTTACTTTTATTTATTGATTTATTGTTGTTTGTTTTTGTGGCTTGTATTCTTGTGGTCTTATCATCTTACCATCTTATGTTATCTGTTTATTGTCCGAAGCAGAATTTCAGTTGTAATTTAGACAATGTAAGCAATTAATCGGCACTATACTTTCTATTAAACACAAAGGAGTATTTATAGCTCTGTCCTAAAATATTTGTTAATGTCTTGTTTTGAGAGAGCTATAGCAGATGTATACTTTATTTAAAATACATTATGTATGCTATTGTACAGTTCACCAATCATATATGTTCACTAATAATTACTTCTGTTAACTTGAAAGAATCTGATATATTTTGAATCAGAAGGCCTTTTTATTTTTTGGTTTTGTAGACCATTTAATGGGTTCAGTTTTTTCAGCAGTTGTGTCTACAGTTTCATGTAAGACTCATTGCCAATATATATATTCTTTTAAACTTCATAAGGAAGCTGGCAGTGTTTTTCATTGCAAATATGGCACCAGTTACCTCAACCCTGTTTGTGAAAAAGTCCGTGGCTCATATGTCAGGTAATGCAGGAAACAGGCCGGATTGTTCTGTTCCAATGTTTAGCTGGAATGTACGTGGATTGAACAGCCCAGTTAAACATTGCAGAGTGTTTACTCATATTAAAGCCTCCAAAGCTGACATCATATTTTTGCAGGAAACTCATTTGAAAATTGACGGTCAAAAGAGATTGCATAAACTTTGGATTAGCCAAATCTTCCACTCAAAATTTAACTCAAAAGCCAGAGGGGTAGCAATATTAATTAATAACAGAATTCAATTTACACCCTCAGATATAAAATCAGACCCATATGGAAGATACATTATTGTGACAGGAATTTTATTTCAAACACCAGTTTTATTAGTTAACGTTTTTGCTCCCAACTGGGACAATATTTAATTTATGAAAAGACTTCTGTCTTGTCTTCCAGATTTAGACACCCATAAACTTATTTTTGGAGGGGATTTAAACCTTGTTCTTACCCATTACTGGATCGTTCCAATCCCAAAAATGTAACTATATCAAAAATGTCCAAGTCCTTGTCAGCATTTATGGAAGCTAATGGGTGTGTCGACCCTTAGAGATCACTGAATCCCTTATCCAAGGTCTTTTCTTTTTATTCACATGTTCACCAATCATTCTCTCGTATTGATTATTTTTTCATTGATAGATATTTCCTCAGCTCTGTTGTATCAGTGAACTACCTGGCCATAATAATCTCAGATCATGCACCACTTCAATTAGATATTTCATTTCCTTTTAATGTTAAAAAACGCCCACCCTGGCGCTTGGATGCTATGTTGCTTAGAGATGAGGAATTTTGCTCCAAAATCTCTAAGTCTATAGACACCTTTTTGATTGAGAATAAATCTGACTCAGTCTCATATTCATTGCTATGGGAAACCCTAAAGGCTGTTTTACGAGGAGAAATAATATCCTTTGCATGTTATGATACAAAAAAGCACAATAAACTTCTCGCAGACCTCACTGAGGAAATAACTGTGCTAGATAGACAATATGCTTCTGATCCCTCCCCACAGCTCCTGAAAAAAAGGATTGAGTTGCAATCTGAATTTAATATTCTTTCTACCAAAAATGCAGAACAAATGTTATTACAATCTCGTGGCCTCGCATACGAATATGGAGATAAAGGCAACAGGTTGCTCCCCATCAGCTAAAACATCAAGCTGCTTCACGCCTAATTCCTCAAATTAAAGATAATATCAACCAAATAGTATCCGACCCCTACAAAATAAACCAGGTGTTTAAATCATACTATTCATCTCTATACAAATCACAACCCACTAAGGAAAATAAGATGGAGACTTTTTTAGACAACCTCATTTTCCCAATTATCGATCTTGATGAAAAAATCAAACTAGAAAAACCCATAGAACTAAAACAAATTGTCACAGCTATTAAATCTCTACATAACGGTAAGTCACCAGGTCCAGATGGCTTTGTGGCTGATTTTTATAAGAAGTTTCATCCACACAAGCCCCCATTAGAAACAACCACCTACCTTCAATTCTTGACTCAACATTTACTAAATGGCACAATATGGGACTCAAGTGTTTAATGGATCTCTCTGAGGATAACATATTTCATAGTTTTTCCTCTCTTTGCGCTAAATTCAATCTACCTTGCAATAATTTTTTTAGGTACCTCCAAATCCGTCATTTTGTAAAAAATACTTTTGAATCTTTCCCTCATCTCCCTACTGATCTAAAGTGGGAAAAAGTTATTTCGCTGTCTCCAACCGAGAACGGTTTCATTTCAAATATTTATGCAGATATCATGCATTTCACAGGGGAGAAAATGCACAGAGTGAAATCTAAATGGGAGGAGGAGCTGAGGATGGATCTGACAGATTGTTGGAATACTATTCTGAATCGAGTTAACTCATCTTCCTCATGTGCACGGCTCAGTTTAATTTAGTTAAAAGTGGTACATAGAGTCCACTTTAGTAAAGCCAGATTGGCAGAGATATATCCTGAGTCTGATCAAAAATGTGACCGTTGTGGTGAACCCCAAGCAAATCTTGTCCACATGTATTGGTCCTGTCCACAACTGCAACGATTCTGCTTCTCTGTGCTCGATACGCTTTCAATTGTTTTAAATATACCATTACAACCAGGCCCACTGTTAGCCATATTTGGCATGCCTCCAACATCCCTACAATGCACAGCTCGAAATGCAGATATAATTGCTTTCACAACACTTTTAGCTAGAAGAAGATTACTAGCCTGGAAATCCCCCAAACCACCTTCATTTTCAAATTGGTTGAATGATGTGATGTATTTTTTAAGTTTGGAAAAAATAAAGTTCTCACTCAAGGGAACCACGGCTGGTTTCTTTAAATCATGGAGACCATTTATTGAGTTTTTCAATAGTTTATCAACTGTTCCTCTTGATTGAGAACGATCGCTCTGGCCTGCTCTGGTACTTAGCAGTTACTTATTAAATGTGCTTAAATGTGTTTAAATGTTATTAAATCTGATCTGTTGAATATGAGTAAGATGGTTCCTATATAATCTGTAACCCACATTTTGTAACCCCCCCTTTTTTATTTTTATTTTTTATTTTTATTCTTTTTATTTTTTTTAATCTAAATTAATTAATTAATTAATTTTTACTTTTTTCCCTTATTTGTTTTCTCTTTTTTCTTTTTCTTTTCTATTTCTTTTCACTTAAAAAAAATACTTGTAATTTTATTCTACTGACTTGTCTTGTTACCGTCAAATTTAAAAAAAAATTTAAAAAAGAAGATCAGGTATACCAAAGTCTGAAAACAGTGAAAGAAGTCAATTAAAAGTATAATATTAGTGTGTAAATATGAGTAAAAGGGTCAAAATGTTCTGAAATTATTCAGAGTAAAACCGTTTGTGCAAATAAAAAATAAAAAAAGAATTAAAATTAAAATAAAGAAAAATAAAAAATAAAAAAACACTGATTCCAAATAACAAGCTGAAAAATAATATATTATAATTATAGTATATAATATTAAATTGCATTTTTGCATGAAATCCCTAATATTGACTAATAAAAAAAACAGTTTCAAGTATTTAAGAATTTAGAATTACTTGAGAGTTGCAAAGCAAAATTTTGCATAGAATGAGGGATTTTAGAAATATTTCCTAACTTCAATAAAAATCTTATACACAACCCTGGTTCTATATATCGGTATAGTGTGTGCCCCAAACTGGAACCCGTTGCAGCCTGCTGCATGTCATCCATTCACCTTTGCTCATCCCCACAACCAAAGAAAATCCAAGAGTTGATTTAAGAGACATGTTAATGTTGAATGACAAGAAGCTGTCATTTAACACCTGTAATTGTCATTGAAAATATATATTGAAATGAAGTCATAACAAAATGTGGTTTTAAATCCTGCAAGGATGTCACTTAATATAATAAGTCAATACTGAATGTTAAAAACTTCCTTTCTGCCTACTGAGTGGATTTCTTGAACGTTTGATAAAGATATTAAATTAACAACTCTTGGACGTGTGTTTGCTTATTGGGAAAACGCAGCACAGCAGTTATTCGAGCGCTCACTAGCAATGAGCAATATTCCCAGAGTCTCCATAGAGGGAGGAGGATGAGAGACTCACCAGGACTGAAACAATGGTAAGGGCCAGGACAAAGACAATGACACAGAGTAGGCTCAAACAAGCAACCTCGACAACTTGCGGAAAATAATTGTAAGATTGCAAGAAGGCTCATCAGAGCAGGTCCAAGTGTGGACAAGGGGTGATTTATGTGCAACACACAGAGGTTCAATCTGCTGGGATGCAAGAGAACTCTGGGATGGAAGTTCCCCACAGTCCGAGAGATCTTTTTGTACCTGTATCTAACCAAGAACACAAGCGGATCACAACCAAAACCTTCTTGCAGCCACCTAAGTCCTGTTTTCAAATAGACAATCAATTTACCTACATGTCGTTCCATTTGAGGAGATTCTGAAAATAATAAAAAGCCAAAAATAAATATATAGCCCAAATTATATTTGCAATATTTGCAAATGCCTGCATCTTTTGAATACCATCTTATATCCTGTTTCAGCACACCCGCTGTTCTGGAGTCAGCTGTAAATAGCACTCGACATGTAGGACGTTTTCTGACCATCACTCAGTGATCAGGCTAACACGAGGCCTCCTGAATTATCTGGTTGACTGATTTAATATCAGTATTTGAAATGTTACCTTAAATTATTGTAAGGCCCCTACTGTCCTTTTTCTAAATATTTCCTGTAATACTGAAGAACATTTTTTTCAAAAAGCTTTTATGCCCTCTCATTCCAGGTGTGACAACCGTTCTCACAATGACAACACTGAGCATTAGTGCCCGTAATTCACTGCCTAAGGTGGCCTATGCTACTGCTATGGACTGGTTCATCGCTGTCTGCTATGCCTTCGTCTTCTCTGCACTCATTGAATTTGCTACTGTCAACTACTTCACCAAGCGAGGATGGGCCTGGGATGGAAAGAGTGTTGTCCATGACAAGGTAGAACTCTTGCACTCTCAGAAGGAACCTTGTCTTATTTTTGCAGAGCTGCAAATGCAGCCATTTGATAATATACACAGATGGACCATCATTAGTAAACCATGTCATTTAGTCCCTATCTATCATCTATCTATCTATCATCTCTCTATCTATCATCTCTCTATCTCTCTATCTATCATCTCTCTATCTATCATCTCTCTATCTATCATCTCTCTATCTCTCTATCTATCATCTGTCTATCTATCATCTCTCTATCTATCATCTCTCTATCTATCATCTCTCTATCTATCATCTCTCTATCTCTCTATCTCTATCTCTCTATCTATCTCTCTATCTATCTCTCTATCTCTCTATCTATCTCTCTATCTATCTATCATCTATCTATCATCTCTCTATCTATCTATCATCTCTCTATCTATCATCTCTCTATCTCTCTATCTATCTCTCTATCTCTCTATCTATCTCTCTATCTCTCTATCTATCTCTCTATCTATCTATCATCTATCTATCATCTCTCTATCTATCTATCATCTCTCTATCTATCATCTCTCTATCTCTCTATCTCTATCTCTCTATCTATCTATCTATCTCTCTATCTCTCTATCTATCTCTCTATCTATCATCTC
Organism: Chaunax sp. Z400; assembly: GCA_037577475.1. Taxonomy (NCBI): domain Eukaryota; kingdom Metazoa; phylum Chordata; class Actinopteri; order Lophiiformes; family Chaunacidae; genus Chaunax; species Chaunax sp. Z400. The sequence goes on from CM075194.1 coordinate 25,411,839, forward strand.
TCTATCTATCATCTCTCTATCTATCATCTCTCTACCTATCATCTCTCTATCTCTCTATCTATCTATCTATCTATCTATCTATCTATCTATCTCTCTCTCTCTCTCTCTCTATCTATCTATCTATCTATCTATCTATCTATCTATCTATCTATCTATCTATCTATCTATCTATCTCTCTCTCTCTCTCTCTCTCTCTCTCTCTCTCTCTCTCTCTCTCTCTCTCTCTCTATCTATCTATCTATCTATCTATCTCTCTATCTCTCTATCTCTCTATCTCTCTATCTATCTATCTATCTATCTATCTATCTATCTATCCCTCTATCTATCTATCTATCTATCTATCCCTCTATCTATCTCTCTATCTATCTCTCTATTATCCATCTCTCTATCTCTCTATTATCTATCTATCTATTTATCTATCTATCTATCTCTCTCTCTATCTCTCTCTCTCTCTCTATCTCTCTCTCTCTCTCTCTCTCTCTCTCTCTCTATCTATCTATCTATCTATCTATCTCTCTATCTATCTATCTCTCTCTCTATCTATCTATCTATCTATCTATCTATCCCTCTATCTATCTCTCTATCTATCTCTCTATTATCCATCTCTCTATCTCTCTATTATCTATCTATCTATTTATCTATGCTGCTCAACATTCAAACTTGGGACACTGGGTTGCAAAGCACTAGATTTGAAGATGAAATCTGAAAAGCACCAATGCTACACTAGCTCTCAGAAACTCTATTCCCATTAAGTCCTTCACTGCACTACCAGTGCTAGTTTGGCTGTTCCTGCATCCACTCAGGCAAAGCCCTCAGGGACTATGACAACAGACAGAGTGACGATACAGGGCCAAACACAGAGAGAGGAGGAGCCAAGAGGAGAGTGTAGGTGTAAGTGGTAAGGAATAGAGAGAGGGATGGGAGGCAGTGTGTGCGCCATGCATACATGTTCTTGTTCTGCTTTGACAAATAGCTAAAAGAGAAGAACCAGAGAATCCGAGGAACCTTACTGGTTCAAAACCAAAACCAGAGGCATGTCTGTTGTGTAGTCTGCTGCTAAACTAATAAGAAATAATTACATCAATATGAAAACTAAATGTTAACCAGAGTAGAGACTTTAAATTATGTGTAATATGTTCAGATATATTGTATTCTTTGGTTTAGCAGAAAGGGTAGCATTACTATACGCCTGCTGGTTCTAAAAGCCATCACATGTTACGTATATGAGTCTGGCTAGAGGTGGGTGTCAAAATGTGACTTGACTGGTTTGCAGAGGCATACAAGCATGAGCTGGTAATTCTTTACTTTGTAACTGCTATGGTTTGCTATGCTACTGCTTTGTTTCCACACTTACTATTTACAGCAATGTTGATAGATGGGCATTTTCTTTGGGAAAAGTACAATTATAACAGGAATTGGGAGCATTTGCATCCTCATCATCAACTGAACATTGTAAGACTTCCAAAGGTCTCTTAAACTGAGCCATTTTCCCTGCAGAAAAAGGAAGCATCCATCATGAAGAAGAACAATGCCTATGCTGTAGCCGTGGCTAACTATGCTCCAAACATCTCAAAGGACTCCACGTTGCCCACCGTCTCCAAGTGTTCTCTGAGCGACACCAACAAGACCACAGCAGAGACCAAGCCCGAGCAGAACAAAAACACCTTTAATAGTGTCAGTAAGATCGACCGCCTATCCCGCATCATGTTCCCTGTGCTGTTTGGCAGCTTTAACCTGGTCTACTGGGCCACCTACCTGAACAGAGAACCAGTCATTAAAGACCTGGATCCAACCAAGTGAACTGGAAGGACTCATTCTGAAAATATAGCCATATTAACTTAATGGGTTCTTTTTTGGCTCATGCCAGAAAATAATCTCAGTAAAGAACCCATTAAGTTTTGTCAGTAATTTTGAGGGTTGAATCCAGGAATTATTTGACACTTTCTTTAATGCTCTTAGATATGGTGTTTTTGACATTTTCCCTAATTATGCAAAAACTACCAAACAGATTTCCACAAAACTATTTGGAGGGGTGGTGCATCGGTCAGGGAAGCTAAACAGATGTGCAGGATTGTTGGGCTTGGTGTGCTCTGTACGGAGCGTCATTCTAGTTAAAGCAATGAGTCAGCTCCAACTCTGCACTTCCCCTCAAATAAAACCTTGTTGTTGTCTGACAACATTTACATAGCTTATTAAACTCACTTTTTTAAGGTACTTGGATAAAAATGGATACTGTGTATTAAATGAAAATTTACTGCACAATCTCAACCTTCTGCAGAATGTGGCTCCCATTTTTGCAAGAGCAATATCTTAATAGATCATTTTAAAGCTAAAAATATGAATTCTGATTTTAGAATTCTTGATTACAGCACACTTTGACTCGTGGACAAATTGTTTTGGTGCATAAGGTTAATAAGAGCAGTCGAATATTTGAATGAAATAGGAGATAACAGAGATAAAGAATAGTAGATGTCTAAAAGAACATTTTATTATATTGTTGTTGTTTTTTTGGTTTGTTTTTTCTTTCACTCTACTTTCACCCAGTTAGAAGGAGAATCAAGCTCTCTTCTCTTCATCCTGTAGGATCTCATGACAATATAGTCACCAAAGAGGAGAGTCTCCAGATTCCAGCAACATTTAAAGCACATTTTTTGTTTAATTCTAAAGATTTTTTTTAAACTTGAAAAACTGTGTCTACTTTTAATGAGGATATCAAACATATCACGATCTTGTTCAGCAGATTATACTTTGCTTAGTTATCATTGACCTGTAATGTTGAATTAATGTGTCTATCTCTGCTTGGTTAAGAATATGGAAAGAGGAGGGTCATAGGATAAGCAACTAAAGCATGTAAGTAAAGTTGTGCTATATCACCTTATGAGCCCTGCATCCACTCCCCTCCATTACTATCTGTTGTGCAATAAGCAATGAACTCCCCTTCATGCTGTTGTATCAAGAGGTTAAAGTGGACCAAAATGATTTTATTGTTGAAAATATTCAACAACTTCACTCTTATGCAGTTACGTTTTGCCAGATTCACTGAATTAATTAGTGGTCACCTATTTTGTTTGAAATATAATATATATATTTTTTAATATATATATTAAAAAAATAATGTTTAATGTTCATTTCATTTGTACTAATAAAATGTCAGCTTTTGTTCATTTCTAAAATCTTGATTTTGAAAAGTATTTTCAAACAACTGAAAACAAACCTAAAATGACTCCATACAACTTGTACCATGTAGCCAAAGTATATAGAGGCCCCCAGGTCCCAACTATATTTTAAAAGACATTTTTTACACCATTTTTCAGCCGAGGTGTGAGTTCTCTTCAAGTAGCATATGTACACGTATTTAAGCTTGTGCACCAACCTCATATGATGCTTTTAGTTTATAGGCTGCATTGAAGATTTTGGCTAAAAAAGCTGTAAATAACATCTTTTCAAATCAGTTCGGGATGTCAGGGCTTCTGAAGACTTTAACCAGAACTGTGTGCAGTCATTTTATGTTTGTTTTAGATTTGACAACAAGTCCCCGTCCTCTTCAGTTGTTTAGGAGAGTCCCGCAACGCTGTTTACTATGAAGCTTCAGAAATGGGGGTGAGTAGAAAAATGACAGAATTTGTGAGTGAACTGTTCCCTCGACATCTTTACCACATCAAACTTACTCCACACCACAGCTTCACTAACATCACATCCAGGGCTACATGGTGCTTTTCTGGTCTCTCTGTAGCTTTTGTATGAATTTTTACACTTCTTCCCCCAAAGACTGTGTCACACTGTGGACCATAATTGTGACTGGATACAATTGTGAAAATATACTGTATGTCTGTATGTGCGGGCAAAAAAAATAAAAGAATAAAAATAGAATATATATATATATACATTTTTCCCCTAAATATGTGTATATAGACCCCTGTGCTTTGTTTAACTCACTTTTCCACTTTTAGATGAGAATTGTTCTAGACATTAATAATTTTTCTGTCTGCACACTCTGTATTTCTTCCTGTTTCATATGACTACTAATACAAACTTGTGATATTCACTGACAACAAATTTCCGTGTCTTCCTTGTGTTTAGCTGTGGAACCCCTGCAAAGGTTGTCAGGGTGCTGGTTATATTGGGAAATTGAAAATATTTGGAGGAATACATTTATAATCCTGTTTCTAGCAGGTTATTTTAATGTTGTTAAAATCGACATTAAAATTCAACCTACAAAATACACACACACACATCATCTCTCGCTCAGTGTCTGCTCTGTTGACTTTCTGCGTCAGCAGAATGTTTTATGATGTGACCTAAAAAAAGAAATTCTGTTTTTACAACCACAGCAGAAATGTGTGTGGAGACTGCTTGTTGTCACAGGGGCAGATCCCAGGGAAACAGTATTGTAAGTCTGGGGCAAATGCTTCAAAATGAATAAAAACAGATACCAGAAGAATAGTTCTTGATAGAACAGCCTGGGGCTGGACAATTGGGGAACCAGAGACTTCAAGTCACTTCAAATGGGCCGCCTAAAGGCCAGGCAGGAGACCAGCAGCAATGGTAAATGCAGTCTGGAGGCTGGGAAGGAGGCCGGCAGCGATGACTTGTCAGACCAGCAACAAAGCTGGAGGTCTGCCCTGGAGTCTGGCTGCTGGCGTGCAGAGCTGGACGCCGTGACATGGGGGCTGGTGAGCCAGGATGGGGGGCAAACACCAGGGCAGCAAGGCTGGGGAAAAGACAAGTCAGGGAAGCAGGAGGTTCCTGCAGCACATGCTGGTGTACAGGGCAGCGGACAGAGGGGTGAAGGTCTGGTTGTGAGTCAACAGGATATGTCGACTGGAGGACGGGCTGTTGGTCAATGGTGGTTGCTGACTCGAGGTCTGGCTGTGGGACGTCGGGGGCAGTAGACTGGGGACCAGGAGCAGAGGTCGACGACACAGAGGCTGCAGCTGGCAGAGAGCTAGAAGACAGGTGGCTATCTGACACGGGTTGTTGCTGGACAACAGCGATGTCAACAAAGTTGCTAAGCCACTCAGGCAGTGAACTTTTTAACCATTGTTTCATGGACATGTTTCTGTGCCAGCCTCAGAGCAGCCTTTTGGTATACTCCTCACAAGGAACCCATGCATTCTGCATATATGCATCATATAACATCAGGATGTTTCACAGCTCATAAAGTTCATCTGCATTAGTGAAGTCTGCTGGGTCCATTCTGTCATATTTTAAGTAGTGCAGACATGAGAGACAGCCCAAACAAACACCTGAACTATTAGTCCTCTCTAAACTTTCAATTGGATTTTCATGGATTTTATCTTTTCAGAAATTCACTGGTTTGACTTTAATGACATGCCCACAGAGGGAGAAATAATGGAGTTCCATTTAAAATCATTTATTCTTTTCTCTTCCTCCAGTTAATTGCGACGTTCAGTGGTTTCATTTTTAATGCACCCAGGAACAAAATGACAAAAGGAACCAACTCAGTCAAGGTGAAACAGTACGTATAAAAACTAAGGTAGCTGACCCACTTGCCTTTGGTTTGCTAATTTGAACATTTATCAGGTGACCTCTCTCCCAACATGTATCAAGGGTCAAAACCATAGAACAGCCTATACAGGCAGACAGTATCTAAAAGGAGATGGCAGAAACAGAGTCCACAAAACTGGTAAAACAGGTAAAGTAATCCAAAATCTAACGCAACAAATCCAAATCAGTTAGCAGAGGCAAAATCCAGAAAACAAGCAGCGTCCAAACCGAGTTCACTTACTGAAAACATGAGGAACACAGTAAACACGGGTAAAAAGGCTGGAACCTGTGACAGGAGGCTGCGACAATGCACTGACACAGAGAGGCAGGAAAACACAAATGATATACACTGGAAGGAGAGGACAACAAGACACGCAATACCAGTCTGATCAGGGCAGGGCAGGGCAGGGCAGGGCAGGGCAGGATAAGATAAGATGAGGTGAGGTGAGGTGAGGTGAGGTGAGGTGAGATGAGATGAGATGAGATGAGATGAGATGAGATGAGATGAGATGAGATGAGGTGAGGTGAGGTGAGGTGAGGTGAGGTGAGGTGAGGTGAGATGAGATGAGATGAGATGAGATGAGATGAGATGAGATGAGATGAGATAAGGTAAGGTAAGATAAGAAGGATTACAGGATTTAAAAAATAGTATTAAATATATGTGAAAATAAAAATAAAGTGTATCAGGATAATATTGTCAGTGATATGGAGTAGTAATAAAGTTTTTTTTTAAAAGATGACAACATAGAACAATAGAAAATGAACAATGGATGAACAGGCACAGAAAGAGAGGGGGTACGAATTAAAAACACATACGACTGATGAAGGACAGGAAAACCAACAGAATAAAATAGACGGATCAGATCAGAGAAGATTCTTAGTGAGCCAAAGAACTTAGTGCCATAAAACAGCTGCTTTTAGAATGGAGTTTGATTTAACAATGGAAATACCACCAAGAGCAGAGTCAAGTTAATTGTATTTATATACAGTAGGGACAATTCACGACAAAAGTTATCTCAAGGCACTTTCCAAGATGAGCAGGTCTAGACAGTAGTACATATACCGTACTTTATTCTGCAGAGACCCTACAATCCACCATGAGAAGAACATGGAGACAGTGGAGAGAAAAAACTGACTTTTAATGGGCAGAAACCTCGAGCAGATCCAAGACTCAAGGTTTGACAGGTTGGGCTGAGAAAGATAGAGAGAGAAAGATGGTAGAAAGAGGGAGTGAGGGACAGGGACACAGACATGTTCAACCACATCAACAGTAACTGCTATAATAATAGAAATATACCAATTTGTAGTATTTATAACTACTACAATAACAACTCTGATAATAATAATGATGATAATAATAATGATCATAATAAACAGGGTAGAGGATGTTTTATCATTAATATTTCACAAATTGAGCTGACATACCTTCTAATATTGTACAAAGTTACATAGAAAGTGGAGCTAAACTCAAACTGTCAACCTGTCTCCTGCTTCTGTCAGCATTTAGTAAAAAGGTCATGTAATAAACACAAATGGTTATTGAAATAGAGACAGCGGCTCTGCCTAATAGCTGGGCATCTCTTTCACCAGAGGGTTAAATCCTGTCACAGACAACTTGGACCCTGTATGAATATGATTTGAAAAGATATTAAAGTGAATATGTTTAACTTCCTTATTCTAAGCAGACATTTTATTTTAATATATCATCGGCCTTCATATTTTGTCACAAATCTTCATTAACATTTTATTTTGCTCTCATTTTTAGTGATTATCTTATAAATTGTACACACATAAAAAACATGGCATTTTTCTAATCATGAAAATATGAATATAATAACAAATAATATAAATATATAATAATATATATGAAATAATGAAAGAAAAAACAGGGTTGAATTCAGTGTGATGGGGTTAAAAATGATAACGGTGAGCAGCTGTGGCTTAGAGGTAGAGCAGTCATCCACTTATCAGGATGTCGGTGGTTCGATCCCCAGCCCCTGCTGTCTACATGCTGCAGTTTCCCCGGTTTCAGCTGCTCGCCTACACAAACTAGACAATGAACTAGCAGGAATTACACCTCACCTTATTCTTTACTAGTGCTGTTAAGACGAATGCCTGTCAAACACCTGGAAAGAAACCATTCCATATTTATTACCTAAGGATGCATGAATGAAACCTTTTATTGAACCTGGAAGAAATCATCAGTAGAAAATATTCAGAATAAATGAATGATTAAACCCTTATAATCATCACTCTAACAGGCTGTAAAACCTATAGCACTCCTATTGTACGAGGCACATAGACAACGGCCTCTGGACTTTCTAGACTATTAGAACCTTCAGAAAAAATCACTCACAAATGGAAACCAGTCTGTGTGAATGGTCTGGTGTTGTTTTAGCAGGAACAGCTTTTTTTTAGCTGAGTCCGTTCATGTAAAGTTATCTTTCGGTGAGAGAACTCATCCATGCAACTAATGGTGCCTCAATTTCACCATAATTAGGGATCGACTTTCTGCAATATGACATCATTGTCATAGATAGATAGATAGATAGATAGACAGATATATAGATAGATAGACAGATAGCTCAGGGCTAGCAGGAGGCTAGCAGACTGACCGCTAACTGACGCTGGAGTTGAGGCTGCAGGGGTTAGCTGGCTGGTGGAAAACCAAGTTAGCAATCCTACACTGTGCAGGTTATTCCTTTCAAAAGAGATACACACACACACACACACACACACACACACACACACACACACACACACACACACACTACTATGAACAGTACTCTATGAGTCCTCCTTAATGGTGAATGTTATTGAAGAGACCATATTCAGGTCCTGCACAACAACCACAGCACATCAGCACATTTCCTCTCCTCTCTTTGATGTGTTCCTGCATCACCTCATCCCTGCACAGCTAGCCTTTCAGTGGGTACCCATTCATGCAGAAACTCAAACCACACAAGCTTTGCACACATCGTCTGTGGACACGAATGAAAACTGACAAACAATATATGTGATCATTTCATAATTGATTTTTTCTAAACCTTTACCAAAACGTATGTTATAAAGAGGCAGTGTGATTTTCTCATTGGAGAAAGTATGTTTTATCAAAACAATATACATTCACAAATGCACCTTGTCATGTAAACACAACATTACTCCTGTCAGTATGACTCAAATCATACAACACACACACACAGACACACACACTGTGAGCCTTCTGTCCTCCTGGGGAGTCTTGATCTCTGAGCTGGAGCTGCTTTCTTAAGGGCCCACCCATAGCTAGAGGCCATAGCTGTCCACCTTCATCTCAGTATACATCAAATAAAGAACCTGACCTCTCTCCTCTGCATCCACGGCTGCTGCCTCAGCCAACCAGCCTGCAGCTGTGAAACACATGTCAGGGGAATTTAAACCTAAAATCCGGCACACACGTGAGTGACCCTGGACGATAACACATCGAAACTCAAAGGTATGCCGTTGGTGTTGTTGTTGTTGGGTCCACATGTGTCTGTTAGGCAGAAAACATATAAGCATGAAGATGGGCTGTGTCGACTCCGTTTACACAAGAATTGTATTTTGTCAGTTTACGCAGCGATTATAAAAAGATTACACTCTGGAACAACAAAGAGCTGGGCTGAGCTGAATGTAGCTGACAGTAGATCAGTCCATAGATTTGTAATATATATATATTTAACGGACCTTCCATCAAGTGTCAAATAGAAATTTGGTTGCTACTAACATCACCGATAAAAATTCTAATGATCAAATATGTGCCTGATATGTAAATTCTGTTCTATAACTATAATTTAAGTCAAATCAGTTTATTTGAATTGCATCAAATCACCACATCTCTATGAACGTTGCAGAATAAGTAGCTCTAGATCGTCCTCTATTCTACAGAAACACCCATGAGGAAGCACTTTGGTGACAGTGGTGAGAAAAACTGCCTTTTAACCCTAAACCTCATGTTCACGCCCACCATTAATGGAACACCTCAGTTAGCTGGTCTTAACGGGAACCAGTGGAAATAAAAGGAAATGCTGTGATTCATTTGCAAAAGTGCATGTAATACTTGTAGTGTTGGGACTAAGAGAACTGCAGGTCTGCCACAGCTCAGTTCTGTTAAATCAGGGCTGAAGACCTTTTCATTCACCACTGCCTTCCATTTATCCAATTCATTACTCAATTCTTACACTGCACTGTAACTTTCTAAATGTTCTTCATCACTAACTGCCTTCTATGTTGTTTTATGATGTTTTAATGTTTCCACCACTCAGTCTGAAATGAATATAAATATACAACGTAACACGTAGGGGTGGCTGTGGCTTAGTTGGTAAGAGCAGACATCCACCTATCAGAAGGTCAGTGGTTTGATCCCCAGTTCCCCAAGTCTGCATGTCGAAGTATCCTTGAGCAAGACACCAAACCCCAATCTGCTCCCTGTGTGTTCCAAGGGCTTCCCACTGCTCCTGAGGGATGGGCAAAATGCAGAGCAAGAATTTCCCCATTGGGACAATAAAGTATAACTTAAACTTAAAATGCATGTGGGACTAGCACTTACCACCTTAAGGACAAAGGAATAGTATTTTGCTCTTCCCCCAAAAGAAAGCAAATAAAAACTCATGCATGACACTCCCTGCACTTGAATTAGAGTCTGAGTCTGCAAATTTGAGAACATACCGAATCACCAAATGCCTGTGTTCTAGTTACAAAACCTGATGGCAGGAGGTAAGATTGACAAATCAAACCAGGCCAGATTACCACAAAAATAGACTTCATCTTACCAAAATGGTTGATTTCATCGCAGAATTTTATCACAACAAAGGAAGGGAGATCACAGGTTTGACAGGTTTGAAAAATAATTTTATTTTGCATAATTAACAGGAAATTTAAGGTAAAGACAAACTAAATGCAACAAAAGCAAACAGGAAGTCAGGGGAGAGAGTCTGACATTCACCAGTTTATTTTGTGCGTCTTAACACAAGATCAGAGAAGCTGAATCAGCCTGACTGCACAACCTTTCCCACCAGGCTCAGGGTGTGTTAGTGTGTGCCAGTGTGTTAGATCTCATGCCCCTTAGAGCTGGATGCTAATGCTTTTATCTCAGAGGCTGCAGAGAAGATTTCACCTTAAAACGGGGGAGTAAATGATGTCATTTGATTCAATTTGAGACCTCAGGGCTTATTGAGAATGCTGTGTGAGCTGTATGAAGTCATTAACGCCAGTTTTCAGGGGGTTTTTAAAACACATTTTAAAGCAGGTTCCATCTTCAACATTACAGCATTGTAAGGCTGTTTTGCTGATGAGTGTTCCTTTAATGAGAGTAAGGTCACACACAGGCTTAAAGGAGAATCAATGAAGAATGAAAGGACAATAAAACAAGTGAGGACCAACACACTGACACGTTTCTCAGTAATATGATGAGCTCTTTATGTAAGAAGGGGCAGGAAGTGAGGCTATTGATCGGCAGTAAAAGTGATGGTCAATGAGGTGAACGCAGATTTTCCAGAGAGAGATGATTGTCAGAAAAGCCTGCTGGCGCGGCACTGCAGATAGAGCAGAGCAGAGTCAGCTCCCCGGCTGCAACCTCACTCACTCTGCCTCATCCTCCCCCTCCTCACACACACACACACACACACACACACGTGCGCACCATGGATGCACCTCTCACATCCTTCTGTCTGTCCTTCCTACATTTAACCCTCACCGCCTGCGTTTAGAGGCGACTAGAAATCGGACCGGTTTTTCCCTCCTTGGACGCTGTTAAGGTCGTTTTCCCCGCCGTGAGACCGGCGCAGTCGTGCAGGACGAAGCTATGAACCCCTGGTTGCGCCTCGCTCTCCTCGGACTCTGGTAAGTATGCATCGACGTGACGGAGCAGGTATGTCTCCCTCATGATGAGGGGGGTAGTCAGGGTGAACGGTTGCAGATGTTGCCTCCTTCGATGCTCTTGTCTTTACGCTTGTCCGGGATCGCCGCGTTCCGCAATGTTCCAGGTGTGATGACACCACAGTGGGCTGTTGTGTGAACCGGGGCCTTAGAGAAAAAGAATTGATCATTTGCTTCGGAAATGCTCTTAAAACGAGCCAGTCTTATGTCTTATACTGGCATTTGTCTAATCTCTAATAGAGGCTGTGCTCAACATAGGGCTTCATTTAACCAGGATCAGTCCAGAGCCTTATTGTGTTACTTTGAAGACACAGATCATCACTTATTTCTGCCTCAGAGGAAACCAATTGGTTAGCTGGTCACCAAGGTTACATTTAAGAGCCTACTCCTCCAGATGATCAATGTAAAAATGTCACACACACATAAAAAAAAATAATGCAAATCTGCTCAGCAGCAGTTATAGGCCTACACAACAAATCATTGTGTGTAAAATGTTCAAACACCTTAGAGGTCATATCTGTAGCCATCAAGGTGTAAATGGTTATAGTGATATTAAAAAACATTACACACGTCACCTTTTAATGTATTTAGAATTTTCTGGTTCTTGTGGTAATGGATTTATCTCATGCTTTAATAATTACAGTTTTTATTTAGGAACACTCCTGCACTCAATAGTTAATTGTCTAATTAATTTGATCAGTTAGAACATCGGAGTCACGTGATAAAATACATTTTAAAGGAACACCTCTGCTCCTCAGACAGCCTGATTCCACCACTGTCAACAGATCTGCTCAGTTGAAATAGCCCATATGTAGTCAATGCTGACTAATCATTTTAAGTTGAATCCACAGAGCCATCAGAGCCAATCAGAGCTCCAGCTGCTGTCATTAAAACACAGGTGGTTAAAATTAAAGATGCAGAGTGAGTACAGGCCTCACTACATCTCCTCCACATAATTGCTTATTCCAGAAACTTAAGGTTTCTGTAACAAATGTTTAGTAGCCCAAGCATAGATGACCAGTATGACCAGTTCAGTGTGAGACCTCGTCCATACAGAATCAGGTGATTACTGCAGGATTGTACAAACCTGGGGCAGTATCATCATTTTGGACCATAAACCCGAGTCTAGAACACCTCTTCCAGAGTCTTTGTTCCTCGTCATCATGCTGGGACAGACTCCTAAGCAGCACAAGGTTGTATGAGGCACAAAGCATCATAGTAGAAACTCAGAAACATTTGATGGACCTCTCATTTCCTGTGGATGTCGTTTTTTGGCCTATTTGACAGCATCTCTGACACTAAATCCTTTCAACAGAACTTATGAGACAACATGAAACCATTCATTTCATCTTTGTAGTGTAAACTTGTCTTATCCTAAAATGGATTCTGTTCCAACTTTTTACTGCCAGGCAATCATCCTTTCTTTTTTTTTTGCAACCCCTGCCATCACCAGTGTGGACCATAGCCTAATCACACTTTAATGAATGGGAGAACAGGTTGCTTTTGTTTGTTTTGTTTGCTGTGAATCATGATTTGGTCTGAATGAGGACTCATTTTGTCAGACCTGACATGGCTTCTGCACAGCACATGTTTTCACACTTTCTTGGATTAGTAAATTAGTAAGATTGGTGGAGAACCCCTCTAGAATAAAATCTCCTCTGTAATGATCGTAGTGCTGCTACACAAATTTCAACCCAAGGAGTTAGAGCTGCCATAATTAGTTGATTAATCAATCGAAAGAAGTTCCTTTCAGTAATTTGTTATTTCAGATTAATCAATAATGAAAATATTTGTTAGTGGCAGCCCTTATAGTGCTAAAATATTGCAAAAAAAAAAATAATCCCATGTACATTAAAATGGGTTTTTTGTTCCACTGTGGTGTTTGAGCTTCACTGTGCAGAAGGATGTAAATAATGAATAACTGTACATTAACAAATCTCCTGAACATAAACATATCTATATGTGGCTTTTTAACATTTAAATTGGCTGTTTGAAACCTTTGTAGTCCCCATCCTGTGGCGGCTCTGGCTTGGAGGTAGAGCAGTCGTCCACTTATCAGAAGGTCGGTGGTTCGATCCCCAGCCCCTGCAGTCTACATGTCAAAGTGTCCTTGGGCAGATACTGAACCAGCTGCAGTTCCTTTGGTGTGTGACTGATTACGGCTCCTAATGAACAGGTTGCATGGTGGCCTCTGACAAGATTAGAAAGGCTGCTCTATAATTACAGTCTGTTTACTATTTCTCTATGCTATTTCTATGTGCAGAGGTTGTTTTCATGACCTTCGGATGAAGGTTGGAAAGTTTCTATGTACTCACATACACCTATGCAAGAATTCAATTTTTTGACATCACAATTTGATTGTGATGCAAATGTGGTTCATCATAGAATTTACAGACATGTCCTTTAAGCTTCTTTAAGCACATACAGTAAGACATAGGAGAGAGTTTGTGTTTGAACATGAAACAACAAAATCTCCTAAATTATTCCTGAATTTTTCATTGAAAGAGAGGGATTAGATGTAATTTAAAGAATTTGTTCACTATTAGTTGATTAAATTTTTGTATGGGAAAACTACCAGCAGAAAAAAATGTTATTCAAAAGGGAATATTTTTAAGTCTTGAAATATTTCTGTAAGGAGTTGTTCAAGTGAACCAATCATACAAACTATTGGACAAACAAATGAGTAAACTAGAGGGGCACTCGACTGACTGCATACCTGACACCCCTATCCAAAGCCTAAATATGAACCCAACCTAATAAAGCTTGCCGTATCATAAATGACCATAGTCAATGTGTTTTGGCTCTGTAACTGAAAAAGGCCAAGCAACATAACAAACAGATGTGGAAGATGCATATAATTCTGAAGGATTCACTTCATAACCAGGAAGTACTCTTTAGAACTTTAATATTTAATTAGAACAGCACACGTCGCTGTCGTAGGGCTAACATTACACACAGATATTCCATGAGACCTTGGGTCAAAATCATGTGTCATCACTGACCAATCAGGATGCTTATTTCTGATAGTAATGTTCAAGACACACACGTCAACAAGTTTACTGTATATAACTGTGAATACTACGTCCCCTTTCTTTAAAAAAATGTTACCCTTTTAGCTGATTTAACAATATGGAATATAAAACATTTCTTGAACAGGTAACCTCAAAGTAGGTTTATGCTTAAGTGCAACCAATTCCATATCACATCATAACAATTGATACATAATGTAGCAATGAATAACATTTAGATTAGTGTGATATTCAAAATGTAAATGATTTCAATTGTCAGCACTATAGTTACAAGTCCATTACAGTTCTGGGTCTGACTTCCTGTCCGTATCGGGTTCTGTTTGGGAATGTGTGAGGACTTTCTTCTGAGGGACTGTCCAGTGTTTTTGGTTGTTGTGTGTCAGCTGGTGTGCTGAGTGTCTCTTTTGGATCCAACAGATGTTGTCTGTTGCGGCGATACTCACATCCTTCTGCTTGTGCGTACATGGTTTGACCTCTCGGTATCAGCAGGTTTGATGACGACTGCAGGTTTCCAGGGGTCCTACTCCTGGATTCTCACATTCTGTCCTTTGTGTAGCTGTGTGAGTCATTTGGCTGATCTGTCATAGTGCTTTTTCTGGCGTCGTTGTTGTTTGGCTCCATTACCATGTATAAGGTTGTGATTGGTTGTGTTTGGAAGAAGTGATCTCAATCTGCGACTCATCAGAAGCTGTGCTGGTGATCTGAAGTTGTCAACAGGTGTGTTTCTGTACTCTAGCAAACCTAAGTGGAAATCCTTGTGATCTTCCTTGTGTTTTTGCAACATGCACATACTTTTCAGCACGTCCATTGCTTTGTGGATGGTGTGGGCTTGTAGTGCTGTGGGTGAAGCCCCAAGCATGTGCAAATGTTGCAAATTCTTCAGATGCATATTGAGGACGTTATGCTGTGAGGACACTTCTTCCTCTCCTCGGGCCATCCTTCCTTGATTACCTGTTTAAGGACTGAAAGCTGACAGGTAGGCTTTTGTACACAGTGTGCACCGGAATGTCCATTCCTTCGCTGAGGTTGTCATCCTGGTCAGACGGTTTGTGGGTGATGGTAAAGTTGTATCTTTGAAGTTGTAGTATCATCCTTTGAAGTCTGGGAGGCGCTGCTGCAAGTGGATTTGAATGATGGATTCAAGTGGCTTGTGGTCACTTTCCACAATGACATGTTGGCCATAAACACAATGATGGAGCCGAATAAGATAGCATACAGTTCTTTCTCAATCTGTGCATAGTTAGCTTCACTGTCAGTGAGTGATTTTGATGCATAACTTATGGGCTTTCCAACCTGAAGTAAGCACCTTTTATATTATTTCCCCTCCCCCACTGTGCTTCTGTACACTGTGCTGCTGCAATACTGTGAATTTCCCCACTGTGGGACTAATAAAGGGATATCTAATCTTATCTTATCTTAAACCATATTTTGATGCGTCTACCTGAAGCTTCAGTTGTTTTGTCAGACCAAAATAAGTCGAGACAGGTCCTGGTTCTTGTGTGATGAGCTCTTTCATTCGTTTAAATGCTTGGTCATGCTGTGCATCCCATGTAAACTCTCTAGACTCTTTTAGGAGTTGGCGCAAGGGTGCATTAATGTCAGAAAGGCAGGGTGCAAACTTTGAGAGGTAGTTAACCATCCCCAAAATGGGTTCAAGCTCACCTTCGTCTTTAGGTAGTTCCATTTCTTTGATGGCTTTAATTTTGTTTGGATCTGGTTTAGCGGCATCAGCTGTAAGACGATATCTGAAGTAGCTCACTTCTGTAGTGCGGATGTTTTCTGGATTCAGTTTGACACCTCTCTCTCTCTGAAGAGTTGTAGCATAGCATGAAGATTCTTGTCATGTTCAGCTTTTGTTTTTCCATAGATCAGGATGTCATCATGGCTGTGACACCTTCAAGCCCTTCATGTGTTTTGTCAATTTTTCTTTGACATTCATCCTGTGCTGAAATCAGGCCAAAGGGTAACCTCAGGAATCTGTATCTTCTGAATAATATGTTAAAGGTTGTCTGTTTGGAGGATTCTTCAGTTAATTTTATGGCCCAGTAGCCGGAT